>LPNX011194060.1:128642-190707 GCA_001517045.1 Pseudotsuga menziesii | reverse complement strand
TTTCTTCCTCCAAAATTAATCAATATTATTTTATTATTTTCACTATTATTTTATTATTTTAACTATTATTTTATTATTTTCCTTAGGAGGCCCATTTTATACCCAAAAATTCCTCTAATGACACCATGGAATTACTTCTTTTACCATTTTAGCTGATTCTAACTAGTTTGGAAACCTAGGCTCTTACTAAGGAAACTTCTTTTGATACATCTGATTCTGCCTAGGCTGAAAGTTCCTAGGTCCATTATTTCTTTCCATTGTGATGATTCTATTGTGGATATGATTCAGTTGTGCGGACTGATTTTCCATAAGTTGGTTTTGACTAGTAACCAAGTCTTTTATCATGTCTGTTACCTTTTCCATGGGATATTTAGAGGCTTCCTTTTCTTCTGATTCAACGGATTTTCCCTTTTCTTTGTTGTATGAAGTGTTTCCCCTAGTGTAACCTGGAATGTTGGATTTTCCTGAAGACTACATATTCTTTAATATTTTCTCGGCCAATTCCTAAGTAGTTTTTAGATCAGCCGGCTTTTTGTCTCTTAACGGGTACCTCAAATCACTAGTGAAATCTTCGATGTAAGATATGAGGATGGAGGCATCCTTTGGCTTGATTTCTTTAGGGAGGTGTGCAACCACATGCCTGAACTTAGTGTTAAATTCATCCATGGTTTCATTCTTCATCTTCTTAATGTTATGAAGGGAAGCAAGCATATGTCTTGGTTCTTTCTTTTCTCCCCATTTATTCTTAAAACCCTCTAGGAATTCACTAAAATTTTTATATGAATCATCATCTAGTTCAAGGTACCATTCTTCAGCATCATATTCTAAGGATAAATAAAAGAGCTTCATTTTGACATCGTCATGGTCATGGGAAGCATCATTGCAATAACTGATAGGGTGCTTTTCAACCTTTCAAAGTGAGACTTGGCAGTGATGACATTATTTCCCTCAAATATGGGGAGATTATTGATAGCATATTTTGTAATGGCATGGGGAGCACCTACTATCTGAGAAAAGTCAAGGGGTTTGAACAATTCCATCATTTCTTGATATTGGTGAACATGACTCTCTACAAATATGTGATGGATATCTGAGAGAGATTGGTCTCCTAAATTTTCAAGGTTTCTACGAGAAGTCTGTCTATTCAATCTTTCCCTAATAAACCTTTCGAGATCAGGGAGAGGATTGAATAATTGATGGCATTTTCTTCGCGTATAAATTATTGGAGGGATGTTAGACAGTGGAGTCGCCAAATGGATGGATTTTTAATTTTTTTGTTTTTTAAATACTAGATCAATCAAAAATTTCTATATTTTTAGTTGTTTATAAAAAAAGTTAAGCTAAGTCATACTCGGGAATAAAAATATTTATCCCTGGCAACAGCGCCAAAAATTGTTTTCACCTTTCACACACCTGGGTTACATAGTAGAAATATTCAAGCCACTCAGTGTGTCCTTGGGGGAAAGTCTAGAATCAAGGCTGTCACCTTGTTCTTGACTCCTCTGTTTAGGCTAAACTCCTAACGAAGCCAAGGGGTGTAAACCCTATTAAGTTACTAAGGCAAAATTATTTAGTATGATGATGGTATTAAAGAGTAAGTTTTTTAGGAGTTTTGATTTAACAATTGTAAACAACAAATAACATGATGAGATAATCACAAGTAAGCATGAAAATGACACCCAATCACATATAGATTGAAATAAATAAATAGTTGACCAGTGCCTTGAAAATGGAGTCGAAAAACAATTAAGAGTGCTTGCAAGTGCTGGAATGAATGTTGTGCAATTGTATCTTGGTTAATTTTAAATTAATGTAATAAGATAAGTAAATTAACTTAGGCGAGGGGACTCGAGATATACCCAGGGGGTACTTGAAGTATGTCCAAAACTAAACCATCACGGCTACCCGCAAGGAATATGTGGGCTGAATGGAGTCTCTGAGGCTATTGTTCATAATGCACCTAAAGGTGTAACAGAGATCGGCACCTCGGGGCCACTTTTCAAGAGTTCTCGCTTCCTTTGGGTAGTTTGCAACCTTAATGGTTTGATTGAAACATTGGATTTTCTCTTGATGGTTTGTCAATTTGAGGAGAGTGAATCCTAAGTATTCTAGTCACTCAAGTGCTTTTGATGTAGCTTGACTGATTGGATGAACCGTATCCAAGTACAAAGAATACACACTGGAGCCTTTGTTATTTTTAGTAAATTTTAAAATAGGTGTTCTTGTTACACTACTACATTTTGACCAAAAATCCGACGACCGTCATGTCGTATTTTCGACACTTCCCTGTCGCATGTACGACACTTTGATTTTTTTTTAAGCGTCGGAAACTTGTCGTCGGTTATCCGAAACCTAAGTAACCGTCGGTTAAGCGACACCTAAGTAACCGTCGGTTAAATTTAAAGCGTCGGTTAAGCGACAGAATATCTTCGACGGTAGTGAAATTTTTTTGAGAAAATAACCTTCATGCCGTCGGTTAAGTGACAGCAAGGCCGTCGGTTAATCGACGGTAGTCAATTTTTTTTCTTTATTCTGTCGGAAAAGAGACAGTTATAAGCGTCGCTTAAGCGACGGAGATGCACATTACACGTCAAATAAGAGACAGGTATAAGAATCGCTTAAGTGACGGAGATGCACATTAAACGTCGAATAAGTGACAGGTATAAGCGTCGCTTAAGCGACGGAAGTGATTTTTTTTTTTAAAAAAAATATTTTCAAATTGGGTATATTTATAACAGGGGTTATTTTATAATTGGAGAAGGTTTCGCACTTGAAAGAAGATCATCCAATAAAGCATCAAAGATTGTGTTTGCTGACTGCACCAAAGATGCAAAAAAAATTTGCAAAGCCTGCAAGTTCAAGCCTGCAAGTTGAAGTGGAGACAGATTCAACCTCTCCAAGTGCATAACAGGGGTTATTTTATAATTGGAGAAGGTTTGGCACTTGAAAGAAGAGCATCCAATAAAGCATCAAAGCTTGTGTTTGCTGACTGCACCAAAGATGCAAAAAAAAATTGCAAAGCCTGGAAGTTCAAGCCTACAAGTTGAAGTGGGGAAAGATTCAACCTCTCCAAGTGCATAACAGGGGTTATTTTATAATTGGAGAAGGTTTGGCACTTGAAAGAAGAGCATCCAATAAAGAATCAAATCTTGTGTTTGCTAACTGCACCAAAGATGCAAAAAAAAATTGCAAAGCTTGCAAGTTGAACTGTGGACATATTCAACCTCTCCAAGTGCATTGCCTTAAGTTGAGTAAGTGAAGATAAGGCTGGTAGACCGTTCACTGCTTCTCTCTTGGACCCACAACTGATTACTATGAGGAATTTCAATTTTCTCATAGAACTC
Organism: Pseudotsuga menziesii; assembly: GCA_001517045.1. Classification (NCBI taxonomy): domain Eukaryota; kingdom Viridiplantae; phylum Streptophyta; class Pinopsida; order Pinales; family Pinaceae; genus Pseudotsuga; species Pseudotsuga menziesii. The sequence continues at coordinate 187,363 of LPNX011194060.1, read as the reverse complement.
AAAAATGATGGAAGAATGTATTTGCTTGCAGAAAAGAGTAAAACCAAAGCCTCCGCTTCAGGAAAATTCATCTCACACCACTGTTTGTCTTCCATTGCACCTACATAGGTAAACCACAAATGCCAATTAGAACATTATAGGTTATGCACACACTATGAAATCATTACATACATTATAGGTTATGCACACACTATGAAATTAGTCTGTGAACAGTTTATGCAGATAACCTATTTGGTGTAGGATAAGATTCACATATGACATGCACAGAGAATCTTGAGAATTGACTCAATAATGTATGCAAACTAAGATGGTGAATGTTCCACAAAAAGAAATAGTTTTTCTTTGCACTTGATTGCTTAGCCTAAGCATCAAAATTGAGTGTTTTGTCTCAAGAGAAAACTAGAGATAGAAAGAATATAGTGTACATTACCAACTACCTCAAATCTAATTTTGGGTATACAGAAATTTATGATTTTCAAGGTAAAATAATTAGCAGAAATTCAGAAGAATTTGGTGTTTGGTGATTGAAAGTGCAGTTTCAGAGAAATTGCTTTCAAGAACCCCATAAGATTTTCTTTGGAAAGGTTCTCTGGTTTCTAGGCTAGGTCCATGACAGGATGTCTATATCCTTTTTAAGTTACACTTTTTGGTTAGCATGAAACACAAGGACCAGAGAAAAGAAGCAGAAACTCCCAATACAATTGTTTTGACTCCAGTTTTTGAAGCAAAAAACTATCTATGTTTAAAACAAAGCTGTTAAAATCACCCACCTGTGGGAATGGAAAAAATTTGAGCATTAAATGCTTGATCCTTGAGCAGCTCCCATTTTCCTGGCGAATTGTCCTCCTGTTTGGGCAGAAACAACCTCTTCCTACGAACTAGACTGCCTTGGGATGACAAATATATGGCCAAGTCTCGCATTACATCATGTTGAGAAAAGTACAGCTCAGAGGCACTGCCATAATTGATTGCCTTGCTCTTACTACACCAAATTACCGAGACAACACAACTTATAAGACAAAGAAAGCTATGATCAAAAGTGCTTGAGCACACAACACATAGAAAAGAAGGTGCTTACCTGAGATTGCTTGTTAAATTCAACAGATTCCTACTGGCAAATTCTAACAAGTTTGCAAAAGCATCATGCCACTCCATCTTCTGCACATAAACCCAAATGTCCAACAATGCATCCACTGAGATATTTCTATCCTCTGGAAATGATCCCAAGTCTAAGAAGCACTCCCATGCTTCCTCATCCAGGGCATCAATACTAGTCTCCAAGCATCTAAGAAGCCCTTCTTTGTGATAATCTGATATCGATTTCTCATTTAGAAGCTTGTTCTTGGCACTATCCCACACCGGACGAGGTTGACCATGCAAAGAGCTTCCAATCACCTTTAGAGCAAGTGGCAGGCCTTTACATTTAGCTTGCACCTGTGATTCATACATCAACAACAATAAGTGGAAAACGAATTACACACATTTTTTTGTTGTTGTGGAAAGCATGAATATAAGGTCCAATAAACCTAAATTTCATTCACAGGTTTTTGTTTTATTGCATATGAAGATGAATATGCTATTGAGTATATGCCTATAAACTCTTTTAATGGAACATCGATACAATAGACGAAGTATTAATTTGGAATCATAGGGATACCATTATACGCCACTGCAGTAATTTCTTGTAAATTAGAGACATTTAGTGTATCGCAATCACTAAACTCAATCAAAATTGTACAATAATATATTGCATGTAAATAGCATTTCAGTAGTACTGTAAGAGGCATACCTGCTTGACTAGCTGCTCATCTGCATTGCTTGGAATTGATTTCTATCCAAACGACCAAAAGCAGAAAAGGGGCAGAGCATTAGCATCATCCAGCAATGGTAATTCATAAAGTCGGGTAGAGGTTGTTGTGGGGACGGTAGAACAATCCTGTGTTGTTACAAGGGTCTTATAACCTTCCCCTTTAAAAAACAAGTTTTCCAAATTTTCCCTGCACCAGACATCATCCAACACCACAAGAGTTCGTTTGGCCTGCCTCAGAAACTGCTACTGCAGCTGTCTATGTGCATCCTCAACATTCTGAAATTCAGGTTTCTTCCTTCGAACAATCTTCTCCCACATTCTCTCTAAAATTCCCTTTAGGCTTGTGGATTGTGAGACTGTGATGAAAATGATATTATTTCCAAAGGCACCTGACATACATAATTAAAAAAATGGAAAATCTGTAATATGAACAAAAATAAATTAGTAAAGAGCAATGAAGGTAATTTTAAAACTAGATCTGGGACCTGGCTTGAGTCTGAACTTGTTTGGGAAAAGTTTGTGGATAATTGATATGAGAGGAGCTGGGATTATCCCTGCATCACTTTGATTTGAAGATTCCTGTTGATTGCCATTGCTGAACTTTGTGGAGGCATATTTGTCATTTTTGTAGACCTCGCACTGGCAGCCAAAAGCATGAGCACTTGAGCCTACAGAAAACACCATATTTTATGTGACTTACTAATAATTGCAGGATTGAAACTAAGACAATACATGAGAAATTCAGAACTCACTAACATTACATCCACACTAGCTCTCTTTTACCTAATGGGATTCTTGACCACACATCACTTATCTAAAATATACTACAAGATGTGCTCAATGTTCATAAAGCAGGAATAAATACATATTGGCAATGGCTATAAAAGTTACAAACACAAAAAATACAAAATGAATACCTAAGCACTTGCGATGCATTGACATGAGGGTTGGTAAAAGTCGTATCGAACATACACACACATCAAATGGAAACAGAGACAAGATAATCAACCCCAAACACTGAGCAAGGGTGTTCTTGTCATAACCAAAAGGCAGGTTCAATATAGGTTATACACTGTTCTCAAATAAAAAGCAGCTAACAAGGGGATAACTTAATACCCTGCAACCTTGTACAATTCTCTCTCTCTCTCTCATACACACACTAAGGAAAGAATGCATCAATGTATACACACAACAAACAATACACCAGAAATAGAACATACCTTCTCTACAGGGACATTATCATACACATTCACCATCCCAGCATAAAACATTGTTAGCTGTGTGCAAGGCTATTTTCCTGGAACAGCAGTAGCATTACTGCCAAAAGTAATCAACAGTAAGTCTGAAATCAAACTTTTTTCTTTCTATTTCTTTAGTCTGTAATCAAATTAGATGACTAAATAAAAATGAAAGTCCTAGGTTTCAATTGATGCCATATTTATCCTCTTACTATAGTTTTTCATTTAGTGCTTTTGTTATTGGCATTAACAACAAAGCACGTGGTCAAAAATGTCATGAAGTGTTCTCTAAGGGGTCATAGCTAGTTGGAAAACAGTTGCCCACAACCATTGTGTACAAGTCACCTCAATGAGTATAAAAGGCCGTCGTTTTTAAAATGAAGGTGTCATCAAGGACATTGGGTGCTACAGCTGTTTGTTAATATTTTAACAGGTGATCCAAGTTATATTAACTTGAAACACACCTTGCAAGAAAAGTTATTATTGATGGATTCATCTTCTTTGTCTTCATGGCTGGAAAAAATGCTGCTAGGATATACTGCTCAATCAGCTATAGGTAATTTTCTTGTTAAGGATATACTGCTCAATGGTCTTCTCTGTGTAAAAAGATACCATCCTCTCTCTGCCCATATGCATACCTGAGGAATAGATTGTTTTGTCGAGCTTCATTTTTTATACGAATTTAAGAAATGTTTTCAATAGCCAGTGCTAGACCATCCATTTTTTTCTAAGAAACGAGAGCATACCCTCATAGAAAGAGGGAGCAAATATCTTAGTTTTTTATTTTCATGATTAAATACAATTCTATTTTGAAAGAATGCTTCTTATATTAACATCAAAAGTACACAGTACAAAGTCAGCCAAAATCTATCTAAAGGACAGCAAAAATGTCTTTAAGCTAAATTCAGCCCTAAAATCACAATTTGCTAGAAGCTCAAGCTTCAAATTTTATGTTAGTCATTTTTTGTGTAATGATATTTCAAGTTGACTAGACTCATTGTAATAGTTTGTGGTCTTGATTAACATAATATCTGAACATCTCTGAAAGTTGCAAAGAACATCAGCACTACTTGGACTATAAATTCAGAAACGTGGGAAACAGGTTAGCAAGGATCCAGCAGAGGGAGTACAGGCCTGATTTCTCCACAATGTCTACAATGATTCTTCACTAGGACCTGGTGAATATAATGTCATAGAGGATGGCTAACCATTTTATAGTCCTTACATCACGTTGTCTCAGTTTATTCCAGTTAGGTGAAGCCACTACTAGGCCCCAAAGAGCTGGGATGGGTTTTGCAAATTACACTCCAAAATAGGCTTCCTTTCACTTTATTGACACATTTTAGTCTCTCTTTATTCTATTTTCATGTTGGGTGGTGAGTTTAATATAGCTGAGTGGGATGTGGTCAGAAAGGCTGGCACTTCAGCGGCCAACCTTTTTTTCTCATGATAGTCCTGGAATAACTGTCAGTGTGTCATGTACATTGCTGATCTAAATTGGAAATAGAATCAAAAGAAAAAATTGGGATGGCTCGCTTTGGACTAATAAGTAGAGAGAGGATTCTAGAATCATAATCAGTTTAGACAGGTTTTAAATAAATTAGGATCTATTCCACTATTGCAACTCCCTAAATAGGTTCTTGGAAATTCTATTGCCAGCCACAAAGTTCCATCCTCTCCCAATCATTATTAGCCTCAATATGGGCCAAGGGCCAAAAGCAGAATAACATGTTGGCTATCAATCTTCATGTCTCTAATTTACTTCTATAGAGTGCAGGAAAGTAATTGCAGTAGTCTGGGAGTTGGTTCCTTCGCTTGTTGGGAGCGAGGAGGGAGAGGGGGGATCGATTCATCTGTTAAGAGGCAGGGGCAAATTGATGGCCAAGCAATAGGTGCAAGGGCAAGTTAGAGTACAACTAGTAACTACAAGAGTAGGATATTAGAGCACAACTAAATGTCAGTGGGTTTTTGGACTTCAATACATATAATATTGCTCTAGGTTGCTGGGCTTGAATATGTTTTTCAGAAAATGGAAGACACCATGGAAAGTGGTGTTATCATAGCCAGAAAGAGCTATGTTGATTCAGGGGATGACTGCTTGAAACAGATGCAAATGGCATTTAACCTTTCTTCCATAAAACTTATAAATAGACGTGAAAATAGGAATCCAGGGAGAATAGACAGGCTTTCTACACTTATTTACAGGATATTTCTCTTCCTCTCGCATTTCAGATAAGAGTGATTCTAATCAAGACCATTGCCAGCTGGTCATTTCCAGCATTTGGTTTAAGTGGAAAACTAGTACATTAGAAGTCCTTTGACATTGAAAGAAATGAAATCAGCTATTTGGACTATGAAAGAACAGAAATCTCAAGATTCAGTTGAGTTCTACAAGTCTGTGTGAGATATTATTGGCCTGGACCTTTTCAGAATGTTGGAGTAATAAGTACTTGTGTAGAGATCCCTGTGTGCTCTTGTTTTGTGCACTGTATTTGAATATATGACACTAAATGCACCAAATGCACCAGTTAGTTTGATTGTACCATGCTTACATTCACTGACTTGTAGTACAGCCATACATCAATCAATTGCAGTACCTTTCAAATGTACAAGTATACTAACCACTAAACAGACCTTAGAAGTCACAGATCAGAACTCAAAACAGTCATGGCAGCCCTAGAAGTCCTCACAATGGTCACGACCCATCCTAACAGGCTGTCAATAGGTCATGGCCCAGCCCTGGGCAAGCCAAAGCAGGAAGAGCTGTTCGGGAAGCTAGGAGCTAGATTTAAGCTTATAGAGTCTGTACTTGGAACTCTGACAAAGTTTAGAGGAATTGTGAGCAAAGAAAACACAGGGAACCTATAGCAGTCATGGGCACACCTACATGGATTATGGGAACTTTTCAACCCCAAAACAGTCTCATACAACTATGAAGAAGCAAAAAGCCAAAAAAATTGAGCATGTAACAGCCTCTAATAATCAATCTTGTGTGTGAACAGCAGTAGGAGAAGTGTGTGAACTTGTTATGAGGCGTGCCTTATCCATCACCTAACCCCACCAACATTTTACCAACAAAAATAACATATGGATATGGAGAAGCAGTCCTAGGCATACCTAAGCCTTCAAAATGCAACCTGCCGCATTATATCAACATTCCTCAGCATTATTTAGTGAAATCTAGGCATGAATGAGAAGTTCTGCAATAAAATTGTCTTTAAATACTAAACGACGGTAGCCTGTGTGTGATAAACAATGGAGTAGCAGTTTGCATCAAAACAACAGTATAATGAATCTAAAATAATCAATAAACATCAAGTTTGTTTAACCTTGGTTTGTACACTTATTATCCGTAAAACAACCTTCAAAGGGGCATTTTGAGGCATATTTTCACATAACGGCCCTAAAAGTGGTAAAACACAGTCATCTACAACAAATATGGGCACTTCTTTGGGTGAATTTCATGAGTAACAACCATGGATCTTAAAAAATATGGACTGTCATGAGCATAATCAGTCACTGATAGCAGTCTTGGGCACACCTACATGGATTATGGGCACTTTTCAACCCCAAAATAGTCTCATACAACTATGAAGAAGCAAAAATCCAAAAAAATTGAGCATGTAACAGCCTCTAATAATCAATCTTGTGTGTGAACAGCAGTAGGAGAAGTGTGTGAACTTGTTATGAGGCGTGCCTTATCCATCGAACTTGAAGAACACCTAGTAAATCAAGTTCTGAAGGTAGAGGATGGGAGGTTTTCTTATACTGATGATGCTCTTGTTCTTGTAGCTCGCATTCTTATTATAAGGACATCCACAGGGTCCAGTTTGGGAGATGACTCCTTAAGACTCAAAATCTGCAAAGGCTACGTTGGTTTTATTGTTGAGAAAGTGAAAGCTACATATTCAGGGTGCTTAAATATCCAAGAATTTTGTGCAAGTCTTCCATCCCTATTTCATTTGGAAGTTCTTCTCATGGCTTTTCATTCTTCAAATGCATTTGAAAAAATCAAAATGGCAGAGAATCATTTTGCTGAAAATATTGACATCCCTTTTGAGCATGCATGTCGTGGCACTGCGAAAAGCTGTGATTTTTGTTCTTGATGGAAAAGAATGCGAATATGATGCACTGTTTTCACTAAATTTGCTGCTTCAAGCAGGTTATGACAAGACAAAGTAGGAAGAGCTGTTGGGGAATCTAGGAGCTAACTTTAAGCTTATAGAGTCTGTACTTGGAACTCTGACAAATTTTAGAGGAATTGTGAGCAAACAAAACACAGGGAACCTGAACAAAAAAATTTTGACCTCCTCATTGCATGGTTTCCCATCACATGTTCATCCAGGGAGTGCAGCTGTGGTCTCTTCTACCCTCTCTGTTGAGGGATTTTTGTATACAATTGAGCAATTTTTCAGAGCAAGAGATGCATTAGGGGGAATTGAGGTGGCCCATCCTTTGCAATTGGAGATTGCAGTAGCAAGTTTTGCAAGCACATCTCAGCTATAAGAGGGTATCTTGTATGACAGATGGGTAAGGGGCTGTTTTTGCAACTTGGAAAGCACGAGAGAAGATGAACTAATCAATTGTTTGCTTGGGCACAAGAAAATCAGAATTTTTTTCTTGTCTTCTCCAAGGAACCAAATGGCTCCATTTTCCTCAGTTGGGTAGAAGAAAAGTGAGGAGCAAATATGGAGAGAGAGGTGGTGCTACAAAAAAAGCAACAAATCACATCCCATTGACACAACACTCTAGAAATATGTGGAGAAACTTGGCACTAGGTGAAACTCTGGTGGGAGCTACAGATGAATAATTTATATATTTTAAGAACGATTAGATTGGCTCAATGAGTGAAATCCCATTTGCGTGATAAACAAGGGAATGGACTTGTGAAGCACAGAAGTATATCACCCAATGTTCCCTAATTCATAGATGCAAACCTGTGCCGACCATCCCACAAGTGATAAAAGCTAACTCACAGACAAATCCCACATGGGGCTTAACCTTTAGTATTTCATTGGTTATTAGTCAAATTATTATTCTTTTAAAGGGCCTTGGGAAGAAGATCGATATGATGGAGAGGGTGTGTGGGCTAACATTGATATTTCAACCAGAAAGGTGGTGGGAGATTTACAAGGCAAATTTTCCATTTCTCTCCCATGAGCTTAGAGAGAACCAGAACATAAAATTTATTTGTATGCAACATATAAAGCATTGCATGGATTATTTCCTGTCTATAAAAACATGTTGGTTTCTCCACAGTTATTAGCAGAAGCTGGGATGCATCTTACAAACTAATCACCTCAAATTCTTAACTGAATGTGTTCTCTATGAGCATTCAATTCATTTCATAGATGCATTATAAAATACAGAACTGGCAAGATAACTAGGGTCCAGGACATTAAGACTCTGGCTAAGAGCATTTTCCTAAAAACCAAAACCTATGTCACCTTGGACACTGAGTTTAAACAGACAAACCTAAGAGCTCTAGGGACTTATTTATCCAATAAATGCTTAAAATAAAGTACTTTTCACATACCTTGGTAAAAACCCGAAGTAACAACGGACAAGTCTGCAAACAAAGCAAAGTAAGAAAATATCAAAATTAATAGGATACACACAAAGATACTTATCAAGGACCTTTTTCCCCCCAATTTGTGTGCATAGTTGTGCAAATGAAAACATTCCAAATCTATAAAAACTATGCTCTTATATCCATTCCTTGCATAAGAGAATAAAGAACTATCTCTCACGCAACCTGCACAAGTGTCCAAAACATTTACAGGAATATATTTCTATCCTCTCCTACATAGAACCCCATCCCATCACCGGTAAAACCTATGCATGCCAACATATAAAAGCACATAATCGGAAAATGCAAATAGATGCAACCTCTCATTGTAGTCAACCTGAACAAAACATGGCAATTTCCTCTATTGGTATGCAGTACGCACACAAGAGATAATCATTGTGCTTGTTTCCTCTGATTCAAAACATACTCTCAACAGAATAGTAAACCTATTATTTATGTTAGTGTAAAAACTACAGGAACAAAATGACAACAATGATGGAATAAGTTTGTCTATTCTACTCTCTCCGTTGAGGTATTTTTGTATACAATTGAGCAATTTTTCAGAGCAAGAGATTCATTAGGGAGAATTGAGGTTGATGTAGAAGTTTTCAATAGTTTGCTTGAGGTCATAATGACCATAAAGTTTGACAGGCTATTTGAGGGTATACATGATAAATGTAGAATCCTGTTCAATAATTTAATTCCCTCTATAGAAGAGATATGTATGTATAGTGATCTATTTTTGCTGAATAACATGGAAAGCCTCGTAAAAGAAATGAACTCAAGCAAGGAGGTTAACTTATCTATTAAATAGCATCTACTTACAAGTGCAACTGATATGGTGGAATGCCTAAGAACGGATCCATTTGGGGCATTCTGTCAGCCTCAGTGTGACCTCTGCAAACCCTCTTCCTTTGCAAACCCTCCTTTGCCACCCTCTCCTCTGCGAGCTCTGTCCCCTGTGGCCTTATCCTCTTCGGCCCTCTCCTATTGTTCACGAGATGAAGAATTACCTATTGACCACTGTGTTGATTTGTGTAGTTTTTTCCCTTGTCAATGGAGTTGCTATGCTTCAGCCAAATAAACATTTTTTAATGCAACCCTGTCAAACCCAATAGATAACAATGAGGGCTGAGCCCAAAATAGTAATGGGGCTTCTCTTCCTTCCACAAATCGAGTTGGTGAACCCGGTCGAAAGGTATACATCATTGTTGTCTCAGTATACAAGAAAAAAGTAGATGGATTGGCATCCCAAGCATGCAAAGATAACGCACATGGCTATGGCTACAGGGATATGCCCATAGATTATTGACAAAGAATACAGATGGGTCTGGTGACAGGGTTGCATGAATGCTAGGATAAACCCACGACTTGTGTCTTTTCCACAACAAAAATGCCAAATCGATTTTTTTTTTTTCGTTTAAAATATGAACTCATGATGTAATAGATTTCCACCATCGATTTGGATCCAAGGGATGAGAGCGCTTGGTGGGTAGAGCACTATAGTTACCACTCCCATAGCACAAAATATAATTGCAATTGTTATGTATTGGGGGGAAGCTTGCTCCAATATACTATTAGATTTGTTTTATTCTTCCACATTAGCAAGGCGCTTTGAACTAATGACACTTGTCTTTGTATGGTATCATTTATATAGAGGGATATCTTGCTAGCATATGGTGAGAGAATCACACTATTTTTTTTTTGACGAAAAAAAACAATAGATCTTCAATATATTCTTCTATCTAACTATCCAACTAACACATCAAAACTAATATTAAATTCATGGTATATCTTAGAAAGTTGCACCATCTAGGTAGTAGAAACCCCATCTTTCGAGCTAGCTAGCCAACCATTCGTGGGACTCCTTTTTCCTAGGTGTTGTGCTAGGTGGCGACGCCCTCATTCTATATCAAGAGAGCACAAAAAAATTTGATAACAACTTAACATGTATGTGCATGTGCATGTGCATTTGAGAATCATATTTAGGTACGAATATTATAGTGTCTAGTTGGAAGGTAGATGTGGAATCCCTACATTAATGTCTTCGAATTTCAGTGAGAGTGATGGCTAGTTCCTACACCATGTTGGAAAGACTGGGTTCTTCATCATCATAAGATGAATGTTGAGAGGATCCAATGAGAGATAGACACTAGGATAGAGTGTAAATGCTAAATGAATTGTGAAATATATATCTAAGGTTAATACCAAAGAGGGGCATCTAAGATCTAAACCAATGAAATGAAGGACAAATCTAATGGAATGGAATTGCTTTCACTACTCCACCAGAATTAGTATTATATTGAATGTGCTTATACCTCTCACATGTTTAATTTTTGCAATATAAAATGATTTGGTTGGTTTCAAGATAGTTTCTTGATGTCCCATCTGCCTTATTTCACTCAAATGAATTTACTTTCATCTTGCAATCTATTTTCTTTTGACCTTTCATTTATATATTGTAGTAGCCTCTCTTTTCTATTTTAGGTTGGTCATTATCATATTTTTTTTATTCATGGAAAAAAAAATTGTAGATTTATTTTTGTTATGTATAAAAACTATATAATATTTATGTCAATCTTATACCATGCATAATATATATTTATGTAAAATTTGTCATCATAATAAGTTAATGATTTGGGGATTTCTTTATTAGTGATAATTTTCCATCATTAAAATATCCTAGGGATACTCTTCAACACAACAATTGATGGGACAAAGACATATGGACATCAACAAGCATATACACACATGTGCGACTGTGTTTGTGCTTGTTTAAGCATCATTAAATTGGTAATATTTTGGAACATATTTATTTATTGCAAATAATAAATGTTTGAACACATTTTCACTTTATATTGATAGGTTACAACTATCCCTATTTCCGTATTGTAACATTCTTCATTGCAACACCCATGCCAACATGCTCCTTTGACACAAGGTGGCCAACAACCAGATATTGGTGCATACATGATTGCTTCTACAAGGGATTCATTGTTAGTTTTAGTGACCAGATCTATTGATACATTTTTCTTTGACATAGAAATCAAAATGCCAATGGTATACAACATCCCCAAAGATATATCATCGTATCATCTAGAGTGCAATATCACACACCCATGGTCTCCTAGAAACACTAATGGCATTTTTGTCTTGGGTAACAAGCCTAAAAACTTAAATTATGCCTTCTGATGCGCTGTCGCTTAAGCGACGCTTATGGAACTAGCCGTCGCTTAAGCAACGCTTATGAGCCTAGCCATCGCTTAAGCGATGCTTATGACCACAATTTTATTAAAAAAAATTAACTTTGTTATTTTTGGTAGGTTTGAAAGAAAAAATCCATGCGCCGTCAGAAGTAACCATCGGATTTTGGATCGAAATGTAGTAGTGTTAAAAAGAAAACCCTCCAGGAACCTATTTCAATCCACGTGGATCTCAATCGGGGAATAAAGGAGGGGTTAATTTTATTATGACTAACAAAACAATTGATGAAAAAGGAATCAAAGATACACAACACCGGTTTTCTAATTAGTCCTACCACGCATCTCTTTCCCCTTGCAGTTCAATCGGGAAGTCGTGGGGTAAGTAGTATGATTAATTCTGAAATTACAATATGGAATAATGCAAAATTATATCAAGGTATAAAATCCTGCATGTCAGTATTAAACTAGAGCAGAAAAACGCAAAAAATGCAAAAAGTGAAACGGACGCAGATCCCCCCTAGGGGGATGGGGAGCGAGCTTGAAAGAGCCTACTCAAAAAATATTTTCTTTTATTATTACTGGTTACAATTTCAGCAAACTGAAATATCAAAAACCTCTTGGTCTTTATATGGGATGAAGCCAAGATCTTACAACTTTCCAAAATTTTTAAATTTTAGTGATAAGGGAGACCCCTGGGGAGATTTGAACGCTCCCGAGGCCACTTTCAAACAGAAGCTTCTTTTCTTTTATGTTACACCTGGTAAAAAACAGAAAGGATGTTAGAATAACATATTCCCAAAAACACTTTAAGAGTGCCTTTGGATCAGCCTACCTTAACTAAAAAAAGACTAAGTTAAAACTAGCTAAATAGGTGAAAAGGAACCAAGGAAAGCAAAATTTCCTTGGGATATTGGCTTGATTTTTGTGCAGCCAATGAAATATGCACTTATTTCTGGATTTAAAATCTGTTAAAATAGAAAATGAAATCTAGAGCATGCAACCTACTCATTTTCTTTAACTTGCCATGCAAAACAGACGATTTCCTTATGCTAGATCTAGAATGTTTAATGATACTTTTTAGAAATGAGATCTAGACTATGAGATTTGAAATAGCAGATCTATGTACATTTTACTTTTATCTAACAGATCCAAATGATAACAAATATTATGAACAGAGTAACCAGGTAAGAAAATTTATTTTTTGAAGGAGAAAGACAGAGAAAGAGTGTTGGAATCCTGGGAATGTTGGGCTTTGGAGTCTGCTTTGGTGGAACACCGAGGGACTATGTCATTCAAAAGATATTGAAGATGAGGAATATGCAACTATATCAACCTCTTCTACAAGCGATATCACCTGCAACTTAGAAATCCTTGCATAAAAAGATGGTTAAAACATAGGTGTTGCTAGAAGAGATAATTGAAAAGCATGCAATTAAACTTAAAATACATAGAAATCTAATAGATCTAAAACAAGCAAACAATAAGAGCATAAATCAAACTATAATAAAGTATAACCCTAAAAAAAGGAAGCTCTCTTTTTCAAGTCCAACAATTAACCAACAAAAGCAATGATAAATAACGCAGATCATACCTCATAAGCCTTTTGCAATCACCATCCACACATGAAGAGAATTACACCATAGATATTGCCTCCAAAGCTTATTTATTCTAGAATAATAAACAATAACATAGTACAAGAGAAACAACACCTCAATCCCAGTTCTAGCTAGCTTGGAAGAGGTGATTTGAGCTTTTGTTTATACAAGAAATAGGAGATTCAGCCCAGGGGGGGCGTGTTGGAGCAGGGCCCCGCAGCTACTGGAAAAGCTGTTATTTTTGGTAGAATATGGACAACGTTTGGAGGAAATATAGTTTTAGTGATAAAGGTACGACGTCATAGCTGTCAGAACAAGAAAGTCAAAGGAAAAGAGTACTTGAAGTGGCCGAGAAGAGAGCTCAACCACTGCATTCAAGGCAGCAACGATGACATGAGGGCTCGGCTACCCTCATAAATGGAAAAGGAGCAATGGGCCGAGGTATTAAAGATAAAGGACAGAAGGGGAGCAACCAAGGAAGCAGTTCCCATACCCGTGATCAGCGCCGAAAATTGTGAAAGACTACAGGAAGCTGTAGTGTGACTAGTAAGCAGCAGTTCAAAGTACAGACAGGCCGACTGTCACAGTTAGGGTTTTGGGTTACTATCAGGATAGGCCCATAGTGTTTTATGACGGTGAGACCTTCAGGCCACCTATTTAAGCATATATTTTGTATTGTAAAAGGTTATATGGTGGGGTGTTGTTTGGGTTATTACTAGTTGTCGTGAGTATTGTAAGACATTGAGAAAGAGTCGAGCTCTGGTTCTATTGTTAAGTCTGTAGTTATCTTACTGTAAGCAGTGACCGACTCCTTAAGCATGAATGTAACAATCCACAGGGATTGAGAGAGATAGAGAGAAAGGATGTATTGTAAGAGGAAAGAATTATAGGAAGAGAAGAGATCTAAGAGAGAAGGGCTCCCAGCTGTGTGCGTGGAGTTTCCCAGAAGATCTCAAGCTGCATAAGAGGTTGCAACCAAACTGTGTATACTCTCTCAGGATATAATAAAACACAGTTCCTATGGACGTAACTTCCCCCCTGGAAGTGAACCATGTAAAATCCGTGTGTTGTGCGACTGTTTCATGTGATTGTGCTCTAACTATTTTCTATTTGTTATCCATTACATGAACTTTGCTTATCAGTTGATGAATGTATGTATGCTATCTATCAGTTTACAGTAACATAGAAGGTTAAATTTGATTTGAATGTGTTAAGTATTATGTATATGATTTTATCAGTGCTTGAGTCATGACAGCTAACAGTTACAGTGTTAGTGACTTCCGTATATTTAGTTCAGCGACTTGAGCGTAATTGATGTGAAGTGTGTTAAACTGTAGAAGCTTAAGTGAAGTTGTTTAACATCCTAATGAAGGTGTTGCATCTGCAACAATTTCCCAAAATTCTAAAATTTTTGGTACCCTCCTTTACTTTGAATAAGTCAGTTCTTTTCTTGATTCCATCCTATTGATTTTGGCCTATGGATTTTGAAGCGTCTTCCAGAAATTTTGGTTGCTATCAATCGAGTGGTTTCCCCTCATTTCAATGTTTTAGGGAATCCCATCTTAATTGAGCTCCTTGTCGTTTTGCAAAATCCTTCAAAGCCTTCTTGTATCAGGAGTTAATTCGTTTGACTGTCCCGCCGTTGCGGGTGATTTTCAGATCTTGATTGTCTTTTCCGTGCCGCCGTTGCGGAGGTTGGTTACTTTGTTTTACCGTTGCGGGTGGTTGACGTTTCCTTTATGTTTCGGGTGTTGTTTTTATTCCGCGTCGGAAGGGGATGAATACTTCCGTCGCCGCCGTTGCGGATCATTGTAAGTTCTCAGTTTTTCATTTCCTGCCGACCCAAGAGTATCGGAGCCCTTTGGAATGCTTACTCCTCCGTTGCGGACAGCATCATGCTCCGGGCATCCGCCGTTGCGGAGGGGTCCGGACTCTTGGTCATCCGACCAAGGTATCTGTCGACGCCCAATATATTGTTCTCGTTCGCACGTTCTATTTTTCCATGCGGGTGAGTTAGTATCGGGTATTATCCGCCGTTGCGGGGGAACTGAAACTCTGGTCGCCCGACGCCGCTTTCTCTTCGCGCCCGATTTAAGTGCTCGCACGTTTGGCGCTTTTATATATACGGTGTGACAGTCGGGGGTTTGTATTGTTTTATTTTATTGTCGATCACTGTCGCAGTGAGTTGAGCTGTCGTGCTTCGAAGGGAGAGAAGGCCTAGCTGTCGTTGTACCAGCTTCCAGGTGGAAGAAGTATTCCAACCATCATCAACTTGTTCTTTTCGCCGGATTTCCAGGTAGGTGCATCTCATTTCCATTGCGTTTGAACGTTTTTTGATTTTCTACCGTGGTTAGGGTTCCCAGCGTTTTCCCTCGTCCAGCTAGGATTGAAGCTTGTTCAAGTTGGCTTTATCTTAACCTAGGGTGAGGAGGGGCATTTTTAACCATTTAAGCCGAATACTTTCCACCTGTTAGTCATTGCTTGCGCGCAAGGGTTGAAAGGTTTTAGGCACAGACGGCCGTTACGTCGTCTGCGCCAAACCTCCCTGCGTGGGAACAAAGGTAGAGGACTGCGTTTGTTAAGGATTGCTTGGGGTTCTGTTTTGGAGGGCTGTGGTTGCCTTGATACATTCGTGGGATGGTGAATCAGAGATGTTTCACCTACGGAGTTATGCGCCGTCTCGGTGGGTATTATTGATGGAACCTGTGATTTACTTGGCCGGGAGGAGTAGGGTTTTGAAGGGGTTTTTGCGGTCGACAGTGTCGCCTTCGCGTTTCTAACCACGGCCTGTGTTGATTGCGCCATCCTTCGTAGCCCCCATTTTTCTTTTGGCCACCTAAAACTCTAGGGGGATCTAAGGGATGTGTTGCCGGTTTCATTGAGGATAGCGTCGGTTGTGTTTTGATGAGGATACCCTGTGTAGAAATGTGGGCACTTCCCACCGAGGAGGGTGAAATGTGCTATCAGCCTAATGTAATTTTTTCACTGCCAGTCGCATGCGTCTCCTTTGCAATTTGTCTGCTGGGCTGTAGGGCTGAAGTGTTGACTGGTTTAAACTTGATGCTTTTAATTCCTCTTTGTGTGTGATAGGCAGTAAAATGATACTTGCATGCTGCACCTATATACAGTTTGCATGTCTTGCTTCAATGTATCACTATCATGAAAAAATGACAAGTCACATAATAGTGTAGGTTTCATGCTAACACTAGTATGACTGAGAAACTTGCTGCATGTAGAATAGATCATAAGATGGTTCATTCATAGTCTCAAGGCATTGTAAGGTTGAAAAATATATGTACTAGGCATGGGATAATAATATATTACAATACTGCATGCTAGGTCGATTACTCAATGTGAGAGACTTATGTTTTGATTTTATTGAATGATCACAATTATGAAGGATAAATTGCTCCATAATGTTCACAAATTCAAACTGCTTCAATGTCATAATGTTTTTTTACATTGCAGGAATAATTTACAATGTCCAGGAGGCAGAAAAGGAAGGCCCCTACAGTCGAGGAGAAAACGGCAATAGAGGTCGTCCCACAGAAGGAGTATATATATGAGGACACCCAATGTGTCATGGGAGTTGAACCTGAATATCAGTGGGGTGATATATACAGAATGATTTCCCACAGGGAAGTCCCGAACATGGGTCTCGAAGAGGAGCCCATTTATGCAAAAATAGAAAAATCTGCCATTATGAAAGTTGCCACTAGACCGGAGCTGTTCCCATGCTCTGAGGTGATGAGATGGATCCTGCCACACACCAACAGTGGCACAATGCTAATAGGAAATACCAAAGGTCAGGGCTATGCTGCATTTAGCCCAGGATACGTGGCACTGGCTTACCACCTGCCTGAGCCTCAAGTTTTCTTGTCCAATGATTGGTTGGACAACCTCAGGATGGATTTGGTAGAAACCATGAAGAGAATGCTCCTGCCAGGAAAGCTTTATAGGCACAGAGCGACTGAGGACTATGACACAGCGAGCTTAAGAGCTCCTTATAGGTTTATAGCCTTGATGCTAAACCGGATCTTTGGAAGAGCCAATGGTAGACTATTCAAATTGGAGTGGATACCTCTTATGTTTCATGTAGCCACAGAAGGAACAATATTCAACTGGGCCAGCCTAGTATCTAGTAGTCTCTCTTCTTGTGTAGCTGCAGCCCTGGGAGGAGGAGAATCCCGGAAAAGATCTGAGTTCTACATGAGTTCCATTCTGATAGACTGCATACTATTCCACCAGCCTTTCCCCGGGCTCAAATGTGCTTGGGATAGGACAAGAATGCCCGTATATGCAGCCTACAAACTACTGGGTGCTCATCAGTACCATAGTTATTACCGATAGATCTGTGAGCAATTTATTATGCCTCTGCACACTCTTATATTCCAAAAGGAATGTAACTGCATGTCTGAAGAGGCTATGTAGGTAATAGAGGAGTATGGTGATTATTTCTTAACAGAAAACGGGGTGTATCTTCGAATGTTTGGTGGATCAAAGACACCCTATCTGCTGCCCAAGTATGCAACGGACTATATAGTCCACAAAGAGGCAGTAAGACAGGTGTTTATTGATGGAGTTGGTCACTTCTTGTTCCAGAAAAAGAAGACTGCCTATCCACCTCTACCATTTAAGCTAGGCAGCTGCAGTTTCACCAATGTGAAGCAAGCTGCAGAATTTATAGAGGAACTAGGGAGGTTCCACTTTGGCGAGATGACTTTCAGACGAAATGACACTCATGGGAGAGTGGCTGAGCACTATAAGAAGCACAAGGTGTTTTTTGAATACAGCCACCATTTTGATAAGGATGAATCTGTCTACAAGAGTGCACCGAACATGACAGAACTCAGCAGAAGGTTCAAACCAAAAAACCCCACCAAGGGTGGGAAAGGAAGTGAGCAGGATAAAGCTGAGCAAGCTAAGGCTGAAGAGGTAACCAAAAGGATAAGAGAGGAGTCTCAGAGGCTTGAAAATGAGGCTGCAGAGTGGCTGCAGAAAGGAGAAGAAGAAAAGAGGAAAGTTGCCCAGGAAGCAGCTGAACGAGCCAATGAAGAAGCCCAGAGAAAGATAGACGAAGAACTGTGAGAGCAGGAGGCTGAAAAGATAAGGTTAACGCAACAGCAAGCTCCCGAAACATAAGCAGGTCAGAGTCAGGGCGAGGGAAAACCTGAGGTGCAGATCCCTCAAGTGCCCACTACCATCGTAGCTGCTACCCCTATGCTTCAGTTAGCACCCTTCGTACAGAAAAAAGGGGAAGAAGTCCCTAATTTCAGCACCGTATATTATGACAGGGCTACTAAAAGAATAATGAGAAGAACAGAAAGAAAGATAGAGGCAGAAGGAATGACCATCAATATGATAACAGATAAGGTCATGATGGTAGGGAAAGATGTAGATCCAAGGTTTACTATAAGGGCTGAGATAGCGGCAATGCATGCTTCAGAGGATAATATAGACAGAATGATAATGGAAATAGAGTCATCCAAGAATACTTCCTCTCAGCTTAAGGACACCCTGAGAAGAGAAAGAGAGGAGGGAAATATACTTAAGAGAAAATATGAACATGTGCTGAGACAAATGGAGGCCACAAAGAGTGAAATCTATGCCATCCAGGTAGAAGCACAAACAAAGGAAACAGCACAGGAGACCCTGGAAAGAGCACAGCAGGAAATTCAAGACTTGAAGAATGAAAAAGAACAGATGAGGGCGAAGATAGAAGACCTAGAAGCGCAACAGAATGTCATATATGAGTCCAATACTGCATACATTAAAGAACTAAAAGAGCAGCTGGAAGCAGCAAAGGAACAGCAGGTCAATCTACAGCCGGTTAAAGAACACATCCTGGCGCAGAAAGCTAAAGTGCTACACCTGCAAACTACTCTAGAAGAAGAAAGATGCCAGGTCCTCCAGATTGATAGTCGACTGGAAGAAATCTTGGAAACTGCTTCTTATTTTGTTGACAAGTCTCAAGAAATCCTTGAAGTACTGACTACAAGGATAGCCAAGGCGGAGAACGATGAGGAAACCCCAACTGAACTACCATCCAAGGATAAACAAACCCTTAAACGGGACCACGATCTGATAGAATTCGCCATAAATACTGCGGAAGACTTCCAGAAAATAGTCAAGAAGACAAAGGGGGCCTGCACGGAATTCTTTAGGAGAGCCCTGGTTACCTACAACCGATGTCAGGTAGAAGCCGAGCAGAGGCTATATGAGTTCCCTGATCATGATGCATTTGTAGAAATGTTGCAGAAAGGACATCAAGATTAAGAATCCAGAGTACAATGCATCAAAGCTATTGACGACCAAATCCTAAAAAATGAAATAGGCCACATAGCCGTCAGTGTGCAGCTCTTAGAAGAACAGGTGCAATTGAACACTGCCAGGGTGGAGGCCATTAGGAACCAGGCTGAAAAGTTCGAGCTAAACATTCAGTTTTTAGAACCTAGCTCATTTGAAGGTCTCGCTGTTGAAGCATCAGTGTGGAAAAGATTCTTGGAGAACCAAGCGGGACCCTCCTCATAGGAGGATCGGTCAACCTTATTGTAATTTGATAATTTGTAAAGTTTTTTTTGGAAAAATGAAGCGTTGGAAAGACAAAAGGGTTGGGAAGCCCAAAGGTCACTTTGGGCAGCCCAACCAATTTTTCTTTTGTGTATAAAAGTAGGAAACGTAGAGAAGAGAGAGGCTTTTTTCCCAGTAAAACTGGGGGATATATTGTAAGAAGAACTACTTCCTTTTGCAATAAAAGATCTTAGTTTGCCTGTTGGAGAAAGAGCTTTGAAGTTTCCAAATGTTATACAATGGATGGTAGAAAGATGAACTAATTTATTTTTCAGCTTGTGTCCATGAATCGTGAGATCGGTTCTAACTTTATGACCTATGTCTTGTTGAATGATTTCTGATTTAATTTGTGGAAATTTCACCTAGAGTAATGTATGTGGTTCATATAACAGTTGGCTATCTGATTGTTAGAATATTTTCTTGTTCATGTGTTGTAAGAATAAATATCAACTACCTGTAATTTTGTTTATTATACATGGAAATAATACATTACTCACAAATAATCATTCTTCTGGCTCCTTGGGGATAGATAGTTAGTTGTTTTACTTCATGGTTGTATATGTGGTTTAGATGTCTGTGAACCTAAGACGAGAGGTAAGAACCTGCGTAGCACGTTGTGTAGTTCCTTGGATATTTATCACCCTGCATGGTTATGATAGGCATATGTAGTGCATACCTTAAGTAAAAAATACAAATTCCGGTGGACCGGGCCGCAACCGATAAACCCTTGTGTTACTTTGACCTATGGTAGCCGAACCGTAAACCGAACGGATTCCCTATACCAAACAGTCAACGGGCTAGTTGTGAACATTGATTGGGGAGAATCCCTTACTGTTGCCTCCTGCGAATTCCCAGGCCTCAACAGTTTTGGCGCTAGAAGGAGGGCCGCCAGTAAAGGCTGGCCGTGGAACTAGTTTTCCCAAGACTATCCTATCAGTAGATGTTTTGAAGTTTTCAATCTAACCCAAGTTTGCAAATTCCAGTCCTATCCTTGACAGACTGTTTTCCTAGTGTTACTTGTTTACCTTTGCTCATGGCCAGTAATCAACCTAACCCTTTGCCATCATGGAGAGCTAGGTCACCTCTAAACTTAAATCCTCCTTTGCATAACTTGCCTCAAGCCTTTGACAAGCTTTTACCCAAGTTTGACCCGGCGGACAACATTGCTGTAGATGATCACCTTCAAGGCTTTTACCTAGCACTAGAAGGGCTAAAGGATGGAGAGCATGAAGACGTGGTGTGTAGGCTTTTCCCTCATACTCTGAAAGGAGCAGCGGCATCCTGGTACTTTGGAATACCTGTAAATTCCATTCCTGATTGGGATAATTTTGAAAGGGTTTTCAGGAGTAAGTACACAACTCAGAAGACACATGCCTCGTTGATGAAAGGGCTTGGTTTGTTAAGAAAATAAAAGAATGAAAAGGTACGAAGTTTCACTCAGATATTTTCATTGTATTTTAATTTTTTTTTTGCTATGGACAGGCCTTCAGACAAAGTTCTAATTGAGTATTACACCTCAGCCATAGGTCCTGAGTTGGCCATGTTTGCTAAAATGAAAGTCAAGCCTACACTGGCAGAAACTTATCAAGAGGCCAAAAGAGTAGAGGCTGAAAGTGAGAGTATAGAGAACTATCCTGACTCATTTGAAGAGAAGACCACTGTAAGAAGAGGCTCACTACTGTTTAAATCTAAAGAAGATCAACCACCTGATTATCATGAGATGATGAAAGCGCTTCAGAAAATGTCCAACCGAATTGTAAATCTGGAGAAGGAGAGGGAATTCACAGACCTGCATGTGATATTTTTTGTAACCTATGCAAATGAGTTGTACGATTGGTTGTCAAAGTTGAATGATAAGCACGCATTCAATAAGAAAAGGAACATTGTCTAGACATCAGAGCTGATTCACACCATGAAGAGCGTGGATAATCCCATTTCGTGGGAAGTAGACTTCTGGCTTCCGAGTTTGCTGGAAGGTTTCATTACAGAATTTGCAGTTGATCAAAGAAAGAGTTTCAACGAAGTATAAAGGTACTTCTTCAAGGGATATCGCGGTAAGTACTTGAACTCTTTAAACTTGTCCCTTAAGATGTTATTGTATGAAAAATGAGTACTGGATATATTCTTATATGAATAAGTTAAGTAAGTGTAATGTCACAAGAGTTTGAGAGTGATTCTGAAGAAATTGGATGTACATGTAGCGGTAAGAGATATAAAGTAGATTTCAGATCTTCCTTCTTTGAAGACAGTTCAGATAGTACTAGAGAACAAAGTCAAAGTAATAGAGAAAAAACAGCAGGGGGTATCCCTTACCACCCTTATACCCCACAGAAACCGATCGGGACTCAGAATAATCCTGCAAGAACTCCATCTAGTAGCTCACACATAGTAGATACTACCTCTACACCATCTACATTTACACTTCCAAGTGGTAGTAATACAAAAAATCAAAATCCACCTCGTAGAAACAAAATGGGGGATGGCATGAAATTACCTACCTTTAGGGGTATAGGGGCAGAAGACCCAGAACAACATTGGTTCCTATGTGAAGCTGTATGGACCATTAAACAGATCCAAGATGACAATAATAAGATTGTCTAGTTGGCCACTACACTTAGAGAAAGAGCTTTAACATGGTATATGAAGTATACATCAGCACATAACAGAAAACTCGTAGAGGTCAGGACCGCAATGATTAAGGAATTTAAGAAACCCAATTCTGAGTCACAATGCATCATAGAACTTAAAGACATTAAATAGTTACCCACAGATTCAGTATGGGATTTCGATCAGAAATTTAAATCTCTTATAGACCAAGTTAGTTTTGAGTTTGCGTCGGAGCAGCATAAGGAATGGTTCATCGCAGCACTGCTCCCTCACATCAGACTTCCACTAATGCAACAGAAACTCCATACGCAGAATGATGCATTGGAGATGGAAATGAAACTAGAAGATTCACCTTTAGCTGAGACTAGTGCAGGTATGACAAAATTATAGAATCATTCAGCCAATCTCACTTTACAGCTACATGAGATTAAGAAAGGAAAAGAGGTTGAACAAGAATTATGGTGTACAAAGTGCAAAGGACATCACCATACCAAAGATAATTGTCCATTATTTGTTGAGTATCTAGCAAGTGGGGATCCTAACCCCTTAGTATAGAATCAAGGGCATGGTGTGAAATCTATAGAACAAGAGGACATAGACCACAACAATTCCCTTTACTTCAGAAGTATGTACAAACCCCTAAGAATTTATACTGTAACTTCTGTAAGTTAGTAGGACATGATGAAAATAATTGCAGAGCTTATGATCTCATGATAGAGAGAAAACATGACTTCTACATAGTCAAGTTAGAGACATCAGGACCGGCAGCAGGACCACAACATGAACCGGCTCATGATGGCCGTGGTGGAGGATTCAAAGGAAGAGGTCGTGGTGGAGGCTTTGGCCATGGCCGTGGACCGATTGTTTGTTACAACTATGGAGCCATAGGACATTATGCTAGGGATTGTCAGAACCCTACTACAACATGTAAGTATTGCAAGTCCTATGATCATACTATAGAAGAATGTCCTATCTTGATAGCCAATATTAAGGATCCTAAGCCAGTAGTAAACCAGAATATTCAGCTTATAGCTGCTGAGCAGAAAGAACCAGAACCAAGAGTCAATATTGTGACTCGTAGTAGTGCTTATACTGGTAGGACATCGCAGGTTGCTGAAAAGAATACAGGTCCAAAGTGGGTGCGTAAAGCCACTGATAAATCTACACCACTTGACCTGCAAAAGAACAAAGAAACATTTCAGCAAGCTAAACCTTTCTTTACTAACCCTACACCAGCAGGATCATAGGTATTTCCTTGTAAGAGCGTACTACAGAAAAAACCTTGTGGCGTTAGTCCTGTGCAGATATCGTAGGCTACCACATCTGGAAGGCGCGAAGAGGATGAGTTGACAGGAAGTGTACAATCCTTCCTGCAGAGCTGCTTGAAACTCGTAAGAAATGAGAAATCCATAGGAGAGCTTCAATGCATCATAGATTAGTACCAACAGTCTTCTTCTGTGACTAGTATGCAGCGTGCTGTTCATAATATTATGGGACATACAAGAACAAGAAGAGAAATGAGGCTCACAACACAAATTGGAGAGTTTGAAATGGATGAGGTAATCCTAGATTTAGGATCAGAGGTAAATGTTCTTACTAAGCATACATGGGAACATATGGGTAGCCCTAAGTTAGCTAGATCACCTATCCATCTGCGATTATCCAATCAGAAAAGGGTATCGCCACTGGGTAGATTACCACAAGTACCAGTTGATATTGATGGAGTTCGCAGCTTTGCAGATTTTGAAGTCATAGAAATTATTGGCAATAGCAGACCATATCCATATTTATTAGGTATTGATTGGGAAATTGATAACATGGTTGTTATCAACTTGAAGAAAAGACAAATGACCTTTGAGGATAAACAGATTCGAGTCATCGCACCGTTGGATCCTTTTCAGGGTCCTCGATATATTGAACCTATCAAAGCAGA
This sequence comes from Pseudotsuga menziesii, assembly GCA_001517045.1. Classification (NCBI taxonomy): domain Eukaryota; kingdom Viridiplantae; phylum Streptophyta; class Pinopsida; order Pinales; family Pinaceae; genus Pseudotsuga; species Pseudotsuga menziesii. The sequence goes on along the minus strand of LPNX011194060.1, from coordinate 162,838 downwards.
GGAAGAGGTGCGTAATATGGAGAGCCTCTATCAGATGAATGCTAACCAGAGTGATTATATCATTCCCACCACAGAAGGAAATATTAGTTGGTGATGCGATAACTCATGCGCATCGGATTCGGATGTTGGTTTAGAAAATTGGCAAAATAGACTTTATGAAGTTTCAGCTCGTAGATGTGCATTTACGACTAAGTCACTGCGATGGATTGGCACAGAGGTTAAGGATATTCCATCATTTGATGGCTTAGTAGATGTCAATGACTTTTTTTAGCAGTTTGAGTAGGAAATCCCTCATGAGCAGAGGATGGCAGCTATTAACCTTGCACTAATAGCCACACCTGCAAGATGGTGGCGCACACAGAAATAAAATATATCATCTTGGGATGATTTTAAGAGATTGATGGTGATCAGATTCTCTAATGACAAGGAGTGTTTATAGCAGAAATATATAGGAGAAAGTGACCCCAGGTAACATATTAATATTTGTGAATAGAATTGGTCAGACATTCTAGAGGATGAATGGGTTCACCTATTCATTCACACTTTAGACACAGACCCAAGGAATTGGTACACTGAGATAGAGCTGCGCAGAGGAACTATTACATAGCCACTTATGATAGATAGCTTTGTACTCACATTCACTTTTGAATCTGAGTATCCAAGCATTGATCAGGCTCTAAATATTATAGAGACTAAGATATTTGATGACTGTACCCTACCAGTGTATGCTCAGCCTGATTGGGCCATCCAGTTAGAACATGCGCTAGAGTGTTACAACTTCATGGAAGAGCCAGGTGATGAAAATGATAATCCTCGCAGTATCAACATTCCAGAGTCAGAAGGGACTCATGGAGATGACAGACCAAAGCTAGAGATTCCAGCTATCACAGAGCCTATTAAGATTAAAAAGATCAATATTGGCACAGAAACAGAACCAAAGTTTGCCTCTATTGGAGACTATTGGGATGATGGAATGGTAGGACACATCGCAGATTTGTTACATGACTATCAGGACTTATTTCCCACTAAGTTTAAAGAGATGAAGGGAATAGTAGGAGATTTGGGAGTCATGAGGATACCTTTGCAACATGATGCTAGGCTAGTTAAGCAGCATCCATATAGATTAAATCCTCGTTATAAAGAAAAAGTTAAGGATGAGATTGATAAGATGCTAGCAGCAAGCATCATTGAGCCAGTAGAAGAGAGTGAATGGGTTAGTCCCATGGTTGTGCAGGAAAATAAAACTAAAGGAGAAATCAAGATTTGTGTCGATTTGCACAAACTCAACAAAGCATCACTTCATGACCCATTTTCGACACCTTTTACTGATGAAGTTTTAGACAATGTGGGAGGATAGGAGATCTACTCATTCACTGATGGATTTTCAGGCTATCACCAGATAAGAATCCATCCGGATGATCGACATAAGACCACCTTTGCGACAGAATGGGGCTCATTCCAGTATACGGTAATTCCCTTTGGTCTTAAAAATGCACCAACTATTTTCTCTAGAGTAGTAGTTGTTGTCTTTAAGAAATACATCCATAAATTATTAGAAGTATATTTTGATGATTGGACTTTATTTGGATTAATCAAAAAGCATATAGGAGATTTAAGGCTCATGTTAGAGAAATGTAGGCAATATCAGATTTCTCTTAACTTGAAGAAATGTATATTTTTTGCACCATTTGGTATTCTGTTGGGTCATATTGTTTGCAGACAAGGCTTGATGGTAGATCCTGCAAAGATTGCCATCATTGTAAATATCCCAGCACTGAACTCAATCAAGCAATTGAGGACAGTGCTTGGTCATACATGGTATTATAGAAAATTCATCAAAGGCTATGCAAATATCACAACAACTATGGAAAAGCTATTAAAGAAAGAAGTGAAATTCCTATGGACTGAGGAATGCCAGCAAAGTTTAGACACTCTTAAAGAGAATATGGTTACAACACCCATCTTAGTATTTCTAGATTGGAACAAACCATTTCATGTACATGTGGATGCATCTGGCATCACACTGGGGATTGTCTTAACACAGCCAGGAGAATGGGGTATCGATCACCCTATCGTGTACTTAAGCAGAAAGTTATCTACCGCAGAAAAGAACTACACTACTACAGAAAGAGAAGGATTAGCTATGGTTTATGCTCTATAGAAGTTCAGGAACTACCTGTTGGGTGCCCGATTCAAGATGTTCACTGACCATTCTGCTTTAAAGTACTTGGTCAATAAGCCAGTGTTAGGGGGGAGGATCTATAGATGGTTACTCCTATTTCAGGAGTATGATTTTGAAATTATTGTAAAACCAGGGATATTAAATGCCAGACTTGATCATCTCTCATGGATAGACTCAGGAGAAGAACCAAGTAACTTATAGAATAAATTTCCAAATGCGCAATTGTTTTCTATCCAAATCGCAGATGAGTATTACACAGAAATTATTCACTTTCTCGCTACAAGGTGGGCACCAGTTGAGTTTACTAAGCAGCAAAAGAAATAGTTAGTTGTTAAAGAAGTATATTTCATTTTGATTGCAGGACATTTATATAAGTTAGGTCCAAATGAATTCCTGTGCAGATGCATTATGCCGCACGAGAAAGAGGCCATTATCAGAGAAGCACATTCAGGTACCGCAGGAGGTCATTTCGCAGGAAATCCGACTGCTCAGAAAATTCTAGCTGTAGGATTATGGTGGCCTACTTTGCATAAAGACACTAAGGATTTTTGTAGATGCTGCGATATCTACCATAGGGTAGGAAAACCTTCAAGGAGAGATGAAATGCCGCTGTGACCACATATTACGTTGTGGGCATTTGACAAGTGGGCTATAGATTTCGTGGGTCCTATCAACCCACCAGGGAAATGAACAAGCACGAGATACATCATCATAGGAACAGAATACCTCACCAGGTGGGAAGAGGCCAAAGCAGTAAGGAATTGTGATGCTGCTATAGCTGCACGGTTCATTTTTGAAAATATCATAAGTAGATTTGGATGTCCAGCAATTTTGATGAGTGATCAAGGCACACACTTTCTGAATCACACTATTGAGGCCTTGACGGAGGAATTTCAGATACAGCACCATAAGAGCACTCCCTGCCACCCACAAGCTAATGGTATGGTGGAGGCTTTTAAAAAAATTCTAGAAAATTCTCTTACTAAGATCTGTAACAGCCAAAGAGATGATTGGGACCTTAGGGTTAATGCTGTGTTATGGGCTTATAGGACTACATGAAAAAAACTTATAGGACACACACCTTTTAGCTTGGTGTATGGACAAGAGGTTGTTATGCCTATGGAATATATTATTCCCAGTTTAAGAATTGCTCAAATTACTGAGATGGCTGATACAGATACGATGAATGAAAGATTAGTGCAACTGCTTGCCTTAGAAGAAGACATATTCATCATAGGAATTCATCAAAAAGTGCAGAAGGCACGAGAAAAATCTTGGCATGAAAGGCACATCAAGAGCAAGATTTTTCAGACAGGAGACCTAGTACTCCTTTATGATAGCAAGTTTGTTAAGTTTCTAGGGAAGTTCAAGACACATTGGTTGGGGCTATATCAGATTCAGCAAGTTACAGAAGGAGGTGTCGTTCAGCTCAGTAAATGGATGCGGAACTTGTTCCTACTTTGATTAATGGAAGTAGGCTTAAGATTTACAGTGATATCCACTCCACCTCCCAGCCCTAACTCAGAGAACTAAGTGGTGTAGATGTCTAGTGTAGTTGAAAGGAGGCATTGCACCCATAACTAGTCTACACCAAGTGAAAAATTTCTAAGTAGGAGGAATCACATCAGGAAAGTTTATTTTGTGCAATTCATAGGATGCTTGCAGAGTTTCACGCCAACTTTTTGGTCTAGGACGATGCGGTGTGACATCGTAGCGAGGCAATGTTCCCCGTGCTGTAAAGAAGATTTTGAAAGGGAAAGAGGGCCAGCCACTTCACCTTCTGACAAGTAATTAATCTAGATATGATAGGTATACATTGCCCTAGATTTGGAAACAGTACAATGATTGTCCTAGATTTGGTAAATCTTGGTCAAGACAGGTGCTTGCACACAATTTTCGAGGGAAATTTGATCAGATTTTCAGCAATTAATGAGGAGCGGGACGACGGGTGCTGTCTTGTCCATGCAATAAATGCCATCAATGCATCCAGCCTAAGCAACCATTGCTTCAGAGATTGTAGCCTTCACTACAAATACACAGATCATTCAAACATAAGGGTTACTTTTGTGATTTCTAAGAGTTATAGAGCAATTTGTAGAGTTTTCCCTGTGCAGAGATACTCCAGTTACAGAGTGTTGGTTTCCCCATTTTCGCAGCCATTACCAGTCCAGAGTATTGCACCAGGCAGTTTATGTCTGAGAAGGAACCTTTAGAAGACATCGTGTGATGATTCCAGTGTGGTGGCCTCAAGTCCTCTATGATGACGCCGCCCAAGGTTGTGAAATTACCTACACCACAGGTCAGGTAGATGCCAAGGATGAAGAGCCAAGCTCAGGTAGTAGAAGAGTCCAGATCAGAGCATGAAGAATAATTTCATATGGAAACAGTATACATTGTGCCACGAGTCGAGGACGCACCAGAGGTAACCATTCCCAAGGGTGTTAAGTTTCCTGTTCCACTACCACTGATTGATCCTCGTGTAAAGGAAGATGGAGAACTGTTAGGATATGTCCTTGTTCTCAAATTTATAGACTATAACCTTGGAGATAGTAAGACATATCCTCATTTTCGGCTGGACCAATATCTTACAGTTCAGAGGAACCCGAGGACCAATGATTGATTCTTAAGCATTCAGGCTTGCCCAATTTTTTGAGAATACCACATTTTGGACGAGGTGCATAGGTTAATTTCGTGGTGAGAGTGCTACTTTCCTGTGTACATGGAGGTTACCTCTGGTTGGGTAACATGGTTGATCTGAACATTGATTTGATACACCGCATCATTAGGCTGTCCAAGAGCAGTAAGGACCCTCAGATGCTTATATCAGGGAAGAGCAAGGATACTAAGCTACCAGCGCTTCTAGTTAACAAATATAAGCTACAGAGAGGAGGTCGCACTTATGACCTCACAGCCTTAGTAGATGATACACTCATATTTAAAGCCAGTCTGCTTGTAGGCAGACTGTTAACTAAAGTTCGCCCGAAAGAAGTCATAGGAGCAGTAATTCACCTTGCTGTGCAGGTCACAGAAGGTGAACAATTTAATTGGTGCTTGTTTTTATTAAATATTTTTCTTCAATATTGTTTGACAGTGCAGGACGATCCAAACCATCCCTTCCACTTCTCGTGGATTCTTATACTATGTGCATTCATAGGGTGGAGAGAGTCACCCTATACCCAGTTTCTACAGCTACGAGGCGGAGAGTGCCAAGGCACACGCTATGAAAATCTATGGGAAAGCAACAGTCCAGCCATGAAAAAGATCAATATGATAGTATTCTATGAATACTATAAGCTATTGAAGCGAGTCATACAGGAGACACCGGGATCAACACAGAGACTGTTGACATGTTTCACAATCGGCTTGATTTCATTGCAGACAGGCATACAATCTATCTGAGGCCAAAATGGTTTAGAACGGATAATTGGGCTACTGGATTGTTCAGGATGACAACACAGGATGTAGAAGATGTCATCAAATACTCTGATGAAGAGTGGAAGAAGGCATTAGAAGATGCCATAGCAGTACCACCAGATACTGCACCGATAGACCCATTAGACAAAGGAAAGGAAAAAGTGGGTTCCAAGAGCAAAGATGCAGTAGAAGTGCCACCAGTGGCACAAAAGAGGAAAAAATTCAATGCCTCAAAGCCAAATACAGAGATCACACTAAAAGAGGATGACTATGAACTCATCGTAGCGAGATTGCAGGAGGCGATGCGGGACTCATTTCAGGCGATGCAGACATCGCAGGACAAGCTATAGAGCATGATAGATAAGCAGCTTCTGGATTTGAGAGCACTAATTGAGAAGAATGCAATGATGCAGACTCAGTTGTCCATGTGACAACAGGAGAAAGCTCTAGACCATTGATTTCCCACGAGGAAGTCTTTCCAAAGGATCGCATCAATACAGTGTTGATACCGCCAGGGAGCCTCCAATTCCCTGCTTCGATGATTGATGCGCAGATACATGTTAGAGAACTTATCGAGGTTAATCTGGAACAATTCCCCATTGATAAAATACAGATAATCCAGCAACAGATAGCCACAGAGCTCAAGGATAGAGATCTTGCAACTCATAAGCAAAACACTCAGCTGATACAACAGAATGTAGAACTCACCGCAGGATTTCAGACAAAGGCGAAGGAGTTAAGACAATATGAAGAAAGAGAACAAGATCTAAGTCAGGTCCTATAGAACATCACATTGGAGTTACCTCAGTGTAACATCGAGTTTGATTTGCCTCTAATGCAGAAAGTAAGAAGAATTGCAGATAGAGCAAAGGATCTGGAAGAGACATTGGTCAAGATGGAGGAAGACCACAAGGCGCAGATTGCTGAGCTTGAGGCTCGAGCACCAGGAACACCTGAGGTAGACAAGGAAGCAAGGGCATAGGCCTTTAGACTCACTTCAATGTAGATGAAGTGCCGCATAGATGATGCAGAGTCATTACTAGCTGATGCGACGAAGACATGGTCGGAGCTAGAAGAGCTCCCAGATAGACTAGATTTGTAGCAGAGCATCCAAAACATAGAGAATGCAATAGCAGCAATAAAGGAAGAATTCAAGAGCTTAGGATATCTTGCAAAGATGAAGAATATGATAGAGATGAACCGCTTGAACAGGAAGCATAACGGTTGTGAGAAAAAGAGATACAAATCAATAATATGCTTCAACCATATCAGGAACAAATCGCAGCGCTGGTCGATGCGGTTGAGCAGAAGGTCAAGGAGTTCACTGCAAGCAAAAGTGAAATTGATAGCACAGAAGACCCCCTGATTAGTCAGGTTATGCTCGAAGCAGCACAAGACAGTGTCGAAGCTATGGAAAAATATGTCGCAGGACTCAAGGAGAGATTCGCAAGGACTTCGCAGGAAGCCAAGGAGAAGCTATAGCAAGAGAAGCCAGCTGTCAGTGGCTCGAGGACAAGCCACAAGTAAGTGTTAGGGGACTGTTGGAGTAGGGCCCCATAGCTACAGGAAAATATGCTATTTTTGGTATAATATGGAAAAATTTTGGAGGAAAGATAGTTTTAGAGATAAAGGTACAACGCTGTAGTGGTCGGAACAAGAAAGTCAAAGGAAAAGAGTACTTGAAGCGGCCGAGAAGAGAGCTCAACCACTGCATTCAAGGTAGTGGCAACAAAAGGAGGGCTCAGCTACCCTCATAAATGGTAAAGGATCAATGGGCTGAGGTAGTAACGATAAAGGACAGAAGGGGGAGCAACCGAGGAAGCGGCACCCATACCCATGATCAGTGCTGGAAATCACGAAAGACTGCAAGAAGCTGTAGTGTGACCAGTAAGCGGTAGTTCAAAGTACAGATAGGTCGACTGTCATAGTTAGGGTTTTGGGTCACTGTTGGGATAGGCCCACAGTGTTGTATGAGGGTGAGACCTTCAGGCCACCTATTTTAGCATGTATTTTTTATTGTAAAAGGTTAGATGGTGGGGTGTTGTTTGGGTTATTACTAGTTGTCGTCAGTATTGTAAGACATTGAGAAAGAGTTGAGCTCTGGTTCTGTTGTTAAGTCTGTAGTTATCTTACTGTAACTAGTGGCCGGCTCCTTGAGCATGAATGTAACAATCCACAGGGATTGAGAGAGAGAGAGAAAAATGGATATATTGTAAGAATAAATCATTATAGGAAGAGAAGATATCTAAGAGAGAAGGGCTCCCCGTTGTGTGCGTGGAGTTTCCCAGAAGATCTCAAGCTGCATAAGAGGTTTCAACCAATCTGTGTATACTCTCTCAGGATATAATAAAACACAGTTCCTGTGGATGTAGCTTCCCCGCAAGAAGTGAACCACGTAAAATCCGTGTGTTGTGTGACTGTTTCATGTGATTGTGCTCTAACTATTTGCTATCTGTTATCCATTACATGAACTTTACTTATCAGTTAATGAATGTATGTATGCTATCTATCAGTTTACAGTAACATAGAAGTTTAAATGCGAGTTGAATGTGTTAAGTATTTTGTATATGAGTTTATCAGTGCTTGAGTCAGGATATCTAACAATTACAGTGTTAGTGACTTCCATATATTTAGTTCAGCGAGTTGAGCGTAATTGATGTTAAGTGTGTTAAACTGTAGAAGCTTAAGTGAAGTTGTTTAACATCCTAATGAAGGTTAAATGAGCTATTATACCCAGGAAGGAAGTCTCTGGATCTTGAGATTTGATGAGCATATTGAGTCATACAGTAGGAAATATCACAGCGTAGAAAGGCGATATCGCACTGTCGGAGGAGCTGCGGTGTGAGATATCGCAGGTTAAGAGTGAGCAGAAGAGAAAGTTTGTGCATCATCCTAGAAGCTACGATGCAATAAGAGTCAGTCCCATAGCAGAGTCAGCTAGGAAGAGAGAAAAAACCCTTGCTGATAGATTCCGCTGGTTAAGTATAGCCAAGAGGACCTAGGATGCTATAGAACCTGGCTGAGGAAACCTGATTCTTCATCCAACCCATTTAGGTTTACTTCGGGTGAGACTTCAGATCATTTTACGGTCTATCGTCGAAAGGGCCAGTGAGCTGGGGGTTTTGTTGGTATAATACAGTAAACCCGGTTCTGCCCAGTAAGACCAACAGGGAACAAATCCCAAGGAGACAGACCACTGCAGCTGAAGGAGATTCCATCAATTTTGATCTGAAGCTGAACTGAGCTTCCATTGAGCCTACTTGTCAACCAAGGGGCCGATTGAGCTGACACATCAAACCACAGACTAACACATCAATCCATAGAGCTCACAGGAGAGCCCACAGGTGTGGAGCAGAGAGAGAGGGCACAATTCCCCATAAAGGATGCTGAAGTTCAACTCTAGATCTGTGTAGATCACCTCCTTCAGTCAAGGATTTGTCAGATCCAGTCAATCTAGTTCATATCTGACTGATTTCAATCAAATCAGCCGAGAATATACCGATCTAGGATTTCGGATTTGCTCCATTATTTATCAATTTATTAATTAAAATAATCAATAATTGATTTTTTGGGGTTTTCTGACCTAAGTGATGGAAAATCACTCAAAACATGAAAAAAGTGGGTCCATGGGTTTACATGGTGCTTTTAGGTTGAAAATGAGCACCTACATGACTAAAAATGATTATTTGGCCCACTTTTATTACAAAACCAATTTTTCCAATTAAACTATTAAAAAATAACCTAAGTTTTGGAAAAAATAAATTTTAATTAAAAACACTGAAAAAATTAAAAAATTAAAAAAATTGAAAAACCTAGGGGGAGTTAGACATGTTTATATGACTTGACCATGATGCCTAGCATGTTTATACATTGACACATAGACTCTAATAACCTAAATAGGCCTAAATTCCAAGCCGACCACCCCAACTTTGGAGGTATGGAGTGAAAAACTCAGAAATTAGCAATCGTTTATTCAACAACCAATAATAACCAAGGGAAAAAACACTCTGGGGTGATTGGATTGACAAATAAATTCTAAGAGACCAAGTATTTTATAGACATTATCATGCTATAAAATTTATTACAATTCCCCCATGGGGTATGAACATGTGATATAGTACACCAAGCACTTCCCAAAAGCACTTCCAAAGGTCTCTTGAAGTCCGAACAAAAAATCTTTGTCTGGTTCACTAGGCTCACTTGATAAAATACCACTAAGTACAACTTAGGTGGTAACACCACCATGTTGGAAAGGCCTGCCAACACTTATATCTGACCATGGGAGGAACACATCCAACATCCATGTTAGAATGGCACGCCCAACACTCACATTTGACCATGGAAGGTCCAACCTTCCACCATGTTAGAAAGGCCAAGCACTCACATCTAACCATGGGAGGTCCATCCTGCCACCATGTCAGAGAAGATCATTCAACACTTATATATGACCATGGGAGTCCTAGCCTGCCACCATGTCAGAAAGGACCAACACTCACATCCGACCATGGGAGGCCCAGCCTGCCACCATGTCGTAAAGGCTCAGCACTTACATCCAACGATGGGAGGCCCATCTTTCTACCATGTCCGAAAGGATATGCACTTACATATGACCATGGGAGTCCTAGCCTGCCACCATGTCTGAAAGGATTTTCACTTACATCTAACCATGTGAGGACCAACCTGCCACCATGTCAGAAAGGCTCTACACTTACATCTGACCATGGGAGGCCCAGCCTGCCACCATGTCAGAAAGGATATCCACTTACATCTGACCATAGGAGGCCCATCCTGCAACCAGGTCAGAAAGGCTCTACACTTACATCTAACCATGGGAGTCCCAGCCTACCACCATGTCAAAAAGGATCTACACTTACATCTCACCATGGGAGGCCCAGCCTCCCATGATGTTAGAAAGGCTCACAAAATCATCACTTTCCCTTGGAAGAAACCTCGATATGGAGAACACCAAGCTTCTTCCTGAAGTACTCAAACTTCAATCTAGTCAATGGCTTAGTCAACACATCATCTACCTGCTCGTTCGTCGTAACATACTAGAGCTTCACTGCTCCTCTCTGCACCATATCCGTTATATAGTGATATTTGATCTTGACATGCTTTGAATTTTCATGGAACACTGATTTCTCTAAAAACTTCACACAATTGTGGTTGTCACAATATATACAAATAGCATCCAACTAGATAGCAAACAAATCAGATAGAACTTTATCAACAACACTGCCTCACAACTAGCCGAACAAGCTGCGACATACTCTACTTCAACTGTACTCAGTGCCACGTAGGATTTTTTCCTGCTAAAGGAAGATATCACACTTGATCCCATACTGAAGCAACACTTTGGAGGGCTCTTCCTATCAACGACATTGCCTGCCCAATACGAATCCACATAACCTTATAGGTAAATCTTTTGATTCGCCTCATACTTGAGCCCATAATCAACTATACCCTTCAGGTACCTCAGAATATTCTTTGCAGCAATCAGGTGAACATGTCTTGTATTCGTTAGGAATTGGCTCAATGTCTTCACAACAAAGAAAATATCTGGTCTCGTATTCATCAGGTGTATCAAGGACCCAATCATTTGACAATACATCGTAGCATCAACCGACTCTGATGAAGAATTACTTATTAGCTTCAGGTTTGATTTAATAGGTATGTTCATGGCCTTGCAATCCATCATCCTGAACCTCTTCAGGATATTCAATGCTTACTTCCCTTGTCCCAGGTATATTCCATCTATATTCTGCCACACCTCCATGCCTAGAGAGTAGTGCATCATATCCAAGTCCTTCATCTCGAACTCAGTAGCAAGTCTCCTTTCCACAACTTTAAATATTTCCTCTTTTCTTTTAGGAACAAGTCATCAGCATATAATAGGAGCATCACTATGTTTCCGTCTTTAACCTTGAAGCAAAGGTTGGAGCCTGCTGTACTCTTAGTAAATCCTAGAGCCATCAATAATCTATCCATCCTATCGTACCATTTCGAACCTCAGGATCTTCTACACTCACTCCCTCTGAAGTGGGGCATCATCCTCCCTCTGAGTTTTGTACTCTATGTATTGAAACATTCTATACTGGAGTGACAAGTATCTCCCTCTACTACTAATATTCTATGTATCCATCCAGGGTCACTGGATACCAAGATCTTCTATCTTGAACCATTTCAAAAGTTCTTCTCGCACTCATATGTGATCTTGTCATCCTCTATAGGTTTTCATCTTCAACCTTGTACCAAAGGTTAAGATATTCATCTATCTAGGTGATATTCAAGCTCCTCATGTATGTGTTATCCCATAGGTGCCTTTTGAGCTCTTACAAGGCCTTCTTTAATTTGCACACATTAGTGTGACTATCATGTGTTTCAACTCTCACTAGCTGCAAATGTTTCTTCGTAGTCTATGCCTTCTTTCTGTGAGAAGGCTCATGCTACGAACCTTTCCGCGTATCCCATGATGTTGTCATTTGTTGCATGATGGATCTTGTAGATCCATATAGAATATACTATGAACTTCCCTTCAGGTATCGATACCGCATTTTAGACATCATTCTTCTTGAACTGCTGCACTCCTTCCCTTTCTTCTTGGCTATTTCTCATAGCTTGAAGGTTTTACATCAATGATGTCACTCAACAGTGTCACATAACTACACTATGTCTAAGACCAATTTATTTCTTTGAAAGTATCATCATAGTATTCTTGATCTTCGATTATTTCTCGAATTGTCATCACTTATTCTTCGGAACATGTCTCATCCTTCTTTTCTTGTAGGAGATTGTACGTGATCTTTCCTACAATTCAAATGCATTGGTTGTATGGTTAGAAACATTTCATAAAGCATATTAATAATGGAAAATTCTTATGCATAAATATATAATCATGCAACTATTTTATCGAATACAACATTCATCCATATCTCACGGAAACTTTCTAGATTCCTTCCATCTCTACCATGACATCATTGAGATTGTGCACTAAACCAAAGTGTCAGCAAAGAGGTTTCATTCTAGATAAGTAGAAATGGATAGTTGTATAGCACCATGAGATACTTACCCATCACATGCATATTAGTAGTATACTGTCATTAATGCAAACATTCTATTATGAATTACACATCAACTAAATATGAACAAATGCATAACAGAACAATATCATGAAATGACAATTGAATACTTATCTTCATTTTTTTATTGGGTAGACTCCTTTTAGCTTCATTATCTTCTTCATTCATAATAACATCATTTATTATCCAAATGCAAAGATGGATAAGAGTTTCTTCAATACTTGAGTTCTTCATATTCCTCATCACTTGAGGGATCTTCTTTGGATCATGAGAGATTGGTCTTCAATTGCTCCCATATTCTCTTTCTATTATTATGAGTCGAGTTTCTTCTTATGTGCACTCTTCCCAGAGTCTGCTGAAAGTAATCACTTCCTTTTGGCACAAATTCCTCAAATGAATCAATACCATGATCCTGGTAGGGCATTCAAGGTGGTTAGCACAATTTTTGTATTATCTACTTCTTCATCCACTGCTTCAAGTTGTTCTTTGATTTGAGAGACCCTTGTAAAGTATAACTGTATGGTCTCTTCATTCTGTATCTTTACATTCTTCAACTAGTTTCTCAAAGTCATCTTCTCATTTATGTTCTTCCCTTCAAATATCTTGGTCAAAGAATCAAACATCTCTTTAGGTTTCTTTAGGGAAGGCACTTGTGGTATAAGGTTATCCTTGATTGAATCATCAATTCTCCTCTTGGCCTTGATCAAGTTCTTCTTGTGTAAGGCCTTAGCCTTATCTCCCTCTGGAACTGGAACCTCTCCACTTATGTAGGTGTCCAATTCATTTTCTTCAAGAAACAATGAAAACTTATACTTCCATTCTTAGAATTTTTCATATTCACCAAGATTGTCTTCAAGCTGGCGTGATAGGTCATTTTGAAATGAGAACCTCAAATGTAAATACAAAAAGATTAGATCTTACCAATTTAAGGTGTCCGTCCTCGTTCCAGATCTGGTTGATATAGGGTTTGTCAAAGAAACCCTAATTTTTAAAACTTGGAATTTCAAACTTTTGATTGGATAGAAATATAGGAATATTCAAGGAGAGTTGTCCAATGTACTCTTTTCTAAAAACAGTGGAGGGAAGCTCCCGGAACAGGAAGCCCTAGTTTTCCAATTTCTTCTGCAGAAATGCCTGATACTGTTTCTACAGTATCTCCATAATTATTGCTCCTCTATATCTAAAAATTTGCAATGTGGTATACTAATATGTCCTATTTCCAAAACCATAGGTTTGAGAAGAATTAATTTCACCAATTTGGACATATGATATTTTTCCCAAGGTGACGTATTTCAGGACTGTTCATCATAGCACACTTTTACAGACTTCCATGTGTCACAGTTTCATGATCCGGTTCTAAAACTTTTACGAAAGCAAGTACAACCCGTTACCTATCTGGAACATCTTTCAAAATTTCAGTTGGACTATGGTATCCCGAGATATAGCAATTCTCCCTAGGTGTCATGTTTAGGTATGAATCCTGGAAGAGGCTGGAACCCTGATTTGGTGGAATCATATCTCCCAGAATATACAGAATCGGATGCTGAAATTATTACACATTGTACATCAAGATTTTATATTTGGAATTTGAAAATTTTGGCTCCTGATCACTCTTCAATCTCGATATATAGTGAATGTACCAAAACTACCATTTTTAGTATTTTAGAGTTTTTTAGGTCTGCGGTCAAATTAGGGTTTGACTTTTCTGGAGTTTTACCCAACCAAAAATTTAGACCTTGGTCTCTAAATTTTGATTTTGAGGAGGAGATAAATACTATTCTAGGCTCACTCAAAAATTCCACTTCTATGAAAAGCCTTAATTGTCACTGTAGTGGTAGGTCAAAAACTGAAAATGCCTGAAATCAAATTATGCTTCGACTAAAAGATGCACCCTTCAAGAGAGTGTTATCCTAGCCTCCTTTTGCTAATGATATGTGGAGAGATACCCCAAAAGTAAGAAGCCCTAGATTCTGTAGCTGCACATTGTCTTCTTCTTAGGGTATCTCTCATTCCATGTTCTATTTTTTATCATTTATACAATATGATCTTAGGATCTTATCTGAGAGAATAACATGCACAACAATAAATCACAAGAGACAATAGACACAAAGATTGTCCTCTAGGAAACCATAAAGGAAAAAACCCTGCAAATTCCTCAGAGATAGAATGAGCACTAATGGTAGAAATAAAACCCAAAGATAGAAATATGATCTCCAATAGGTGCTCTCTCTCTCTCTCACGTATGTGAGCTCCTCTTCTCTCACCTGTGTGCTATAGCTGGGTGAGTGTGTGTGACAAATAGAAAGGCTCACTCTCTATTTATACTAGTTTTCAAATTGACAATTACTTACTAGGGACGACTTCTATCGAAGAGTCTAATAACCCCAGTGCCCCTCAATTGTGGGGACTTTGCCCCCGTGATCAACAAGGAGGGTTAACCTAAACTCAATTGTGGGGAATATTGTGCCGACTTACAATGGAGGGTTAGCCTCAATGAATTTACATGAATTTATTATATTAATGACTCTCCCGATAGGAACCTCAGGGACCAATAAAGTAGAATATATAAAATATACAAGTGAATACATTTTCAACTTACAAATACATCAACACTTGGAATACATATATATTTATTGAACATGATTTCCAGTGGGAAATCTAGATCATAGTTTTGATTGTGATTTTGCATTGTATTTGGATTATCTACGTGCTACATTGTTTTTCGATGTTGAACACTAAATATGATTTCTTTTTATAAATGGAATTATTGCATACGATGGATTGGGTCTACTTGGAATACATAAATATTTATTGAACATGATTTCTAGTGGGAAATATAGATCTAAGTTTTGATTGTGATTTTGCATTGTATTTCGATTATCTGCATGCTCCATGTTTTTCGATGTTGAACATTGAATACAATTGTTTTATAAATGGAATTGTTTCCTACGATGTATTAGTCCTTCTTGGAATACATATATATTGAACACGATTTCCAGTGGAAAATCTAGATCATATTTTTTATTGCGATCTTGCATTGTATTTGGATTATCTGCATGCTACATTGTTTTTCGATTTTGAATACTAAATATGATTTGTTTTATAAATGGAATTGTTGCTTACAATGGATTGGGCCTTCTTGGAATACATACATATTTATTGAACACAATTTCTAGTGGGAAATATAGATCTGAGTTTTGGTTACGATTTTGCATTGTTTTTCGATGTTGAACACTGAATACGATTGTTTTATAAATGGAATTGTTGCGTACGATGGATCGGGTCTACTTGGAATATATATATATATATATATATATATATATATATTGAACATGATTTCTAGTGGGAAATATATATCTGAGTTTTGATTGTGATTTGCATTGTATTTGGATTATCTGCATGCTTGCATTGTTTTTCGATGTTGAACATGACTTAGATCTGATGTGACTAGATATGGAGCTTTCTGTTATCTGCATTTTTAAATGACTAGATCAGGAGTATTTTGATTATATTTGTTTTAAATGTATGCATGTGTTCGTTATAAATCCAAGGCAAGCATTGAGGGGTCTACACTTTACCTGCATTTGGATTTGCATGTCACTTGGATATGTGTTATTGGATAAACTCTGACCGTGAATTTGTTGCTGTGTTGATAAGTTATGAACAAGAAATCGCTCTATGTGCATTTCTTATTCATTTCTGGATTAGGTATTTGTACCTGTGATTGGATAAAATATGACCATGAAATTGATGTTGTGTCTTGATAAGATTTGAATAATGAATTTGTTTTTTGTGTTTCGACAAGATATGAAACGTGTTTCCTTTTCCTATGTTTTATAAAATCTGGAACATACTTCCCATGCCGTGTGTTTGCTATGAACTAGAGGATGCATTTAATGTTTTGTGTTTGTATAAAATCATTGAAATGGTTGGGTTTGGGAAAACTCCACTATACTTTTACTAGATCTGGAAAGAAATAACTAAACGAAAATCGTTGGATTGTCCTTACCATACCTACCTATTAAAAATGTTGAATGCAATTATTTGTAAACCCCAGATCTGGGAGCATACCTCAATATGATTGTGTTTGATTTCTTTATTGAAAGATTTAGGAAAAATAAATGGGTAAGGATTTTATGTATTTTATCCATCTACATTTTTGGTCTTGAATAACAGAGGGTAAGCGTGGCTAGGAGTTTTGTTTACTAGAAGGGTTTTCTTTAATGGATAACTCTATGCCTAGTTTTATTTTTGATAGGGTGTGAGTGTAATAATAGTCACCTTGAACCAGGAAGAGGGCATCATGTTGTAGCATTACCTTAGTGGATTCTCTGCCCAGCTCAAGGAAAGTGAATCCTATGGTTCGGAGGAAAGTGATAGACATGCTTTCAGTCACCCAAGATTTATTTAGATTTCAGCAGTCCCTGTAATGGTTAACTTTGATTTATGGAAATACTTTTATCTTTTTTTCAAGCTTACTATGTAGCTTGCATTGTTGGATTTATAATTTGATTTATAGCGCTAATATGTACGTTGAATTAACATGACTTCAAGTGGTGGCTGCAGAAGTTGTGTTTCAATGGTGGAAAGGAATTGGGATAACTCTCAAAAGATAAGTGTAGATTAAATCAGTTGCTATGTGTGCACACTTTATAAATTAACTCTTTTATCATTTAAGTCAACTAACCTTGTTTTTTCTCCTCATTCGACTCAAGAGACTCATACTCGACCGTCGACGATGATGCTGAAGAGACCAAGTACAAAATATGGTATCTTGATAAAGATCATGTTAACTATAACTAAAAGAAAAGGTTAGTACATAATTCCTATGTTCATGCGACTAATATAATGATGGTGCCTTATTATAGTATGCAGTGAGATTTGCATTATGTGGGTTAGTATTAGAGTGATTGTGTTTCATAGGTTTTTAATCCTTAAAAAATAGTTATGGTTAATTACTCAATTAGATTAACTTAATTGGTGTGATTACATATTTTGAAGAAGAAGAAAAAATTATACTATGCTCCTAGAGATATTTGTACATGTATTTGGGGTATGTTACATATGGCATCAGATCTCAAGTTGCAACACTTGGACCTATATGGGATGAAAATAAATAAGAAGGTACAGGTTTTATGAACTAAGAATTAGGTGCTTACAGACAATAGAAGCCAATAAGGTAAATATAGAGGAAGATTTTCCCTCTCGTGCCTCGATTCATTTACATTCTAAAGGATGAACTATAAGTATATATCTAATCCTTGTTTTCCCACTAATGTGGAGATAAATATGCCAATTTGAATGTAGATTAAAGCAAGTTCCACTAGAAAAGAAATCATGATTTATTATATATCTTTCTCCTTTTCATGATGAATGTACGATAATTTTGAAATTTATATAGTGGGAGAAGAAATGATGAAGACGAACTAACCTCAAGTAGTTTTTTTTGTAAGAGGAAGTAAACAATGGGTCCAAATTTTCTTTGAGAAACCTATGGATGGACAAGGGTTATGCTCAAACTAGAGTGACCAATTAGTCATCTTAAATGTGACAAGTACAATTTTTGGGTTTTGAGTATAACATGATTCCTATCAAAATAAATTTGGGTAGAATTATCGAGAAAGGGCCTTATAATATTGATAAATACATAATGCATAGATTCATTACAATGCAGTGTTATGGACTACTAAATAGTGTGATTATACTTTGGGAACTTGAAAGGAATAATTTAGATGCCAATTAAACTAATACAAGGCAAACCCTTAGAATAAGGATCTAAACGTTATACCCACGAAAAAATTTGTAAAAATATTAAGAAAAGAGGACAACCATTATTCTTTAGGAATATGACATATCTCTTGTATCCCAAGTATTTATATGATAACCTGTGACAAAATTTGAGGTGTCCTACTAAATGGAAACTGTATGTCATTAAAAAAATGCATTTTGTCACAATGCATTAGCAGGAAAATCATTGTGTTAATATAATGATGTATATTTACTAGAGACATTAAACATTAATTAATAGGATTTGTGGTTACAAATATATTTAATGTTTTATTGGGAAAATATTGTCTCCTTAGCTTTCAATACTTCCATTTTCACATGTGATCGTAGGTAAAAGTGTTGATTGTAAACATAGTAAATGATGTTCTTAGAAGCACTCACTATATGTTATAGAAAAACATTGAAAGTTAGGTCAATAAATGTATGACTACTAAATATATTAGTCTAAAGAAATTATTGACCCATTTTTTAGTATGTTATTGGAAACGGATTAATGGTATTGACTCGATAGAATATATTTGGAGCTGGTTATTAGAGTTAAACCCACTTATGGATAAGTGGCAAGTTTATTCTTATTGACTTGGTATGGGTATGTTACATTATCATCTCATGTATAATAATAAAATCGTTATTACAAGAAGACAGTTACACAATTGGAAACTGTTTTCTTGATTCCATAGAGATTGCAAAATATGCAAGTAAAGTAATGAATGTGTTAAGATGGTAACATAAATAGGCATATCTATGCAAGAACATGTTCATGTTTTCATAAGCAAAATTTTGAATAATATGGAAGTTATTATATAACCCGTTGTGACTATGTTGGAAGAAATTGATACATAGAGAGTTTACCTATAATGTTAACAATGTTGGGAGAAGGGACATGATGTAGTTGAGCTAGTATTAGCATTTAAAAAAATTAATATTCCTTTGAGATTATGAGAAGTAAAGGTATGAGTTAGGGTTAGTGTAATAAAGCAGCAATATCAAAAATGGATATATGCAAGTAAAAGTAACAAGCACAAAAATGGTTATCATGTGACAAGATAGAGTATATTGACACAATGCAATTACAGTAAGCGTTAAGAGCACAAGGATTGTACATAAAGGTAGGAAATGTTGCACCTAGACTGTGCACTTATATTTGTAAAACAGGTAAATGTCAATCGTAATGTTGCAAGTTATGGGACTGATTTATGTAGGCATACAAAACAAAAGATATCATATAATTTTTTTTGAAATTGTTTATCGATGGAAAATTGTTACATGAAATATTGATGTTATACGATTTCATATTGTGACTAACCATTCATGGATAATTGAAGGTATTAGGGACTTGGTAATGGAAATAATATAGGCAGTTGTGATGAGAACCAAATTCCAATGATTGCAAGAAAATAGATGATCTGAGAGATATTTGGTACATGAGAAACTAAAAAGAAGAGTGTACAGAAGGTACATGTTTGTACAAGATGTACATTGTCACGTACCCCAATTTTAATAACATTATATTTTATTTTTATTGTAAAGTTTGTGACTATTGACCATGTGGGGTCAAGGATGATTGTAATTAATTATGTTGAATATTTCATTTATAAATAAATAAAAGATGATACAAATAGACTAAGGAGGTTTTTGAATGAGTTTCCACTGACCCACTAGGTGGAATAGACTAGGGTGAGAGCAAACTGACACATGGAAGCATCCTCAACCACTTCTACCTGTTGCAGGGGGCAACTTTCCTAATTTTGTGGTCATGTTCCCCAAGAATGTGGAATAAGAGAAGGTGGCTCATTAAGTGAAAAAATGACCAAAATACATAGGAATGCATATATTTACCCATCCAATTGAGGAGGAGGTTGTTCAATCATCACCTTGTGAAATTTTCTGAAATTAGGAAATGTGCACAAGAGATTCGATGAGGGGAAACGCAGAAATGGTTTGAGTGTTAAGACTCTTTTCAGAACTAGTGAAGCTTATTAGCTGAGTTCTTTACTATAGAGTGCAGAAGTATTGTTGTTAAGTACTTCTGTGGAGTTTTAGGGGTATTCAATCCCATCCTACTACATAGTTATTTCAATCCGGTGGACCAGTGGAAATGCTCGGGGGTCCTAAGACAAGTCGTGGAGATATCTTTAGGAAAAAGTTGGGTAGAATGGGATCCTTGGGCAGTTTTTCTCCTCTACAAGTTATCAGGTTCTAATGTGTTAATTTATCTTTATGTAAGTAAAAGTACTGAAATGAAGTAGTCAAGATTAATTTACTATTATTTCTTAGATACCTGCAGCTGCAAATTAAACTGTTAAGTCTGCATTTTGTTTAGAAATTTACCTATATTTGTTTAACAGTATAAATG
This sequence comes from Pseudotsuga menziesii, assembly GCA_001517045.1. NCBI lineage: Eukaryota > Viridiplantae > Streptophyta > Pinopsida > Pinales > Pinaceae > Pseudotsuga > Pseudotsuga menziesii. The sequence goes on along the minus strand of LPNX011194060.1, from coordinate 142,020 downwards.
AACTTAAAATTAGAAAAGATGGAATGATGAATAAAAACCCCTTTCTATATTTTTTCACTCATCATAAGATGAAGTACTCTAGTACAGAAGGTTGAATTAGAGGAATGATTATGTACGGTTAAGATGTTTTGAATATGTTTTACTCAAACAATTTTTACTAATTGTCTAATAAAGGAATGATAATAATATTTTTATTTTAGAATCCTATTTGTTTATATGTAATTTTCTCTAAAAATATTACAGAGAAATTTTATAGTAATCTTTTGTTACACATCCTTAAAACTGTGCATAACATAATACTATAATAATTTCTTATTTTAGGACTTAAAACTATATATATATATATAACTCTACAGAGCACTATAGCAAGTCTAGTATAATAATACAGTACAGACAATAATTTGAGAGTAGTATAGTAGAATAAATATTAATGTAAATTATTAATGTAATACAGTTAAAACATTTACACGAGCCAATAATACTAGTATTTATCCTAATGTTATAAGTATCTAAAAAAAAGTAAATGGTAAATAGAGCAATATTAACCAAACCAATATTTATATTATTATAAGAAATAAATTGGTTGGGTTTTCAAAACCCTAAGCTATTAACATAAAACTTTATTATTCGTTCGAGAAGCTATTGGAGATCAAGATAGATCCTACCTTTGTATTTTAAACAAACTATGTTAACCTAGATATCAAAATTGATTAATAAAAAATATAACCTAGGTTAATCATATACATTATTGTATTTATAGATAAAACCATTGAAATAATTAATTGCAAAAAAGGTTTTATTAAGTCATGGCCATAGAATTTTCTAGTTCAAGGTTAAAGATAGAGCATAAAAAATCGTTACAATTATTTTACTTTATGCTTAAGAAAACCAATTAAATAAAATACTATTAACCATATTCACACACAGGTCCACAAGCTCGGCCTTTTTAAAAACAATGTTTTACAAACAAATTCGTATTGTATACAAACATAGTATCTAAATTCTTAAAACATTAACCAAAACTGTTACTTTAAGATGTTTAAAAATCCAAATGCCTTAACATAACCATGACCATGAATAGTTTACAGAGCCAAGTAAAAAGGCCAAAAGAGAGCTTCATAATGTATTACGGTATAAACAAACAATTTTTTATAAAACCTAGAACATTATTATTTTTATCAACCTATCATCTGTTTACAAGAGCTGTAGCCCTCAGATGAAACCCTAAGGGTTATCACCAAAACGACCATAAGGCCTTCTCCATTTCTAAGTATAAACTAATCATCAAGAAGCCAAAAGTTTTGAACCCACAATGAATTTTTTCCATAAGTACCACTGATAACATCATAGACAGAGTCACAATGAAGGGAATCCCCAAGGTCTGGAACCGAGGCTTACAGAGCATCGTCTTGCTCTCACCCTTCACCAAGAAAACTCCTTCACTTGTCGATGGTGGGTGATACAAACCCTTTCTCCTGCAATCAAACAATATACTATTAGAACTTAGCTTCAGTTTCTTATTTTTTTTTAAATATTTAAATCATTGTTGAGAAGAGTCGTCGAGACTCACCTTTTATACATGGAGCTCATTGCAGATGGTGATAAAACCTAAACCTTCAACCTATGAATACTTCGACTAAGCTCAAGAAAACATAATGGAAAAATACCAACTGTGAACTGCTAAACACTACGAGAAACAAGAGAACCACAGATTTAGTGTAAGCTCACGATTAGGGTAGAAACCAGAGCTTCGAAGTTCATAAAACAAAACCCCATAAATTTTAACGACGAGGTTACAAACCTGAGAAGTTCTGTCCACCACTCTTCCTGAAAATGAAGTCAAACAGTGGCCAGGGTAAAAGGTTTTTGTTTTATGCTTAGGTTTGACACCAAAACCCTACCTCAAACGAGTAGCTTCCACATGGACTCCACTAAGCCTTCAATTTATATGCCCTTGGTATAATTTTGGTATTGCATTTCATGAATTTAAATAATTTGATTGCTTTTTTTATAATAAACATTTTCAATGTTTTGCATAGGATATATAGGATATATATACCTAGTTTAAATTATATGTTAGGAAATAAAATCATGTCTAGAATTAGTTATATGACATGCATTCTATAATCACTTAGGATAGTATATATTATGACATGCATTGTTTAGTTGTATAACATGCATTGCAAATTTACTATGGACAATATGGATTTTATGCATCATCTAAATAATTGCATAGACTAGATTTGTTTAGTTACATTGAAGTATATAACTGTTAAACACAAATAGAAATGATAATCTTAAAGCTTAGGAAGTTCTAGGTTTAAGCAAGAATAATTTTCATAGTTACATAATATATGGAAGGTAATAGGGTTTAAGTACTTTCAAGCAACATAAAGCATGTTGATATTTTACATTCCTATGAATTTTTAAATAGATAGGCACCCTAGCAAAGCTAACCTACTATCAAGATAAATAGTCTTGGTCATGGAACTGAGAGTTTCTTACACATCATTATGATAGACTAAATATAAACTTAAGGACTTTATTTTCCTAACTTACTCTTATAATCTTCCGGAATTTAAATTTATACCTCGTAACCTGGAAGTAAAATTTACCTGTAACGACCTATAAAAGCATTGAATCTACGTTAGCTTTGAGAAAGCTAAGTAAGCCTCAGGCTAACTAAAATCCCCTTCAGTAAGACAAGAAAACAACAATCAGAACCATACACTTGCTAGAAAGTAAAAAAACTGATCTAATTTTCATTAAATTACTAACTCATGAACTTTCAAGACTGACATAAACTGAAAATCAACAATGTTTGGACATGATTGGTAGTTGTGACCTAAAAGGAAGTAAGTAAAACTTATGTAGATTTAGAAGCAATTAACAAAGTAGAAATTAGCCCCTAAGTATCTCCTAATATCTTACCTTGTAATATATCTGATATTTTAAACTGAAGTTAGTTATAAAACTAGGATTTAGGCTATGAATAAACTTTAAATGTCTTATAGAAATATTTTAAATTTTTGTAAATTTTGGGGTGTTACATACGGTATCAGAGCCAAGTTCAGACACTAGGCCTGAAGTGGCTCCATGCACGTAAATAAAAAGTAAGAAGAGAGTATGATTATTGATTTACGATTTTAATGTTGAATGTACAGAATATTTTCTGAATCAACATTGCAACAATGGAAGGACTCGAAGAGTATGTTGAAGAGAGGTCCGCGTTAAATGAACAAAATAACTTTGAAAGAGAACCTGTTAAAGAATATATAACCAATAATTCATCCGAATGTCAACAACCCGTTAAGGATTTAAAAACTAAAATGGAAACTGTTAAGAAAGAAAATGAGAGAATCGTAAGATCTCAAGAGGAGCTGAATCAAATACTGTTGGAAAAGTTTTCCAATGGAGCAAAGGATAAATAGATAGAATCTGATAATATGTCCTACCAACATAAGAGTAAAAGATCAAAATATTCTAAAATGAAAAGTAGTTCTTCTTCTGAAATTAACGGTAACTCATACATAAAGAAACATCAATATTGTAGTGACAGTAGTGAGAGTAATTACTGCTCTAGGAAGAAGAAGGACAAGCCCTATGAAGAGATTTTTGGAGAATTTAAAAATATTAAACCACCAAATTTTAATGGAGAAATAGAAAAAGGTGAGGAATCTGAAGCATGGATGTCTGGAATGAAAAAGTATTTTCAGATATATAACTATTATAATCAGTTAAAATCAAGAATGAAAATTTATAATTTAACTGGCAAAGATGACATTTGGTGGAAGGACATAAAACGAGTTAAAGGCATAAAAGAGAAGAATATAAACTAGTGCACTTTTAAAAAGTACTTTAAAAATAATTTTCTGTCAGAGCAATATTACAAAGAACAGGCTAAAGAATTTTATGACTTAAGGTTGGGAATGATGAGTATGAAAGAGTTAAATAGTATATTTCTGAGCTTACTACAATATGTGCCCTATATTGTTGATAAAAAAATCTAAGGTACAATGGTTTCTAAGTTTTTTACCTTTTCATATTAAGGACAGAATTGAGTATGATAATCCTAAGACCCTTGAAGAGGCTATGCGAAAAGTAAATTTCTGCTATGAGCAAAATGGGAAAAGGGAGAACATGCCAAACTAGAAAGCAAAAAGGTCTAATAATTTTGAACAAAGAAAGAAAGGTTTCACACCTAATCAAAATTTTGGACATAATAACTCAGGTGAAATTCCTAACAAAATTTTTCAAGGAAATAATTTCGAAGGTAACTCATAGCAAAACCATACTGTTACAAGGAGTAAAGAATTTACAAATAATCACAGCAACTATGTTAAAAATAACGAACGTAAGGAATAGGTAAAATGTTGGGAATGCTAGGGACCTCACTGTGCATTAGTATGCCCTAAAAGAAAGAAGATAGTCAACAAAATTCAAGCTGTGTAGGAATAATTAATGGTTGGTGACTTAACAAGAGCGATGCCCAGAATCAATGCAGCATTAGAAAACAGACAGGCTGAATATCAGACTTCCATGGTGGAAGTAGAAGGTATGCTACACCAGAAACCCATTTCTATTTTAATTGACCCAGGGACTAGCTTGAGTTATGTCTCTCCTAGTGTAGTAGAGAAAAATAAGCTACCAGTAGATAAATTTGCAAAGTCATGGCTGGTTCAATTAGCTATAGGAGTAAAAAGAAAAGTAACTGATTTTGTGAAAAATTGTACATTATTTATGAATCAGTTTGAAACTTCTGTGAAGTTAAATGTACTTTCATTATACTCTTATGAAGTGTTAATTGGAATGGATTGGTTGGAACAACATTGAGTAGTGTTTAATTTTTTTGATAAAACCTTTACCTATTTAAATAACAAAGGAGAAACAACAACAGTAAAAGGAATCCCTAGGAAAACAGTAATCAGACAGATTTCTGCCATACAACTAAAAAGGGTTGTTCAGAAGGGGTGTAAATATTTTGCTGTAACTATAACTAATGAAGAACACATTAATAAAGAACACAAGCTAAAATTAGAATATATACCAATTCTGAGAAGTTATTCAGATGTGTTTCCAGAGGAAATTCTAAGATTGCCTCCGAAAAGAGAGCTGGATTTTACTATTGAGCTAGTAATCGATGCGGTGCCTAACTTAAAATATCCTTACCAAATGAACATCATGGAGCTTAGTGAACTAAAATCACAATTAAAGGAACTTATTGATAAAAATTATATAAGACCAAGTGTGTCCCCTTGGGGAGCACCAATAATTTTTGTTAAAAAGAAGGATGGTACTCTATGCTTATGCATTGACTACCTTCAGCTTAATAAGATGACCATTAAAAATAGATACCCGTTTCCCCGCATAGATGAGTTGTTCAATCAGCTACGTGGAGCAACAATATTTTTGAAAATTGACTTAAGATCTGGTTATCATCAAGTCCATATTAAGGATGAGGATATTTTAAAGATATATTTTAGGACCCGATATGGTCACTATGAGTTTGTTGTCATGCCATTTGGGTTAACTAATTCCCCGACATTATTCATGTGTATAATGAACAATGTATTAGATAAATTTTTGGATACGTTTGTATTATTTTTTATTGATGATATTTTAATTTACTCTAATACTAAAGAAGAACACAAGGAACATTTAAAAATCATTTTATAAGTGTTAAGGGAACATCATCTTTACGCCAAGTTCAGTAAGTGTGACTTCTTTAACGATAACATACAATACTTGCATCACATAATAACTAAATATTGGATCTCGACTGATCCAGATAAGATAACAACAATTGAAAAATGACTCATACCAAAGGATGTGACTTATGTGAGATCATTCATGGGAATCACCAGATATTATCGAAGATTCATTGAGGGTTTCTCAAGGATTGGAAATAATAACTTCTCTATAGAAGAAAGGACACTTTTTTGTATCAGATCAAAAATGTGAAGAGAGTTTTAAGAAACTAAAAGAGTTATTAACTATTGCGAATTTTAAGAATCGCGGATCCTAACAAGGACTTTTTTGTATGCATTGATGCATGAAACGATGGTCTTGGTGGGGTCTTAACTCAAGAAGGACACGAAATAGCGTACAAGTCCAGAAAACTTAAAATTCATGAGAAAAATTTATGCTAGTTACAATTTAGAATTGGATACCGCAATACATGCATTAAAGATGTGGCACGATCACTTGATCGGGAGAAAATTTACTTTAATGACAAATAATAAAGGTTTAAAGTATCTGTTGGATCAACCAAATTTAAACGCAAGGAAAGCTAGGTGGCTAGCTTTCCTTACTGAGTACGATTTTGAGATCCAACATATCAAGGGGAAGGAAACTAAGGTAGATGATGCTTTGAGAAGAAATGCAAGATTAAATTTTGTGGCAGCAATCGGTACTTATAAAATAGATTTAGAAGATCAGCTTGAAGAAGGAGTAAAATTGGATGAAAATTACCAAAAATTGCAAGCTAAAGTGGCAAAAAATGTAACTGGAAGTTTAAGTACAGGTTACAGTCTAAATAAAAGGGGTTAATACTTTATAAAAATAGATTGTATGTACCTAAAGTTAAGTTGTTAATCTTAAATGAAATACACAAGACTCCCTATTCGGGACACCCCGGTTATCAAAAGACAATAACTATGTTACGGAAAGATTACTTTTCACAGAATATGAAAAATGAGTTGGAAAAATATATTGCTAGATGTTTTGAATGTCAAAAAGTTAATACTGAACATCAGCATCCAGCCGATTTATTAAAACCGTTACCAATTCCTAGCTGGAAATGGGAGATAATCAACATTGATTTAATTACAGGTTTACCTAGAAATCAGAACTAGAATGATTCTATTATGGTAGTTGTTCACAAACTCAGCAAGGCAGCCCATTTTATACTAGTAAAAACCACTCATAAGGCTTCTAATATTGTTGTTATAAAATGGGCTGCCTTGCTAAGTTTGTGAACAACTACCATAATAGAATCATTATGGTTCTGATTTCTAGGTAAACCTATAATGAAATCAATGTTTATTATCTCCCAATTCCAGCTAGGAATTGGTAATGGTTGTAATAAACTGGCCGGATGCTGATGTTCAGTCTTAACATGCTGACATTCAAAACATCTAGCAATATATTCTGCCAAATCATTTTTCTTATTCGGTGAAAAGTAATCTTTTCATAACATAGTTATTGTCTTTTGATAACCAGGGTGTCCCGAATAGGGAGTCTTTTGTATTTCATTTAATATTAACAACTTAAATTTAGGTACATTAGGTACATACAATCTATTTTTATAAAGTATTAACCCCTTTTCATTTAGACTGTAACCTGCACTTAAACTTTCAGTTACATTTTCTGCCACTTTAGCTTGCAATTTTTGGTAATTTTCATCCAATTTTACTCCTTCTTCAAGCTGATCTTCTAAATATGTTTTATAAGTACTGATTGCTGCCACAAAATTTAATCTTGCATTTCTTCTCAAAGCATCATCTACCTTATTTTCCTTCCCCTTGATATGTTGGATCTCAAAATCGTACTCAGTAAGGAAAGCTAGCCACCTAGCTTTCCTTGCGTTTAAATTTGGTTGATCCAACAGATACTTTAAACCTTTATTATTTGTCATTAAAGTAAATTTTCTTCCAATCAAGTGATTGTGCCACATCTTTAATGCATTTATTACGGTATCCAATTCTAAATTGTAAGTAGCGTAATTTTGTCTTGTGAATTTTAAGTTTTCTGGACTCATATGTTATTTCGTGTCCTTCTTAAGCTAACACCCCACCAAGACCATCGTTGCATGCATCAATGCAAACAAGAACGTCCTTGTTAGGATCCGTGATTCTTAAAATTGGTGTAGTAGTTAATAAATCTTTTAGTTTCTTAAAAATCTCTTCACATTTTTGATCTGATACAAAAAAAATTCCTTTCTTCTGTAGAGAAGTTATTATTTCCAATCCTTGAGAAACCCTCAATGAATCTTTGATAATATCTAGTGATTCCCATGAATGATCTCACATCAGTCACATCCTTTGGCACCAGTCATTTTTCAATTGTCATTATCTTATTTGGATCAGTTGAGATCCAATCTTTAGTTATTTCGTGATGCAAGTATTGTATTTTATCTTTAAAGAAGTTTTACTTACTAAACTTGGCATAAAGATGATATTCCCTTAACACTTGTAAAATTATTTTTAAATGTTCCTTGTGTTCTTCTTTAGTATTAGAGTAAATTAAAATATCATCAATAAAAACTACTACAAACTTATCCAGATATTTATCTAATACATTGTTCATTATACACATGAAGAGTGTCGGGGCATTAGTTAACCCAAATGGCATCAAAACAAACTCATAGTGACCATATCAAGCCCTAAAATCTATCTTTAAAATAGCCTCATCCTTAATCTAGACTTGATGATAACTGGATCTTAAGTCAATTTTCGAAAATATTGTTGCTCCACGTAGCTGATTGAACAAATCATCTATGCGGGGAAACGGATGTACGTTAAGGATGTGTGTTAGAGAACAACCAAGTAAATGGGAGGACTATTTACACTTGGTTCAGTTTGAATACAAAAACCATTACTAGGCTTCATCAAAATTCATCCCATTTAAGGTTCTGTATGGCATAAAATGCAATACTCCCATCTCATGGATCAACCCCGTTGACGGATTAATATTAGGACCTGATTTACTAAAGGAGATGGAATTAACCTTCAAGCAATTACAAGATAATTTGAAGGTTGCACAAGACATACAGAAGAGTCAAGCGGATCTTAAACGAACTCAGAAGGAGTTTCGGGTGGGAGTGACATGTTTTCATTAAGGTAAAACCTAAAAAGAGTTCTTTAGAGTTAGCGAGTTGTGCTAAGATAGCACCCAAGTACTATGGGCCTTTTGAAATATTGTCCATAGTTGGACTAGTGGCATACCAATTGGCCTTACCACTGAATCCTAAATTTCATAATGTTTTTCATATTTCCGTTTTAAAAAAATATGTACATGATGCTACTCATGTTATAAATTGGAATGATGTGCAAGTAGAACCCGAAGGATATTTTTTGGTGGAACCGGATTGTATACTGGATAAGAGGGAGATCTTGCTTCAGAATTGCATCATTGGGCAGTTGAAGGTGCAATGGAAGCACCTTACTCCAGAAGCAGCAACTTGGGAATTGGAGATTCATATGCATCCATCATATCCAATTTTGTTCCAAGGTAGCTCTGAGGATGATGGATAAATGAACATTGAGGACGACGTTAGACATAAGGGGGGGTGTATGCCATGTATCCCAATTTCAATGACATTTTATGCTAAAGAAGACATTATATTTTATTTTTATTGTAAATTTTGTCACTATTGACCATGTGGGGTGAAGGATGACTCTAATTAATTATGTTGAATATTTTATTAGTAAATAAATAAAAGATGAGACAAACAACCTAAGGAGGATGTTGAATGAGTGTCCACTATCCCATCGATGGAATAGACTGGGGTGAGAGCAAACTGACACATGGTAGCATCCTCAACCACTTCTAGCTGTTGCAGAGGGAAAATTTCCTAATTTTGTGGTCATGTTCCCCAACAAAGTGGAAGAAGAGAAGGTGGCTCATTAAGTGAAAAACTGACCAAAAGACCTAGGCATGCATATATTTACCCATCGAATCCAGCGGGATGCTATTCAATCATTACCCTATGAAATTTCTGAAATTGGGAAATGTGGACAAGAGATTCAATGAGGGGAAAATAATAAATGGTTTGAGTGTTAAGACTGTTTTCAGAGCTAGTGCAGCTTGTTAGCTAATTTATTTACTACATAGTACAGAAGTACTATTATTAAGTACTTATGTGGAGTTGCAAGGGTATTCAATCCCATCCTATTACACAATGCTTTCAACCTGTTGGATCAATGGACATGATCGGGGGTCCTAAGACAAGTTCTGGAGCTATCTTTAGGAAAAGGTTGGGTGGAACAGGCTCCTTGGGTTGTTTGTCTCCTCTACAAGTTATCAAGTTCTAATGTGTCAATTTATTTTTATGTAAGTAAAGGTACTGAAATGAAGTAGTCAATATTAGTTTAATATTATTTCTTAGATACTTGCAGCTGCAAATTAAACTGTTAAATCTACATTTTCTTTAGGAATTTACCTTCATTTGTTTAACAGTATAAATGAACTTAAAATTAGAAAAGGTGGAATGATGAATAAAAATCCATTTCTATATTTTTCCACTCATCATACAGTGAAGTACTCTAGTACAAAAGGTTGAGTGATTATGTAGGGTTAAGATGTTTTGAATCTGTTTTACTCAGAAAACATTTACTGGTTGTCTAAGCAAGGAATGATAATAATCTTTTTATTTTAGAATCCTATTTATTTATATGTAATTTTCTCTAAAAATATTACAGAGAACTTTTATAGTAATATTTTGTTACACAGCCCTAAACTTTTGCATAACATAATACTATAATTATTTCCTATTTTAGCACTTAAAACTATATATATATATATATATATATATATATATATAAACCTCTACATAGCACTATAGAAAGTCTAGTATAATAATACAGTGGATACACAAACAATAATTTGAGAGTAGTATAGTAGAATAAATATTAATGTAATACAGTTAAAATATTTACACTAGCAAAGAATACTAGTATTTATCCTAATGTTATAAGTATCTAAAGCAATTAAATTGTAAATAGAGCAGTATCAACCAAACCAATATTATTATTATTATAAGATATAAACTGGTTGGGTTTTCAAAACCCTAAGATGTTAACATAGAACTCTATTATTCATTCCAGAAGCTATTGGAGATCAAGATAGATCCTACCTTTATCTTTTAAACAAACCATGTTATCTAGATATCAAAAATACTTAATAAAAACCAGAACCTAGGTTAATCATATATAGTACTGTATTTATACAGAAAACCATTAAAATAATTAATTGCTAAAAGGTTTTATTAAGTCATGGCCGTACCATTTTGTTAGATTTGGTCATTCAAGCTAACATTATGTTAGGATATTTAACTGAGAGAATAACAAGTACAACAATCAAACACAAGAGACAATGAACACAATGTTTTTCCTCGGGAAACCATAAATGGAGAAAATCCCGCAACTTCCTCAGAGGTAGAATCAACACCAAAAGTAAAACCCCAAAACAGTAAGATGATCTTCCAACAATAGTAGCCTCTTTCTTTCTAGCCCCAACAACTTCTTCCCTCTCAGTTATGCGCTACAACTAAGTGTGAGTGAGTGTGTGATAAATAGAGAGGCTCACTCTCTATTTATACTAATTCCCGACTTGACAATAACTCACTAGAGTAAACTTCTATAGGAGAGTCTAATAACCCTAGGGCCTCGTAACTGTAGGGACTTTAACCATTGAACAATAGGAGTGTTACCCACAATGACTTGACATTACTTGTTTACATTATAGAACCTCCCGATAGGAACATCGGGGCATGAAATGACTCAATTACATTACAGACACTTCTCAGAATAAACATCGGGGTACAATACATGAAATATACAAGTGAATACATTCTGAAGTTACATATACATCAACACTCCCTCTTAACTAGGAAGGTATTCTCTCGACACAATTTTTCAGCACTAGTGTTCTTCTCTGGATCATCTCATCATCTGCATCTTCAAGTCATCTTCATCTTGGATATGGATCATCACTCGATCTGGATCATCATCATTGGATATGGATCATCACTCGATCTGGATCATCATCACTCGATCTATATCATCACTCGATCTGGATCATCACTCGATTGGGATCATCATGCAGACATCATCACTAGATCTGGATCATCACTGGATCTGGATCATCACTGTTGGATCTGGATCATCACTTGATCTAGATCATCTCGGAGACATCATCACTGGATCTTAATCATCACTTGATCTGGATCATCACTTGGTCATCATCATAGGTGCTATCTCATGATTCTTCTCCTCACAGGAAGTTCTACAGAGCCAGCCCTTTTTCATGCTAGTTGTAGGCCTAGCCTCCTTGTAGGTCTTCTTTAGCACTTATATCTGACCCTAAGTCAGAATGGCCAGCACTCACATCTGACCATGAGAGGAACACATCCAACACCATGTCAAAAAGTCACAACACTTACATTCACCAGCATGATAGTACACAACTACTATCATCTGTGAAAAGGAACAGCACTCACATCCACCAGCTTGATAGGACACAACTACTATCATCTGTGGAAAGGCACTGCACTTACATCTGACCTTGACTTGGTAGAAAGGCATAGCACTTACATTCACCAGCATGATAGGAAACAACTACTATCATCTGTGAAAAGGCATAGCACTCACATCTGACCTTGTCTCGTCAGAAGAGCACAACACTTACATCTGACCTTGACTCGTCAGAAACGCACTCAGTCCGAGACTGAGGGTTCCTGGTAACTGACCAGGTGCCTCCATTCAAATAATGGAAATAGCCCTTATATCTGATCATGTAGGAACGAATCCTACAGTCACATCAGAATGGCTTAGCACTCACATCTAACATGGAAGGAACCAATCCTCTCACCACGACATAATGGCAACAACCCTTATATCTAATCAAGTGGGAACATATCCCTCAATCACATCAAAATAACCTTGCACTTATATCTGATCAAGTGATACTCCATCCCATGGTCTTATCAGAATGGCCCTTAGTCCTAGATTGTGTGGAAATTGAACCCAGTGATAGAACAATTACACTCACAACAATTATCAATTATACATGCAAAATCACTCACAAAAGAGACTAAATATGGAGCTGAACACTAAACCGTATTGAATAAGTGTACAATATCCAACCCTGCAATGACATAGGCTATTGCATTAAATAATTACATAAGGGATTTGAATGCATGAGGAGGCAATTCAAATCTAGTCAAAAGCAGGCTTACTAAAATTAAGCAATTCCCCCATAAGTGCATAAAGTAGTTTCCAAATCAGCTAAGAAGCTCACGAATTGGAAAAAACACTTAGGAAAGCTAAAAGGTGATGGAAGGACAACTCATACATGCTTTTCATAGGAGAAAAGAGTGGAGGATGTGGAGGACAAAAAACTAGTTAACCTCACCTAGTCAAACTTTCCCAATTGCCTTAAAGCACTGAAAAAGAAGGCAATAAAGCAAGAAAAAGCAGAAAGGTGCTTAGGAGGCTAGGAATAAAGAAGATTTGATTCCTTGAGGTTTCCCAAGCACTCCATGAGTAAAAATAGGCAAGTTTGACCACTATGGATAGGTAGATGACAACTTGCATAAGGTGGAATCATGAAACTAGGAAAATAAGACAAAAATGATTAATTTAATGTCTAAGGTAGC
>LPNX011194060.1:95676-128582 GCA_001517045.1 Pseudotsuga menziesii | reverse complement strand
GACTTATGAGTAATATATCAGAAAATTATAGGGCCTAGCAACAAGGCTTAGTCACCCTTTACATACTGCATGTCCATTTAACCAAGGAAAGAGGCAAAAAAAACCACATGGGAAAATCCTCCCTTAAACATGGACTGTAAAACAAAATTTGGAAATCTTTTCTTCACTCATGCTTCATAGCATGATCAACAATCCCCAACAGTGATTTGAGATTGCTGAAGGTCTTCTCACAAAATTATTTGGTGAAGATATCAGCTACTTGTTCTGAAGATGAACATAAGAGTAGGTGAATGGTGCCATCATGCACAAGCTCTCTGATGTAGTGCATATGGATCTCAATGTGTTTGGTTCTCTGATTCTAAAATTGATCATTGCATATTTGAATGGTACTCTGGTTATCATAGTAGATGGTAGTTGATTACTCTGATTCAAAGCCACACTCTCCGAGTAACCCCTGCAACCATAAACATTGAGTTGCTGCATTGACAACTCCTCTGTACTCTGCTTCTGTAGATGAGAGTGAAATGGCACTCTGTTTCTTGCTTGACCAGTTGATTGGCCCTTCTGCAAGCATGAACACATATCCTAATGTGGACTTTCTATCTTTGCTATCACCTGCCCAATCACTGTCAGTAAATCCAATCAAATCAAGATCAGATTTTTCTTTATAGAAGATCCCATGTGTCCTTGTTCCCTGAACAAAGTTAAGGATCCTTTTGGCTGCTTTCCAATGGATCTCATGAGGCTGATTCATGTATCTAGAAGTCACACTTACTGCATAAGAAATATCAGGTCTAGTATGTGTAAGATACAACAAACATCCAATCAATTGCCTATACATTGTATTGTTTACCATAGGTGAAGAATCAGCTTCTTCAAGCTTCACTCTTGAAAGGAAATGAGTCTTGCTTGGCTTGCAATCCTTCATTTTGAATTTGTTCAAAAAATACAAGCCATACTTGGAATGGTGCACCTTGATTCCAGATTTGGTTTGAGCAATCTCAAGCCCCAAGAATTGGCTTAAGAGCCCCAAATCTGTCATGGAGGAGGCTTGGTTCATTGCACCCTTCAAGGAAGCAATCTCATCCTTTGAGATTCCTGTAATGAGAAGGTCATCAAAATATAAGACAATGATCATTAATGAACCATTAATTAAATTCAAATATGCATTTGGATCTGATTTGCACCGAACAAAATTCAGTGATAGCAAGAAGCTATCAATCTTGGCATACCAAGCCCTGGGGGCTTGCTTTAGCCCATACAATGACTTCCTCAACCTGCACACAAGAGATGGCTTAGTAGCAAATACTTGAGGCTGCTGCATGTATATCTCTTCAGTGATATCTCCATTCAGGAAGGAACACTTTACATCCATGTGATGTACCTCCCATTGCTTTGAAGCTGCAATGGCTAAGGCTAGCCTGATGGAGTCCATCTTTCCCACTGGTGCAAAGGTCTCATTGTAATATATGCCATGAACCTGTGAGTAGACCTTGGATACCAATCTGGCCTTTTATTTCAGAGGTGAACCATCAGCAGCAAATTTGGTCTTGTACACCCACTTACACTGAACTAGCTTCCTCCCTGGGGGAAAATCAACCAACTCCCAAGTGTTGCTCTTCTGGAGTGAGCTGAACTCTTCCTTCATGGATGATTTCCATATTGGATCTCCTGATACATATTCATATGTCCAAGGATCTGATTCCACCATTAGATAGCATTTCTCAGCAAACATAGGATCCTTCATGCACAGAGCACTCTCAAATTGAGATCTAGTCCTCCTAAGGTCATTGGGATTCCCAGCTAGCTCTCTTGCTGCATAAATGGTATTGGCTGCCCATTTTGGCCTTGTAGGGATGTTAGGATCTGTAATAAAATAATCACTATCAGAAATATCAGAATCATCATGTTCAACAATCTCTTCACTTACATTCAGAGGTTCTGGTGGTGAAGAGGCTTCTCCAACTTCCACTGCTGCTAGGGGTTCTTCTTGAAACTGAACACACCTTTCGATGAAGGATTTTTTTGTGCTCAAATTTATGATCTTGTACCCTTTTGAATCTTCAAATTACCCAACAAATATATACTCTTGTATTTGGGGCTGCAAAGCCTTCCTCTTTTCTGTTGGAATTCTAGCCCAAGCCCTTGAGCCAAAAATCCTGAAATGGGTCACATCTGGCTTGTGCCCACTCCATGATTCGAAAGGAGTCATACAATCAAGCTTTTTATGAGGCGCCCTATTCTGGATATAGGCTGTATAGTTAACAGCTTTGGCCCAGTACTTTGGTGGAAAAGTTTTGGCCTCCATCATGCATGTTGCCATCTCCTTCAGTGATTTGTTCTTCCTCTCAGCAACACCATTCCGTTGTGGTGTGTAAGGGATAGAATACTGCATATGCAAAATATTGAATAAACTCAGACTTGACATACTCACCACCATTGTAAGATCTGAGGACCTTGAGTTTCCTCCCAGACTGGTTTTCAACCAAAGCCTTAAAGACTTTGAAGAGGCCAAAAACTTCAGACTTGTGTTTCAGGAAGTAAACCTAGCAATACCTGGAAAAGTCATCTATGAAATTCAATGCATATTTGGCCTAACTCATGGACATATGAGGTAATGGGCCAGAAACATCACTGTGGATCAACTCAAGGGGTGCAGAGGTTCTCTCATGACTAGCTCTCTCAAATTTATGCTCTGGGTGTTTTCCTAGGATACAACCTTGGCAGACTCCTTTGGAAAATTTTATCTTTGGTAACCCTATGAACATCTCTTTTTCACTAAGATAAGAAAGATACTTGTAATTTAGGTGGCCAAATATTTCATGCCAAATCTTGCTTGCCTCATTAGCATGAATCAGAAGAGCAGAGGGGTTTGAGTAGGGTAATAAGTGTGAGAACATGTATACCTTCGAAGTATGATTTGCAACTCCTTTTGCAATGAATTTACCACTTGAGATCTCGGAGATCTAAACTTCATTAGGGGAGAATATGACCTCCTTTGGAGACCCAGTGTGAGTCATCTGATACACTAATAAGATGTTGGAGGCAAGACCATGAACATACAACACATTGCTGAACTGACCATGATCAAGATCAATCCTCCCTTTGCCCAAACTTTCAGTGAGAGAGTCATCTCCCAGTACTATTGGTGGACCTTTCGACATGTCAAGTGAGGTGAATGCCTCCTTGGTCAAAACCATATGTCTTGAAGCTCCAGAATCAATGATGAAACTAGGTGAGCTTGATGTGCCAGCAACCAATGCATGAACTCTCTCTCTATCTTCTGAACTTGATCCTCCTTCCCTCTTCTTTGAGCTGTCAAAAAGGGAGATGCCATTCTTCTCCAAGAGTTGGGTCAGCATGTCTATTTCCTTCTTAATGCAGGAGCTCTCAGTATGATTTCCCTTACTGCAGTATGCGCACTTGCTCATTTCTCCTTTGTTTTTCTTCTTCTAGTAGTTCTTCTTGGAACCTTGAGGCTCCTCTGGAGACTTGTTCTTGTCTCTCTTTTGCTCAGGTGGCTTTTTAGCTTTCTTTTTGCTTTTTGAATCCACCCTCGAATCTCCAGCAACCAGAGCTTGGTCTTTGGATGGTTTGATGGTTCCCATCATCACCAGTTTGTCTTGTTCTTGTGTAAGAGATTCCATGAAATCTGCAAGGCTAGGCATCTTACAGGCTTGAGCTGTCAACTTTGTGGAATAGAAGGTCAAAAAAAACACTGAATAGTTAGGGTCAAGCTTTGAGAGTATGGCCAATACCACCTGATCATCCTTCTTTTCAATCCCACATTGT
This sequence comes from Pseudotsuga menziesii, assembly GCA_001517045.1. NCBI lineage: Eukaryota > Viridiplantae > Streptophyta > Pinopsida > Pinales > Pinaceae > Pseudotsuga > Pseudotsuga menziesii. Next base: position 124,790 of record LPNX011194060.1, on the reverse strand, counting down.
TTTAGCTGCAAAACAAGTGCTTTGAACTTGGAGAAATAGAGTTGTAGTGATTCAAAGCTATTTGGAATCAGGGAGATCAGTTCATTTTCAATTTGATGTCCCCTCATCTCATCTGTCTTTCCAAAAAGATCAGTAAGCTTCTCCCATACTTCATTCGATGATGTCAATCCATCAATATGGAAAAGGAGGTCTCTGGAAATACTCAGACACAAGAGACCATAGGCCTCATCCCTCATGTTGTGCGATTTTATCTTCTCTGCAGCTGCATTGGGCTCTGCTTATGTTGCCATAGTCACTCTGTAGAGGCCTTTCGCTCTCAACAGTATCTCCATCTCTACTTTCCATTCAAATAAATTGAAGGGAGTCAAGATGATCTTCTGAGATTGATCCATAGCTCAGAAATTGTCCCGGCTGTCAGTAGAAGGCTCCCAGTCACTAATGTCAAACCTACAAAACAAATTGGAAGGAGAGAAATCGATCTACAAAGGCTCTAATACCATGTGGAAATTGAACCCAGTGATAGAACAATTACACTCACAACAATTATCAATTGTACATGCAAAATCACTCACAAAAGAGACTAAATATGGAGCTAAACACCAAACTGTATTGAATAAGTGTACAATAGCCAACCTTATAATGACATAGGATGCTTCATTAAATAATTACATAAGGGATTCGAATGCATGAGGAGGCAGTTCGAATCTAGTCGAATGCAGGCTTACTAAAATTAAGCAATTCCCCCATAGGTGCATAAAGTAGTTTCCAAATCAGCTAAGGAGCTCACAAATTGGAAAAATAACTTAGGCAAGATAAAAGGTGATAGAAGGACAACTCATACATTCTTTTCATAGTAGAAGAGAGTGGAGGATGTGGAGGACTAAAAACTAGTTAACCTCACCTAGTCAAACTTTCCCAATTACCTTAAAGCACTGAAAAAGTAGGCAATAAAGCAGAAAAAGTAGAAGGGTGCTTAGAAGGCTAGGAATAAAGTAGATTTGATTCCTTGAGGTTTACCAAGTGCTCCATGAGTCAAAATAGGCAAGTTTGACCACTATGGATAGGTAGATGACAACTTGCATAAGGTGGAATCATGAAACTAGGAAAATAAGACAAAAATGATTAATTTAATGTCTAAGGTAGCTAACTATGGGTTGATTATTCTAACAGATTGAGTATTCCTGGTAACTGACTTAGCACCTCCATTCAAATAATGACAATAGCCATTATATCTAATCATGTAGGAACCAATCCTACAGTCATATTAGAATGGCTCAACACTCATATTTGACATGGAAGGAACCAATATTCTCACCATGATAGAATGGATTAGCCCTTACATATGACCATGGAAGGAACCAATCCTCTCATCATGTCAGAATGGATCACGGACTCATCACTTCCCCTTGGGGGAAACCTCGATCTAGAGAACACTAAGCTTCTTCCTCAAGTACTCAAACTTCACTCTGGCCAATGGATTCATCAACACATCAGCTATTTGTTCATACATCGCAACATACTAGAGCTTCACTGCTCCTCTCTGCACCATATCCCTGATATAGTGATACTTGATCTCGATATGCTTTGACTTGTCATGGAACATTGGGTTCTCCAACAACTTCACACAAATCTGGTTGTCACAATATATACAAGTGGCATCTAACTGGAGATCAAATAGATCATACAGTAGCTTCCTCATCCATACTACCTCACAACTAGCTGAACAAGATGCATCATAGTCTGCTTCAGTTGTACTCAATGCCACGCAGGATTGCTTCCTGCTAAACCAAGAGATCATACCTGATCCTATACCGAAGCAACACCCTGAAGTGCTCTTACTATCGATGGAACTACCTGCCCAATCTGAATCAACATAACCCTCTAGGTTAATCTTCTGATTTGCCTCATACTTGAGCCCATAATCAACTGTACCCTTCAGGTAGCTCAGAATATGCTTTGCAGCAATCAAGTGAACATGTCTCGGATCTGTCAAAAACTGGCTCAAGGTGTTCACAGCAAAGCAAATATCTGGTCTTATGTTCATCAGGTACAACAAGGACCCAATCATCTGATGATACATTGTAGCATCAACCGACTCTGATGAAGCATCACTCAATAGATTCAATTTTGATGCCATAGGTGTGGTTATGTCCTTGCAGTCCATCATCCCAAATCTCTTCAAGATCTCTACCGTATGTTTCCATTACCCCAAAGAAATTCCTCTGCATTCTACCACACCTCCATGCCTGGAAAATAATGCATCATACCCAAGTCCTTCATTTCGAAATCAGCAGCAAGGTTCCTCTTCATATCAACAATCAACCCATCCATACTTGTTACAAATAGGTCATATACATACAGTAGGAGCATCATTGGGTTTCCATCTTCAACCTTGTAGTAAAGGTTGGAATCTTCTTTACTCTTGGTAAATCCCAAACTGGATAGAAAGCTGTTAATTCTGTCGAACCATGTCCTGGGTGCCTATTTCAAACCGTCCATGGATTTCTTCAATCTACACACAAGAGACTCCCTGTCATGTGTCTCAAAACTGAGTGTCTGCTCTACATACACTTCCTCTTCCACTACACCATTCAAGAAAGCAATCTTGACATCCATTTGGTATATCTTCCATTTCATCACTGCAGCCAGAGCAAGTACTGATCTGATGGAAGTGTATCTGGCTACAGGTGTAAAGGTTTCTTCATAATCTATTCCTTCTTTTTGTGAGAAGCCACTATCCATGAATCTTGCTTTATATTTCTCTATGCTTCCATCTGTAGCATGCTTGATCTTGTAGATCCATTTAGAAGTTACAACCGACTTCCCTTCTGGTCTTGGGACAACATCCCAAACATCATTCTTCATGATCGATTGATACTCTTCGATCATAGCATCCTTCCATTCTTTCCTTTTTGTCGCTTCTTCATAGTTGGAAGGTTCTTTATCAATGAAATCACATAATAATTCTACATACCCAGAGCAGGACCTGGTCCTCTTTCTTTCTTTGTGATTCTCTTCTAGAGCGCCATATCTTTCTGCACCTTCGATAGCTTCTCATACCCAAGCAGGTTTACTCTTGTGAGGATTCTTCTCCTGAGGTGGATCTACAGGTTCTTGGTGTTTCAAATTCTCGATCTTCTTCTTGAATTTCTCCGTTCATGGTTGTGTCATGAATTCTAGGTGCTTCCGTTTCTTCAGGTTTGTCAGTAGGTCTTTTTCTGGATTTTTTGTAAGCTGAGTCTTCATCAAATTTTACATCCCTGCTGATGTCAATCTTCTTGAATCCTGGGAAGTATATTCTGTAATCCTTCGATATTTTAGAGTATCCCACAAATATACCCTTCATTCCTAAACGATCTAGCTTTGTCCTCTTTTCTTTTGGAATGTGTATGTACACTGTACAACCAAATATTCTGAGATGGCTGATGTATGGTTTCTTGCCAGAGAATACTTCTTCAGGTGTCTTGTTCTCGAGTACTCTGTGTGGAGTACGGTTCTGTACATACATCATTGTTTTGACAGCTTCTGCCCATAGATGCATGGGAAGATCTTGATCATGAAGCATAGCCCTTGCAGCTTCCATGATCATTCTATTCTTCTTTTCTACAACCCCATTCTGTTGTGGCTTATATGGAGTAGTTAACTCCGTCTTAATCCCTAAATATTTTCATAATGCTTTGAATTCATTTGATGTGAATTCTCCACCATTATCTGATTGAAAGGTCTTGATCTTGTTTTCTGTGTGGTTCTCGATCAAGGCTTTGAATTCCTTGAACTTGTTGAATACTTCATCTTTTTTCTTCATGAAGTAAATCCATGTCTTCCTAGAAAAATCATCAATAAAGGAAACATAGTATACATACCCGCTTAATGAATTGGATGACATCGGATCGCATACATCGAAGTGAATGATTTCCAAGATTCCTTTTTCCTTGCTCTCGCTACTTGGAAATGTTTTCTTTGTGTTCTTTCCTTTCACACATCCTTTGCAGACTCCATCATGTTTTGCATGAATTTCTGGAAGACCTTCAACAACTTTGCTTGCAAGTGGTAGTGCTCTGTAATGCACATGTGCAATCATTCTATGCCAAAGTTCATTTGTCTCTACTATGTCATCGACCAAATCTTGTTCTGGATGGCCCTTCAATTTGTATAGACCTCCCTCTTGTTCCCCAATCACTACTACATCATTAATAGTCTTTCCCTTTGGCCACATGATAACTTGACCATCTATAAATTCAACTCTCATGCCTTTTGCATCTAATGCATATATGGAGAGGAGGTTCTTCTTTATTCCTAGTACAAACAATACATCTTGCATCTTCATAGTCTTTCCATAGTTTAGCTTATAGGAGGATTCCCCACTACCTTTTATTGGATACTGGTAGTCATCTCCAAGTTTCACCTTGTCGGGTGATTCATGTTCTAAAATTTTCACAAAGGACTCTTTAAATCCTATCATATGTTTGGAAGCCCCACTTTCTATAAGCCAATCATTGCTTCCATGTGTGATGTTTCCCGTGAGAGCAGAAATCAATACATATCTTCATCACTTAAAGAATCATCACTTTCTTGTCTGATTCTCTTTGTGGAAGGTTCATTGTCCTTTTCAACATGAGCATAATGTCTTCTCTTGTTTCCCTTTTTATTATTTTATCTTTTAGGACAATATTTTACAAAGTGTCCTACTTCATCACATGTATAACATCTGTTTCTAGACAAATATTTTCTAGTGTTATTTTTATGGAAATGCTTACCTCTGGTGTGATTAGAACTTCTTTTGCTTTTCTTGGAGTGAACTATGAGAGTTTGATCTTCACTTCCCATGTTTTCTTCTTGGGCTGCTATCCGAGCTTCTTCTTGAGATCATTCTTCCCATAGTCTACTAAATTTGACTAACTTATTTCTGGCACGGATCCCTTGAATAAAGGAGTCCCATGATCCAGGGAGACCATTCAAGGTGGTCATCACAATCTCTGCATTCTCCACTTCTTCATCTACTACTTCCATCTATTCCTTGATCTGAGAGACCCTTGTAAAGTAAGACTGGATGATCTCTGCATTCTGGATCTTTACATTCTTCAATTGGTTTCTCAGAGTCATCTTTTGGTTTATGTTCTTCCCTTCAAATAGTTTGGTCAAGGCATCAAACATAGCTTTAGGTGTCTTTAGGGAGGACACCTGTGGTATGAGGCGATCCTTGATTGAATCAGCAATAATCCTCTTAGCCATGACCAACTTATTCTTGTGTAAGGCCTTAGACTCATATTCTTCTGGAATTGGAACCTCCTCATTGATATAGCAGTCCAACTCATTTTCTTCCAGGACTAGGGAGATCCTATACTTCCAGGCTCGGAAGTTATCAGCTCCCTCAAGATTTTCATTAAGCTTGGTATGATGAGACATATTAACTGAGAACCTCAAATGGAAATACAAAATATTTAGATCTTACCAGTTCAAGATGTTAGATCTCAATCTAGAGCTAAATCTCTGCAGTCCTAGTTCAAGAGCAGATTAGGGTTTGACTTTCCTGAAGTTATGTCCAACCAAATGCTTTGATCTTGATCTCTAAACTTTTATTTTGAGGAGGAGATCAATCCAAGCCTGGGCTCACTCAAAAATTCTACTTTTGTGGAAAGCCCTAATTTCTAGTAGTAGTGTCGGGTCAAAAACTGAAAATGCTCAGAATCAGATTCTACTTTGACAGAAAGATGCTCCCTAGGGAGGAGAGTCATTCCAACCTTATTTTGCTGAAAATATGTGGAGAGAGATCTAAAAAGTAGGAAGCCCTAGTTTCCACAGCTACACAGTGTCTTCTTCTTAGGTTAGCTCTAATACCATGTTAGATTTTATCATTCAAGCTAGCATTATGTTAGGATATTTAACTGAGAAAATAACAAGTACAACAATCAAACACAAGAGACAATGAACACAATGCATTTCCTTGGGAAAACCATAAAGGGATAAAACCCTGCAACTTTCTCAGAGATAGAATCAGCACCAAAATTAAAACCCCAAAACAATAAGATGGTCTCCCAACAACAGTAGCCTGTTTCTTTCTAGCCCCAACAACTTCTTCTCTCTCAGCTATGCGCTACAACTGACTGTGAGTGAGTGTGTGATAAATAGAGAGGCTCACTCTCTATTTATACTAATTCCCAACTTGACAATAACTCACTAGGGCTGACTTCTCTAGGAGAGTCTAATAACCCTAGGGACCCAGAATTGCAAGGACTTTAACCCTTGAACAATAGGAGGATTACCCACAATGACTTGACATAACTTGTTTACATTATAAAACCTCTCGATAGGAACATCGGGGCATGACATGACTCAATTACATTACAGATACTTCTCGGAATAAACATCGGGGTGCAATACATGAAAGAGCATAAAAACTCGTTACAAATATTTTACTCTATGCTTAATAAAACCCATTAAACAACATAGTATTAACCATATTCACGCACAGGTCCGAAAGCTCGACCTTTTTAAAAACAAATTTTTACAAACAAAGTCATATTGTATACAAACAGAGTATCTAAATTCTTAAAACATTAACCAAAACTATTACTTTAATACGTTTAAAAATCCAAATGCCATAGGGTTTAACATAACCATGGCCATGAATAATTTACAGAGTAGAGTAAAAAGAATAAAAGAGAGATTCATAATGTATTATAGTATAAACAAACATTTGTTTTTATAAACCCTAGAACATTATTATTTTTATCAACCTATCATATATTTACAAGATTCGTGGCCCTGGGATGAAATCCTAAGGGTTATCACTGAAAAGGCCATAAGTCCTTCTCCATTTCTAAGTCTAAATAAATCATCAAGATGCCATAAGTTTTTAACCCGTAGTGAACTTTTCCACAAGTACTAGTGATATAATCATAGACACAGTCACAATGAAGGGAATCCCCAAGGTTTGGAACAGAGGCTTACCGAGCATTGTCTTGCTCACATGCTTCACCAAGAAAATGCCTTCACTCGTCGAAGGTGGGTGATACAGATCCTTTCTCTTGTAGTCAAACAGTATATTGTTATAACTTAGCTTCAGTTTCTTATTTTTTTTAAATTATTTCGATCATTGCTGAGAAGAGTCATAGAGACTTACATTTTATTCATGGATCTCGTTGGAGGCAGTGATAAAAGCCAAGCCTTCAACCTATGAATACTCCAGACAAGCTCAAGAAAACATAATGGCGAAATACCAATTGTGAACTGCTAAATGCTATGAGAAGCAAGAGAACCATAAATTTAGTGTAAGCTCATGATTAGGGTAGAAACCATAGCTTCTAAGTTCATAAAATGCCACCCCATAAACTTTAACGATGAGGTTACAGACCCGAGAAGGCCTGTCGGCCACTATTCCTGTCCAAAGGAGAAAAATCATTAAAATGAAGTCAAACAATGGCTAGGGTAAAAGGTTTTGGTTTTATGCTTAGGGTTGACACCAATACCCTTCCTCAAACAAGTAGCTTCTACGTAGACTCCACTAAGCCTTCAAATAATATGCCCTTGGCATAGTTTTGGGCCTGCATTTTATGAATTTAAATAATTTCATTGCTTTGTTTATAATAAAACATTTTCAATGTTTTGCATAGGATATATATAGGATATATATACCTATTTTAAATTATATGTTAGGAAATAAAATCATGTATAGGGTTAGTTATATGAAATGCATTCTATAATCACCTAGGATAGTCTATATATTATGACATGCATTGTTTAGTTGTATAACATGGATTGCAATTTTACTAGGGATATTATGGATTTTATGCATCATTTGAATAATTGCATAGACTAGATTTTTTTAGTTACAGTGTAGTATATAAATGTTAAACACAAATAGAAATGATAATGTTAAACCTTAGGAAGTTCTAGGTTTAAGCAAGAATAATTTTCATAGTTATAGAATGTGTGGAAGGTAATAGGGTTTAAGTACTTTCAAGCAACATAAAGAATGCTGATATTTTACATTCCTTTGAACTTTTAAAATAGATAAGAACCCTAGAAACGCTAACCTACTATCAAGATAAATAGTCTTGGTCATGGAATTGAGAGTTTCTTACAGATCGTTATGATAGACTAAAAATAAAGTTCAGGACTTTCTTTTCCTAACTTACTCTTATAATATTCTGAACTTTAAATTTATACCTCATAAACTGGAAGTAAAAATTTTCCTGTAAGGACCTGTAAAAGCATAGAAACTACGTTAGATTTGATAAATATAAGTAATCATTGGGATAACCTCAAGCCCGTTCAGTAAGACAACAAGAACCATACACTTGCTAGAAAGTAAACACATGATCTGATTTTCATTAAATTCCTAACTCATGAACTTTCAACATTGACATAAACTGAAAAACAACAATGTTTGAACATGATTGGTAGCTGTGACCTATAGGGAAGTAAGTAAAACCTATGTAGCTTTAGAAACAATTAACAAAGGAGAAAGTACCACCTAAGTATCTCCTAATATCTTACCTTGTAATCTATCTGATATTTTAAACTCAAGTTAGTTATAAAACTATCATTTAGGCTATGAATTAACTGTAAATGTCTTATAGAAAAAAATTAATTTTTTGTAAATTTTTGGGTGTTACATATGGTATCAGAGCCATGTTCAAACACTAGGCCTAAAGTGGCTCCATGCACGTAAATGAAAAGTAAGAAGAGAGTATGATTACAGATTTATGATTTTAATGTTGAATGTACAGAATATTTTCTGAATTAGAATTGCAGGTATGGAAGGATTTGAAGAGTATGCTAAAGAGAGTTCCCCATTAAATGAACAAAATAACTTTGAAAGAGAAACTGTTAAAGAATATATAACCAATACTTCATCTGAATTGCTACAAACCGTTAAGGATTTAAAAACTGAAATGGAAACTGTTAAGAAAGAAAATGAGAGAATCTTAAGATCTCAGAAGGATCTGAATCAAATACAGCTGGAAATGTTTTCTAATGGAGCAAAGGGTAAACAACTAGAATCTAACAATATGTCCTACCAACATATGAGTAAGAGGTCAAAATACTCTAAAATGGAAAGGATTTCTTGTTCTGAAATTAATGGTAACTCATACAGAAAGAAACATCAATATTCTAGTGACAGTAGTGAGAGTAATTACCGTGCAAGGAAGAAGAAGTACAAGCCCTATGAAGAGATTTCTAGAGAATAAAAAAAGATTCAACCACCGGCTTTTAATGGTGAAATAGAAAAATGAGAGGAATCCGAAGCATTGGTGTCTGGAATGAAAAACTATTTTCAGATATATAACTATTCTAATAAGTTAAAAGAAAGAATGGAAATTTATAATTTAACTAGAAAAACCGACATTTGGTGGCAGGACATAAAACAAATTAAAGGCATAAAAAATAAGAATATAAAGTGGAGCACTTTTAAAAAGTACTTTAAAAAGAAATTTCTTCCAGAGAAATATTGGTTAGATTTATATCATTTAAGTAGTATGATCTTAATATCTTATCTGAGAGAATAACATGCACATCAATCAATCACAAGAGACAATAGATGCAGATATTTTCCTCTAGGAAACCATAAAGGAGAAAACCCTGCAAATTCCTCAGAGATAGAATAAACACCGATGGCAGCAGTAAAACCAAAAGACAGAAAAAATGATCTCTGCTAGTTGTTCTCTCTCTCTTATCCTAGCTCCTTCTCTCTCACTCATGTACTACAACTGAGTGTGTGTGTGTTAAATAGAGAGGCTCACTCTCTATTTATACTAGTTTCCAACTTAACAATAACTTACTAGGGACGAATTCTCTAGGAGAGTCTAACAACCCTAGTTCCCCACAACAATGGGGACTTTTCCCCCTGGTCAACAAGGAGGGTTACCCTCTATGAATTTACATGACTTGATTACATTGATGATTCTCCCGATAGGAACATCCGGGACCAATGAAATACAATATATGAAATATACAAGTGAATACATTCTGAAGTTACAAATACATCAACACCCCCTCTTAACTAGGAAGGTATTCTCTAGACACAATTCATCAGCACAAGTCTTCCTCATTGGATCATCATCAAGTCTTGATCATCATCAAGTCTGGATAATCACTGGATCATCATCAAGTCTAGATCATCACTAGATCATCATCAATTCTGGATCATCATCAAGTCTGGATCATCACTGGATCATCATCAAGTCTGGATCATCACTGGATCATCATCAAGTCGAGATCATCACTAGAGCATCAAGGGTTGCTTCTGCTATCTTGATCAAATGGTGTTATCTCTCAATTGTACTCATTAGAGGAAATTTTAGGTCTAAAATGGGCCTCCTAAGGAAAATAATAAAATAATAGTCAAAATAATAAAATAATAGTTATTAATTTTGGAGAAAGAATGAAAAAACTACTTTTTGTGTTCGTATTTTTGACATATCTCCCTGTGTTTTTACTCAAATTTCATGTGGGAGAGCTCATTGGATGTGGAATTTAATTTCGCATCCAACTAGTACCCACACTGCGTACTTTTGATGGACCCCCCTACCCCAAAAACAAGAAATTCCTTAAAAAATGTGACGATGACACATTTTTTAGGTATTTCTTGTTTTTGGGGTAGCGGGGTCCATCAAAAGTATGCAGTGTGGGTACTGGTTGGATGTAGAATTAAATTTTGCATCCAATGAGCTCTCCCACTTGAAATTTGAGGAAAAACACAGGGAGATATGTTGAAAATATGAACCAAAAAAGTAGTTTTCTTTTATGACAAATATGTCAATTCAACCATTATGGTTGACTCATTTTATTGAAATTCTATTGGTTCTTGAATTCCAACTCACAAAATTTATTGTTGGCACATTTTCTTATAAGGCCCATTTTAGACCCCAAATTTCCTCTAATGCGTCACAGGAAGTTCTATAGAGAAATCCCTTTTTCATGTTGTTTGTAGGCCTAGCCTCCATGTAGGTCTTCATCAACAGATCTAGCCCTTTTTCATGATGGATTTATTGGCATGCCTTTGCAAGGACTTCCCCTATAGAGCCAGTGCCTTTTCATACTCGATGCAGCACCTTATCTCTTGTAAGGATTTTCCCTATAGAGCCAGTCCTTTTTCATACTAGATGCAACACCTTTCCTCTTGCAAGGATTTCCCCTACAGATCCAATCCTTTTTCATACTGGATGTAGCAGCTTGCCTCTTGCAAGGATTTCCCCTATAGAGCCATTCCTTTTTCATACTAGATGCAACACCTTGCCTCTTACAAGGATTTCTCCTACATAGCCAATCCCTTTTCATACTGGATACAACACCTTGCCTCTTGCAAGGATTTCCCCTATAGAGCCAATATTTTTTCATACTGGATGCAGCACCTTGCCTCTGCAAGGATTTCCACTAAATAGCCAGTCCTTTTTCATACTAGATGTAGCACTCAACACTTATATCTGACCATGGAATGCCTAGCCTGCCACCATGTCAAAAATTCCCAGCACTTACATCTGACCATGGGAGGAACCAATCCTACCACCATGTCAAAAAGGCACATCACTTATATCTGACCATGGGAGGAACCAATCCTACCACCATTTTAGAAAGGCACAACACTTATATCTGACCATGGGAGGAACCAATCCTACCACCATGTCAGAAAGGCACATGAACTCATCACTTCCCCTTGGAAGGAACCTCGATCTAGAGAACACCAAGATTCTCCATAAAGTACTCAAACTTCACTCTGGCCAATGCCTTGGTCAACACATCAGCTATATGTTTGTCCGTCGCAACATACTCGAACTCCATTGCTTCTCTCTACACCATATCCCTGATATAGTGATATTTGATCTCAATATGCTTCGAATTGTCATGGAACACCGATTTCTCTGAAAACTTCACACAACTCTAGTTGTCGCAATATATACAAGTAGCATCCAACTAGACATCAAACAAATCAGACAATAGCTTCCTCAGCCATACCCCCTCACAACTAGCCGAACAGGCTATGACATACTCTGCTTCAGCTATACTTAGTGCCATGTAGGATTGTTTCCTACTAAACCAAGAGATCAGACCTAATCCCATACTGAAATAGCACCCCAAAGTTCTCTTCCTATCAATGGAACTGCCTACCCAATCCGAATCCACATAACCTTCGAGGTTAATCTTTTGATTTGCCTCGTACTTGAGCCCATAATCAACTGTACCCTTTGGTTACCTCAGAATATGCTTTGCAACAATCAAGTGAACATGTCTCGAATCTATTAGGAACTGGCTCAATGTGTTCACAGCAAAGCAAATATCTAGTCTTGTGTTCATCAGGTACATCAAGAACCCAATCATCTGACAATACATCGTAGCATCAACCGACTCTAATGAAGCATCGCTCAATAGCTTCAGGTTTGATGCCATAGGTATGGTCATGGCCTTGCAGTCCATCATCTCGAACCTCTTCAAGATCTCTATTTCATACATCCCTTGTCCCAGGGAAATTCCATTTGCATTCTGCCACACCTCCATGTCTAGAAAGTAGTGCATCATGCCCAAGTCTTTCATCTCAAATTCGGAAAGACAATTCCTCTTCATTTTAGCAATCAACCCATCCTCACCTGTTATAAATAAGTCATCTACATATAGTAGGAGTATCACTGGGATCCATTATTCAACCTTGTAGTAAAGGTTCGAATTTTCTTTACTCTTCGTAAAGCCCAAACTAGTCAGGAAGCTATCAATCTTGTGATACCATGTCCTGGGTTCCTGTTTCAAATCGTATAGGTCTTTCTTCAATTTACACACATGAGGCTTCCTGTCATGTGTCTCAAAACCAAGTGGATACTCTGCATACACTTCCTCTTATACTACACCATTCAAGAAGGCAGTATTGACATCCATCTGGTCTATCTTCTGTTTCATCACTGCAACCAAAGCAAGTAATGATCTGATGGAAGTGTATCTTGCTATAAGTGCAAAATTCTCTTCATAATCTATTCCTTATTTATGGGAGAATCCATGAGCCACAAATCGTGCTTTATATTTCTCTATTCTACCATCTGCAGCATGCTTGATCTTGTAGATCAATTTGGAAGTCACAACAAACTTCCCCTGTGGTCTTGGGACAACATCCCAGACATCATTCTTCATGACCGATTGGTACTCTTCGATCATAGCATCCTTGAATTATTTCTTTTCCATTGCTTCCTCATAGTTGGAAGGTTCTTTATCAATGATGTCACATAATAGGGCTACATAACCAGAGTAGGACCTAGTTCTTTTCCTTTCTCTATGCATTTCTTCTAGATCCCCATATCTTTCTGCACCTTTTATAGCCTCTCGTACCCATGCAGGTTTACTCTTGTGAGTATTCTTCTCCTGGAGTGGATCTACATGTTCCTGGGGCTCTTCTATTTCTTGATCTTCTTCTTGAGTTGCATCGTTCATATTTGTATCTTGAATCCTGGGTGCTTTTGGTTCTTCAGGGTCTTTAGCAGGTTTCTTTCTGGATTTGTTGTAATCTAAGTCTTCGTCAAATGTTACGTCCCTGCTGATGTCGATCTTATTGAATCCTAGAAAGTATATTCTGTAAGACTTCGAGCTTTCACTATATCCCACAAATATACCCTTATTTATTGAAGGATCTAATTTTGTCCTCTTTTCTTTCAGAATGTGTATGTATAGTAGACTGCCAAATATTCTCAGATCACTAACTTCTGGTTTCTTTCCAGAGAAGAATTCTTCAGCTTTTTTGTTCTTGATTACTCTATGTGGATTACGGTTATGTACATACACAGTTGTTCTAGAATATTTTTCCCATAGATGCATGGGAATATCTGGATCATGAAGCATTTCCCTTGCATATTCCACAATCGTTCTATTCTTTATTTTTGCAACCACATTCTATTGTGTATTATATGGAGTGGTCAAATCCCCTCTTAATCCTTGAATCTATGCATAATTCTTTGAATTCATTTGACGTGAATTCTCCACCATTTTCTAATTGAAAGGTCTTGATTTTATTTTCTGTTTGGTTTTTTATCAAGGCTTTGAACTCTTTGAACTTGCTGAATAGTTCATCTTTGTTTCTCAAAAAGTATATCCATGTCTTCCTAGAAAAATCATCAATGAAAGAAACATAGTATACATACCCACTCAATGAACAGGATGACATTGGTCCACATACATCGGAGTGCATGATTTCCAATATTCCTTTTTCCTTGATATCACTACTTGGAAATGTCTTCTTTGTGTTCTTTCCTTTCACACATCCTTTGCAAACACCTTCATTTTTTCCCTATATTTTTGGAATACCTTCAACAACTTTTCTTGCAATTGGTAGTTCTCTATAGTTCACATGTGCAAGCCTTCTATGCCAAATTTCGTTTGGCTCTACTGAGTCATGGACCAAGGCTTGTTTTGGTTGGCCCTTTAGCTTGTATAAACCTCCCTCTTGCTCTACAATCACAACTACATCATCTATAGTCTTTCCCTTTGTCCACATAAGGACTTGGACATATACAAATGCAACTCTCATGCATTTTAAATCTAATGCAGAGATGGATAGGAGGTTCTTCTTTAGTCTTGGTACAAACAAGACATCATTCATCTTCATACACTTTCCAGAGTCTAGCTTACAGGAGGATTCACCACTACCTTTTATGGGATATTGGTAGTCATCCCCAAGTTTCACCTTGTGTGGTGACTCATGTTTTGATAATTTCACAAAGGATTCTTTGAATCCTGTCATATGCTTGGAAGCCTCACTATCATTTTTCCAATCATTTCTCCCATGTGTGACAGTTCCCGTGAGGCCAGAAATCAAAACATACTCTTCATCACTTGAATAATATTCACTTTCTTGTTTGAATCTCTTCTTGAAAGGTTCATCATCCTCTGCAGCATGAGCATGATCTCCTCTTTTGTAGTTCTTCTTATTTTGAGAGCCAACTTTGTTTCTGGGATAGTTTCTGGAGATGTTTCCTTTCTCATCACATGTAAAGCATCTGATACTAGATAGATCTCTATTAGATCTTATAGGGTTATCTTTCTGGTGAGAGTGCTTACCTTTGTGATGATGATAGTCCATTCTTCGTTTCTTGGAGAGTACTGTGAGAGCTTGATATTCACTTCCCATATTTTATTCTCGAGATACTATTCGAGCATCTTCTTGTGAGCATTCATCCCACGGTCTACTGAAGGTGACTAGCTTTCTTCTAGCACAAATTCCTTGAATAAAGGAGTCCCAATGACCTAGGGAGACCATTGAAGGTGGTCATCACAATTTCTGCATTTTCTACTTCTTCATCCACTGCTTCAGGTTGTTCTTTGATTTGAGAGACCCTTGTAAAGTAAGACTGTATGGTCTCTGCATTCTAAATATTCACATTCTTCAATTGATTTCTCAGAGTCATCTTCTCATTTATGTTCTTCCCTTGAAATAACTTAGTCAGGGAATTAAAAATCTCTTTAGGTGTCTTTAGGGGTGACACTTATGGTATGGGGTGATCCTTGACTGAATCAACAATAATCATCTTGACCTTGATCAAGTTATTCTTGTGTAAGGCCTTAGCCTCATCTCCCTCTAAAACTGGAACCTCTTCATTGATGTAGGGTTCCAATTCATTTTCTTCAAGAACTAGTGAGATCCTTTACTTCCATGCTCAGAAGTCATCAAATCCCTCAATATTTTCATCAAGCTTGGTGTGATGAGACATCCTAACTCAGAACCTCAAATGGAAATACAAAATATTTAGATCTTACCAATTTGAGAAGTTGAAACTGGATCTGGATTTGATCTTCTATAGTGTTGGTTTTTTGGTCCCAGGGAAAATTAGGGTTTGAATTTCCTGGAGTTCTACCCAACCAAAAACCTCAATTTTTGTCTCTAAAATTCAATTGGATGAGGAAATAAATTCTATGCTTGGATCATTAAAAAATTCTTCTTCTGTGCGAAGCCCTAATTTCTCGATGTAGTGATAGGTCAAAAATTGAAAATGCTCGGAATCAAATTCTACTTCGACAGAAATATGCACCCTTCAATGTAGAGTCATCCTAGCCTCATGTTTCTGATGGATATTGGAGAGAGACCCAAAAAAGAGGAATCCCTATATTCTAGATTCTCTAGCTACACAGTATCTTCTTCTCAGGTTAGCTTTGATACCATGTTAGATTTTTATCATTTAAGCGGTATGATCTTAGGATCTTATCTGAGAGAATAACATGCACAACAATCAATCACAAGAGACAATAGACATAGATATTTTCCTCAGGGAAACCATAAAGGAGAAAACCCGACAACTTCCTCAGAGATAGAATAAACACCAATGGTAGTAGTAAAACCCAAAGATAGAAAAGATGATCTCCGGTAGTTGTTCTCTCTCTCTTATCCTAGCTCCTTCTCTCTCACTCATGAGCTACAATTGAGTGTGAGTGTGTGTGTTAAATAGAGAGGATCACTCTCTATTTATACTAGTTTTCGACTTTACAATAGCTTACTAGGGTCAACTTCTCTAGGAGATTCTAACAACCCTGGTGCCCCACAACTATGGGGACTTTTCCCCCTTGTCAACAAGGAGGGTCACCCTTTATGACTTTACCTTACTTGATTACATTAATTATTCTCTCGATAGGAAAATCGAGGATGAATGAAATACAATATATAAAATATACAAGTGAATACATTCTGAATTTACAAATACATCAACAATATTACGAAGAACGGGCTAAACAATTGTATGAATTAAGGTCGGGAACCATGAGTATTAAAGAGTTAAATAGTAAATTCCTAATCTTACTGTGATATGTGCCCTATATTGTAGATGAAAAACCTAAGGTACATTGGTTTCTAATTTGTTTACCTTTTCATATTAAGAACAGAATTGAGTATGATAATCCTAAGACCCTTGAAGAGGCTATGCCAAAAGAAATTTTCTGCTATGAGAAGAACTAGAAAAGGGAGAACATGCCAAAATCGAAAGCAAAAAGGTCTAATAATTTTGAACAAAGAAATAAAAGTTTCACACCTAATCAAAATTTTGGACATAATAAGTCACGTAAAATTCCTAACAAAACATTTGAAGGAAATAATTTCAAAGGCAACTCACAGCAAATCCCTACTGTCACAAGGAGTAAATAATTTACAAATAATCACAGCCACTATGTTAAAAATAATGAACGTAAGGAATAGGTAAAATGTTGGGAATGTCAGGGACCTCACTATGCATCAGTCTCATGTTGGCTGCAGGGCAGACCCGGGTTCTTATACTATTATCTTAACCAACAAAAAGACCCACAGTGTTGGCCCTTTCGGAAACAACCTGCGAGCAGGTTGTAGTCTCACTCGAAACAGCTATGGGGTGCCACAGAATTAGGTTTCTGCAAGCAACATAGGGATATTACTGTACCTTAAGCCTTAACAAAATATTAATCATACAACACAGAGCTTTGACAGTCACTTGATTAGCTTCGCAGTTTAGATAAACAGAGTTACTTGCTCAACCCTTAACTAGGAATTCACAGCGAAGTTGATTCTTAACAATATATATTACTTGTTATTCACCTACTTATCAATTGCATAAAACAAAACAGCACAAAATAAAAAGGAACCACCACAACACAAGATGTACGTGGTTTTCCCCCAGTATAGGGGCTACGTCCACAGAATTGTGTTTTTATTCAACTCCTTAGAAACGACAGTTCTGATCTATGCCCTCAGTTGCAGATCTCTGCACACTCAGCTGCATATCTCTGCGCACTCAGCTACAGAGGTCGTCCATGCACACAGCTGGGACTTAACCTTACAAAACCCTCTATGCACTCAGCTGCAGAGGTCGTCCACGCACATAGCTAGGACTTAACCTTAAAACCTAAAAATAGGCCTTAGCTTCGCATCACATCATGTCATACAAAAATACTTTGACAAAAGCTCTTTCTCCTTTACATAAGTGCCTATTTATACTAGTGCACTATTACAATACCATGTGTTTAAACCATGGGATTAAAAACCATGAGTTTAAACCATGGGTTATTTACAAAAATAGGGGGTTCGACCCAACCCCGACACCCCTAAGAATAGTTTGGGCTGCAACTCCACTTACAAGCTTCACACCAAAACTGCGAAGTTGCCAAAATTAAGGACCTTGAAGGTTCGTGCCCCAACAGGCCCCTAAGACTCACTAGTGTCCCGTCCCGGGACACTTTGCTGCTTTTTTGGAGGGAGAATCTTGTTGGAGAATATGGTGAACTACTTGTTGAGGCTGCGCATGATATATTTGGCTGCTTGCTCCTTCTCCACCATCTCCTACAATGCTGCTGCAGATGCTTCACTGGCCTTCTCCTGTGTCCTTCATCCATCTGGCTGGCCACTGCTTGACTACTGCGAGGATGTATTCCTCGTTCACCACGTATGGCAACTTCGACCCTTTTGTTCTTTCCATCTGTGCGGGCCTGGATGAAGACATGATGCATGTCAGCCCTAAAGTTGGCCACCCCCGCATACTGAGAAAATAGCTCATTACTAAGTTGCGGTGTCTTTAGGATCTCATATGAGATATTCATTGCATAGAAGGAAAACACATAGTTCGTCATTTGCTGGAAGGTTTTTTCCTGCGACACCCAGGCATGTGTGGAGGCACCTCAACAAACTGCGCCTCAATAGGTTCTTTCCATCCTACCAGTGCAATAAGCACTAACAACCAAGAGTAGTGAAAGGGTCTACCTTTCTCCTATGCATTGCGGACATCTTCGAGGAACTCCTTAGCAATGTACATTACCCAATTGTAACTGTAGCCTTCAGCACAGTTCACAGCAATACTAACAATCGGTGTAGATACTTCATGCGGCCTACATTTCCGCATTAGCTTGCATGCTAGTAGCTCTGCAGCGAAGTGAATGTTTTGATGCTGGATGGTCGAGGTTTGATACCCTCACTTTCCTTTCGTCAGCCCAAATCGTTCCTTCATGTTATGCACCAGCTTCATGTCTTCATGCTTTCCCACAAACTCAATGCTAGGATCAGGCCCTTCCTTCGGCAAGCCTATGATCCGGTGAATGAGCTCTCCATCAATGGAAATGCGCTGGATTCCTATCCATAGGTGCCCATCATGCACCAACACCAATAGCTTTTTCGCCACCATGGTCACCTGCGTGCTGCGACCGAAGTGGGGAACATTTAACATCTTCAATAAGCCGGCTTGCTCCAAGCCAGCATCCCACTATTTAAATTCCAGTAGCGTCGTACCGATCTCCAGATAGTGGACAAAGTGCAAATATTTGCCAGGTGTGAACTATAGAAATTTCCCACGATCATTTGTATCGTGTTCTGCATACTTCAGTCGGTCTACTTTCCCTGTCATTCTTCCAACCAGGTGCACACCCTGTGGCAGCGACGGGGTGCATAACATGAATTTGGCTGTCCGCCGAGGTGGCTGAACTCCTGGTCGCACAGGAGAAAGATATGGTGGACACTGTGGTGCAACATTCTCTTTTCCTCCCAGGTCTTTGAATACTCCGGACAGATTCATCACGAGATCCTCTGGTGTCTTCCTTGATGGCTTATTCCTTTCTTCGTTCCGCTTAGAATGAACTTTTGCCTTATATTTCTTCCTGGTTGATCATGTCTCCATTGGCTGACTCAGCTCTAGGGGAGTTTCCTTGTGAGGTGGAGATGCAAGTAGATTGCTCATAAGTTTCTGCATACCCCTCTCTCTAAATTCGCTCAACAATTCCTGGAGTTCGTGATCAGATGACATGGACTGCACTATAAAACTCAAGAAAATGCATAATGTGAAATTTGCAGGTCTGGGTGACTTCTTCTAGAATCCAACGATCAATTCTGCCATAACTATGCATTAAAGACACCAAATCTGACAGAGTAGCTATAGATCTTGTCCAAACGGTGCTAGATTTCCCAAAATCTCATCATTACAGGTAGTTAATGTAGTTAACGTGCCGGCGCCGCCAAATCTGATTTTTTGCAACGGTCGGATTTTAAACTTTGACACACCTTTCGACTTCGGCACAATCACTGACTTCGGCTTTTCCACAATAAGGACCTTCGACACAAAATTTACCTTTGACCCACGACAAAATTTCTTCCACAACCTTCGACACTTCCATCAATTTGCCAAATTTCTCTGATACTCATGGATAAGTTCAGTCACTTTGCGTACCATTTCTTCGTCCCAATAATCTCCAATAGTGGCATACTTAGGCATTTCTTCTGATCCAATGTTTACTTTCCTTGTCTTCAAGGGCTGAGTTACTTCAGGTGCTTCGACTACTGGTCCATGTACTGCGTAGTGTCCTTCTGACTCAGGAATATTAATGTTGCGTGGGTCGTCGTCTTCATCAATGGTGAGATTATAACATTCTACTGCATTATCCTCTTGTTCCTTCCAATCAAGTTGGTGCTCGGCTATTTGTTTATCATTAAACACCTTAGTATGGATCAACCTAATAGCTGCGTCTAAAACAAGGAAATATTCATTAATAGAAAATGTAAGCACAAAACTATCAACAAGGTTATCCCAACTTACAGTACCATGGCGAAGCTCAACCTCCGCATACCAGTTTTTTGCTACAGGTTCTAGGGTGTGTACAAACCTATGTACCCATTCTTCACGAGGTACATGCTTCCATGCTTCATAACATTGCTCCAAATGTTCCTGAGGGCTAGTCTTACCATTAAATCTGCTTCGCACCTCCTGAGGTTGTTCCATGAATCTCAGTCGAAGAAACTTTTGACAAGATCTCCAACTATGAATATTATTTTTATGAGAATTCCACCGTCTGGCAGCTGCGGCTCTGAATGCTAGATCTAGAGTCTCCATTTTCTGTGAATCTAGTACTTTCTCTGAGAAGTGTGCAATAAACTCTTCTGGGTCAGTCAAGCCATCAAAAATAGGGAAGATCTTTGGCTGTGAGCCAACCCATCTGAGAGAATTGATAATTCTTGCACATCAATGTCCATTCATCTCATAAAGTCTATTCTGCCAATTCTCTAGGCCTTCATCTAAATCAGATATGCAAGAAATGTCACACTACCAATCCATTATGCCTTCAGTAGTAGGGTTAACGTAGTCTTCTTCTTTAGCTGTGATGTTGTAAATATGATCCAAAACATCCTGGTCTTCATCTCTGACTGGCTCTATATACCTTTCTCCTTGAGAAGGGTCCAATGGCACTATGAATCTCAAGTCGTTTCCTTCAAAATTCATCTGTCTGTTCTTAAGGTTGATTACTACATCATTGTTTAGTGCCCATTCAATTCCTAGCAATGCTGGATAGGGGTTGCTATCATCAATTATTTCAATGACTTCAAAATCTGCTCGGGTACTGACTCCATCAATGTCCACTGGTACACGAGGGAATCTTCCCAAGGGCACAATCTTCTGCTGATTAGCTAATCTCAGCTGTATAGGGGAACATTCAAGTGTAGGTCTTCCCATTTGTTCCCATGTCTTCCTAGTTAGGACATTCACTTCTAATCCTGGGTCTAGAATAATATCAGTCATATCATAATCTCCTATCCGAGCATGCAATCTCATTTCTCTTCCAGTCCTTCTGACTATATTAACATTTTTTTCTCTATCAGAGCTTCGCTGAGGTTCACAAGACGTAATAACTTTCTGTAACTCATTCAAAGCATTCGGATTTCTTAATAGCTTCATACAACTCTGTAAAAATGATGTTAGAGTACTTACTTGATCTGGCGAAGCTTCTTGAAACTGCGCCTGTTGTTTATGCTGTTGCGTAGTTGCTACTGATGTTTTTGGATCAGCAAAGTCTTTTTTAGCTTCCATAAATGTTCCTTTTTCTCTTCTAACATTGAAGACGGGAATTTTCTCTGGGTTCTTGCAGACCCAAGCCTCATCAGGTTTTTTCTCCTTATTTTGCATTTGTGTCGTAGCTCCACTCCTTGTAACAATGTTAATGGCTGGGACAGGTCTTTTCTCTACATCAATCATCTGAACATTCTGAGTAGGAGTGCCATTTCTTTCTTGAATCTTGTCTATCAACTATGGACATTGCTCAATTACATGGTCGACTGCTCTGCAATATCGACATGTCATAGTTGGGTTCTGACAGTCTCTAGCTACATGTCCTTCCTGATTACAGTTATAGCAAAAAACCTGGCCTTGACCTCTTCCAGGAATACCACCATGACTGCGACCTCTGAAATTACCTCGAATTGATGTACTACCACAGTAACCATATCCATCATTTCCTTGTGCATCAGGTTGTACCCTATAAGCATCATAGGTTCTCTCTCTCATGAGGTCAAAGGTGAGACATTCATCTTCGCTGTGTCCAACTGACTTACATAACTTGCAGTAGGGATTCTTAGGTACTTGAACATATCTCTGTAGAAGATAGCAATCCTCAGGTCGATGCTGACCAGTTGTTCTACAGATCTCGCAATATAAGACATTAGGGTAAAATGGGTTCGGTGCACCAGTATTCAAATAATTTCTTAATGCAGAACACTGTTCTTTGTCATGACCTTCTGTCCTACACCGTGTACACCAAACCTCTTCACGAGTAGCTTTCCCTTTCTTCATGTCATGAAGCTCCAAAGCCATTTCTGCTAACTGTGCTTGTATTTGGGCTATTCTAGAGTTATCTCCAACAGGAGCTGTTTCAAGATTCATAGCAATTTCCAATGCTTCTTGTTGATCAGTAACCTTCTGTTGCATAAGTGGAGTCCTGGTATGAGGCAGCAGTGCTACAATGAACCATTCTTTATGCTGTTTTGGTCCAATAGTGAAACTAACTTGATCCAACAAAACCTTGAACCTCTGATCAAAGTCCCATACTGATTCACCTCGCTTCTGCTGAATTTCCTTTTGTTCAGTTATAGACTACGACTCTGATTTAGGCTTCTTAAATTCTTTAATCACTTCTTTTTAAATATCGGCTAAGACATAGTTCTGAGTACTGGAAAACTTCATAAACCAGGTCAAAGCTCAGTCTCTGAAAGAGGTGACCAGCTGCGTTGTTCTTGTATTCTGATCCATAATATTCTTAGTAGTCCAAACAGCTTCGCAGAGGAACCAAGACTTCTCGGGATCCTCTGATCCAGTTCCTCTAAAGACTGGGAGCTTAATATCATCATTCATATGGGCCATATTGGATCGAGGGGGGGGGGGGGGGGGAAAACTGTTAACAGGCAGGGGGGGGGAACTTACTGAGGTAGACTGACCAACGATAGGACTACTTGGGCTATGGTTACTTTCAAACTGCGACGGGTTCTTAGGGACAACAGGTCTGCGCTGCGGAGTTATAGGAGGGTTTCTAACAAAAGAGGTTTCTTCAGATTTAGACTCTTCTAAGCTTAGGGGGGTATAATCGGTATTCTAACCTAGGGTAAAGGATCCAAAAGTTCTCTTGTATCTTTTACCGTTGCGAAGCAAACCACTTTGCTCATTGAAGTCACTTTCACTTTCAAACATAGGTTAGTAGCACTAAATCTAGCAATCTGATTCAATAAGCAATATGCATTTTCCAGCCAAGAGCATTTTAATTTTTAGACTAAGTGATATCAAGTACTTACCCCTTGGTCCTTTGAAGAACTGTCTTTCTGCTTCAGTGAAAGAAGTATGTGTGTTGATGTCAAACTCCGTCACAAATGCTTCAAGGGTTTACGTTGTCCAGAAGTCAATGGCTCTACATACCATGTTATTCACTCTTTTCAACAGGTTAATTCTTTCTGGGCTCCAAGCAGGAGACTGATCTTCTTCGAAGTTTGTCCTTCTTTCTGTCAACATGGATAACCACTGGTGCAATTCTATGTGGATACTACCAAATAAAATTTCATAAATATCAGAAAAAATGTACCTTTGAAAAAATTCATCTGAGCTATGATGAGGATCCTTATTTTCTTTTTCAGCAAATTTCAGATAGGTATCCTCAACCCAATCATCGATTTCTTTTACTGAGGGCCTCCAAAACATATCCCTCTAGGTATGATGTAGATCCCTCTTGAGCAAATACTGGTTCAACCGGCAATGGAACCAATTTGTTGGCTACAGGGAAGACCCAGGTTCTTATACTATTATCTTAACCAACAAAAAGACCCACAGTGTTGGCCCTTTCGGCAACAACCTACGAACAGGTTGTAGTCTCACCCGAAACAGCTATAGGGTGCCATAGAATCAGGTTTCTACAAGCAACAAAGGGATATTACTGTACCTTTAGCCTTAGCAAAATATTAATCATACAACACAGAGCTTCGACAGTCACTTGACTAGCTTCGTAGTTTAGATAAACAGAGTTACTTGCTCAACCCTTAACTGGGAATTCATAGTGAAGTTAATTCTTAACAATATATCTTACTTATTATTCACCTACTTATCAATTGCATAAAAGAAAACAGCAATAAAAAAAAAGGAACCACCACAACACAAGATGTACATGGTTCGCCCCTAGTGTAGGGGCTATGTCCACAGAACTGCATTTTTATTCAACTCCTTACAAACAACAGTTCTGATCTGTGCACTCAGTTGCAGAGGTCGTCCACGCACACAGCTGGGACTTAACCTTAGAAAACCCTCTACGCACTCAGCTACAGAGGTCGTCCATGCACACAGCTGGGACTTAACCTTAAAACCTAAAAACATGCCTTCGCTTCACATCACATCATGTCGTACAAAAAGCCTTCGACAAAAGCTCTTTCTCCTTTACATAAGTGCCTATTTATACTAGTGCACTATTACAATACCATGTGTTTAAACCATGGGCTTAAAAACCATGATTTTAAACCATGGGTTATTTAAAAAAATAGGGTCTTCAACCCAACCCCGACACTCCTAAGACTATTTTGGGCCGCAACTCCGCCTACAAGCTTCGCACCAAAACCGCGAAGTTGCCAAAATTAAGGACCTTGAAGGTCTACGCCCCAACATCTGCCCTAAGAGAAACAAGACAATCAACAACATTCAAGTTGTGCAGGAAGAATTAATGGTTGGTGACTTAGCAAGAGGGATTCTCATAATCAATGTAGCACTGGAAAATAGACAGGATGAATATCAGACTTCCATGGTGGAAGTAGAAGGTATGTTACACCATAAACCCATTTCTATTTTAATTTTCCCAAGGTCTATCCTATGTTATGTCTCTCCTAGTGTAGTAGAGAAAAATAAGCTACCAGTAGATAAATTTGCAAATTCATGGCCGGTTCAGTTAGCTACAAGAGAAAAAGGAAAAGTAACTGATTTTGTGAAAAATTGTACATTATTTATGAATCAGTTTGAAACTTCTGTGAAGATGAATGTACTTCTGTTAGGATCTTATGACTTGTTAGTTGGAATGGATTGGTTGGAAGAGCATCGAGTAGTGTTAAATTGTTTTGATAAAACCTTTACCTATTCAAATAACAAAGGAGAAATGGTAACAGTAAAAGGAATCCCTTGCAAAACAACAATCAGACAAATTTCTTCCTTACAACTAAAAAGGGTTGCTCAGAAGGGGTGTAAACATTTTTCTGTAACTATAACTAATGAAGAACACATTAATAAAGAAGACAAGCTAAAATTATAAAATATACCAATTTTGAGAAGTTATTTGGATGTGCTTTTGAAGGAAATACCAGAATTTCCTCCGAAAAGAGAGCTAGATTTTACTATTCAGCTGGTACTTGATGCAGTGCCTAACTCAAAATCTCATTACTGGATGAACATCCTAGAGCTTAATGAACTAAAATCACAATTAAAGGAACTTATTGATAAAAAAGTATATAAGACCAAGTGTGTCCCCTTGGGGAGCACCAGTCATTTTCGTTAAAGAGAAGGACAACACTCTATGCTTATGGATTGACTACCATCCACTTAATAAGATTCCCTTTAAAAATAGATACTCGTTTCCCTGCATAGATGATCTGTTCGATCAGCTAGGTGGAGCAACAATATTTTCAAAAATTGACTTAAGATCTGGTTATCATCAACGTCGGAATAAGGATGACGATATTTTCAAGATAGCGTTTAGGACCTGATATGGTCACTATGAGTTTGTTTTCATGAAATTTGGGTTAACTAATGCCCTGTCAGTCTTCATGTGTTTAATGAACAATGTATTACATAAATATCTATATAAGTTTGTAGTATTTTTTATTGATGATATTTTAATTTACTCTAAGACTAAATAAGAACACGAGGAACATTTAAAAATCATTTTACAAGTATTAAGGGAACATCAGCTTTACACTAAGTTCAGTAAGCGTGACTTATCTAAAGATAAAATACAATACTTGGGTCACGTAATAACTAAAGATGGGATCTCGGGTGATCTATCTAGGATAACGACAATTGAAACGCAAGGCAATCTAGGTGGCTAACTTTCCTTAGTGAGTACGATTTCAAGATCCAACATATCAAGGGGAGGGAAAATAAGGTAGCTGATGCTTTGAGCATAAATGAAAGATTAAATTTTGTGGCAGCAATCAGTACTTATAAAACATATTTAGAAGATTAGCTCGAAGGAGTAAAGTTGGATGAAAATTACCAAAAATTGCAAGCTAAAGTGGCAGAAAATGTAACTGAAAGTTTAAGTACACGTTACAGTCTAAATGAAAAGGAGTTAATACTTTATAAAAACATATTGTATTTACCTAACGTACCTAAAGTTAATTTGTTAATCTTAAATGAAATACATAAGACTCCCTATTCTAGACACCCTGGTTATAAAAACACAATAACTATGTTACGGAAAGATTACTTTTGGCCGAATATGAAAAATGAGTTGGAAGAATATATTGCTAGATGTTTTGAATGTGAACAAGTTAAGACTGAACATCAACATCTAACCAGTTTATTACAACTGTTACCAATTCCTAGCTGGAAATGGGAGATAATCAACATTAATTTCATTACATGTATAACTAGAAATCAGAACTAGAATGATTATATTATGGTAGTTGTTGACAAACTCAGCAAGGCATTCCATTTTATACCAGTAAAAACCACTCATAAGGCTTCTAATATTGCTGAAATATTTATGAAACAAATTTTTCATTTACATGGAATACCAAAATTTATATCTTCTGACAGGGACCCTAAATTCACTGGAAACTTTTGGAAATATTTATTCAAAGGTTTAAATACTGCTTTAAATTTTAGTACATATTTTCATCCATAGACGAATGGACGGACTAAAAGGGAGAATCATATTTTGGAAGATATGTGTATGTTAGAGAACAGACAAGTAAATGGGAAGACTATTTACACTTGGTTGATTTTGCATATAACAACCATTACCAGGCTTCATCAGAATTCAACCCATTTGAGGTTTTGTATGGCATGAAATGCAAAACTCCCATCTCATGGAGAAACCTCATTGACAGGTTAATATTAGGACCTGAGTTATTAAAGGAGATGGAATTAACCATGAAGAAAGTACAAGGTAATTTGAAGGTTACACAAGACAGATAGAAGAGTCAAGCAGATCTTAAACGAACTTAGAAGGATATCCAGGTGGGAGAACATGTTTTCATTAAGGTAAAACCTAAAAAGAGTTCTTCAAAGTTAGGGGGTTGTGCTAAGATAGCACCCAGGTAATGTGGGCCTTTTGAAATATTGTCTAGATTTTGATCGGTGGCATACTAATTGGCCTAACCACCGAATCTTGAAGTTCATAATGTTTTCCATATTTTTGTTTTAAAAAAACATGTACATGATGTTACTCATGTTATAAATTGGAATGATGTGCAGGTAGAACCCGAAGGATATTTTATGGTGGAACTGGATTGTATGCTTGATAAGAGGGAGATCATGCTTCAGAATTGCACCATTGCGCTGGTGAAGGTGCAATGGAAGAACCTTACTCCAAAAGAACCAAACTAGGAATTGGAGAGTCATATGTGGGGAGAATATCATATTTTGTTCCAGGGTAGCTCTAAGGATGATGAATAAAGTAACATCGAGGATGATGTTAGACTTAAGGGGAGTGTATGTCACATACCCCAATTTCAATAACAGTTTATGTTAAAGAAGACATTATATTTTATTTTTATTGTAAAGTTTGTCACTATTGACCATGTGGGGTCAAGAATAACTCTAATTAATTCTGTTAAATATTTTATTAGTAAATAACTAAAATATGTGACAAACATCCTGAGGAGGCTATTGAATGAGTGTCTGCTAGCCCACTAGGTGGAATATACTAGGGTGAGAGAAAACTGACACATGGAAGCATCCTCAACCACTTCTAGCTGTTGTAGGGGGAAACTTCGCTAATTTTTTGGTCATGTTCCCTGAGAAAGTGGAACAAGAGCAGGTAGCTCATTAAGTGAAAAAATGACCAAAAGACCTAGAAATGCATATATTTAGTCCTCAAATTCAACAAGAGGTTGTTCAATCATTACCTTGTGAAATTTCTGAAATTGGAAAATGTGCACAAGAGATTCGATGAGGCAAAAAGCATAAATGGTTTGAGTGTTAAGACTTTTTTCAGAGATAATGCAACTTGTTAGCTGAGTTATTTAATGGAGACTGCAAAAATAATGTTGTTAAGTACTTCTGTGGAGTTACAGGGGTATTCAATCACATCCTATTACACAATTCTTTGAACCTGGTGGATTAGTGGACAAGCTCGGGGGTCCTAAGACAAGCTGTGGAGCTATCTTCAGGAAAAGGTTGGGTGGAATGGGATCCTTGGGATGTTTGTCTCCTCTACAATTTATCAGGTTCTAATGAGTTAATTTATTTTTATGTAAGTAAAATTACTGAAATGAAGTAGTCAATATTAGTTTACTATTATTTCTTAGATACTTGCAGCTGTAAATTAAACTGTTAAGTCTGCATTTTGTTTAGGAATTTACCTATATTTGTTTAACAGTATAAATGAAATTAAAATTAGAAAAGGTGGAATAATGAAAAAAAACCTCTCTATATTTTTCCACTTATCATAAGATGAAGTACTCTAGTACAGAAGGTTGAATTAGAGGAATGATTATGTAGAGTTACGATGTTTTGAATCTATTTTACTCAGAAAAATTTTACTGATTGTCTAAGAAAGGAATGATAATAATATTTTTATTTTAGAATCCTGTTTGTTTATATGTAATTTTCTCTAAAAATATTACACAGAACTTTTATAGTAATCTTTTGTTACACAGCCTTAAAACTGTGCATAGCATAATACTATAATGA
>LPNX011194060.1:30000-95662 GCA_001517045.1 Pseudotsuga menziesii | reverse complement strand
AAACCTTTACAGAGCACTATAGCTAGTTTAGTATAATAATAGAGTGGATACACAGACAATAATTTGAGGGTAGTATAGTAGAATAAATATTAATGTAAATTATTAATGTAATATAGTTAAAATATTTACACTAGCAAAGAATACTAGTATTTATCCTAATGTTATAAGTATCTAAAGCAAGTAAATGGTAAACAAAGCAATATTAACCAAACCATTATTATTATTATTATTATTATTATAAGATATAAACTTGTTGGGTTTTCAAAACCCCGAGCTATTAACAGAGAAATATATTATTCATTCCAGAAGCTATTGGAGATCAAGATAGATCCTACCGCTATCTTTTAAACAAACTATGTTAACCTAGATATAAAAAATGCTTAATAAAAACTAGAAGGTCTAGGTTAATCATAAATAGTACTGTTTTTTTTCCCAGCAAAAAAGCGTAATTTCATTTCAGCCAAGGCGAACAAAATTACATTTTGCATATGAAAATGCATTACAAGCAATCAACTCTAGTGCCATAGCACACAGTAAAAAAATAGACGAAAGGTCTGTGAAAATGGAAAAAATAAACTATATTACATCATAGGACATAGAAATCAAGGGTTAAAATATGTCTCTATTTTCCTCTTTTTCCCCATCTTCTTTGATTTCACTTCAGTCCATCATTTCTACGTGGAGGTAGCTACAATCAATTGTTTACCTACCATCTCCCTTGGTTGGTGAATAGTAACTTGTTCCTTATCAGAATCTGAAATTTTTGTCCCATGTGCATGCTTTAGTCCACTAATAGAAACATCCAAAGGATTCACAACATTTGTAAGTGCTTCCCCACCATAGTTATTTTGTTCTAATGTTTATGCATCCACTGATTTAGATTTCATCACATTTTCCTCATTTTTTTGTAGATATAGTTGATCTCCATCATCACTTGCCTCGTCCTCATCTAGAGGCGAAACATAATCCATTTGCCAATTTTCATGGTTAGTTGTCTGCCCTTTTTTATTCTTTGTAAACTTTTTAGGAAGAGGGCATGAGTCTTGGAGGTGACCCATCAAATGACAGAATATACACCTAAAAGCAGCACTTTCATAGTACAAAATCTGAATCCAATTGAAAGATTCATGTTTCAATTGTAATCTATCTGGGAGACCTTTCCTGAGGTCTACCTCCACACAAATTCTTGCATAAGTAAATACCCCCTGCTCTTTTTTGTCACTATCACTTTTGGTAAACTTCCCAACAACATTGCCAATGTATTCCAATACTAAATGTTGACAAAATGGTAGAGGAAAATTTGGCAACCTCACCCATACTGGAATCTTGGTTACCACCATGGAGTTTGCACAAACTCAGGGAACCAAGGGCTTATGAAGAGCTAAGCTCTCCCCCAAAACCATGATCCATGTAATAACATCTTCTGATAATATTCATGGGCTTTGAACTGAAATACAAAGAAACCCTTAGAACATAAGAGGATTTGACAATTGGTTGTCTAATTTGTGTAAATCCATTGATGAATATCAAAAGATCTGGGCCAAAACCTATTAAAACTACAAATGATAGCTACATATTGTAGCCTAATGAAAATTTGTTTTACCTATGGATTCTTGATCTCTAGGGTTGGTGTGGATTCCAAATTTACCACAAAATATGTACTGGTATGGGGAGAAGATGAGGTGGTTGTCTGTGATCCCTTAAGCTGAGATGCTTCCTTATAGGACAAAAGGCCAGAGGGTCCTCTTTTTCCTTTTGCTCCCCCCTCAGACGATTCATAAAAAAAATAGTGGATTTCTTGGAGATCTGATAAGTTGTTAGCCTAGAATATTCCTCCAACACTTTACCTTCATG
Organism: Pseudotsuga menziesii; assembly: GCA_001517045.1. NCBI lineage: Eukaryota > Viridiplantae > Streptophyta > Pinopsida > Pinales > Pinaceae > Pseudotsuga > Pseudotsuga menziesii. The sequence goes on along the minus strand of LPNX011194060.1, from coordinate 93,808 downwards.
AAGAAAGAAAAAAGAGGTTCTAGGAAAACTCTCTCTTCATTCTAGCTCAGCTTTTGGAGTCAACACTAATTTAGAACCATGGACCCACACCAAAATTGACTTCCCAGAGGACAGTATAATAAAAATATGAAACATTTCTATGTCTTCCGTGACTCTAGATTTAGAGAAGGTATTGGAAAAAAAAGAAGGAACCGCCACTTGTATGGGAAAAGAAAGAGTAAGTACCATATCTGTCGAAATTTGAACCTCGAGGTAGCTATTATGGACCCGTAGGACTGCCTCCACTCCTATTATCGTCTCATGCTTCATATCAATTGATTTCTGTGTTGTTTGTTCTAGGGAAATACAAGGAGGCATAGGGATTGTTGTCTACTGCATGGAAATAGGAACTGGAGATGGCACAGTCTACTGCATGCCTATGGCTACCATCTTGTGTTTTCGAGCTTCCAAATCCATCCTAGATAGAAGCACTCGAGCCCTAGAATGGGTTGGTCTCCCTCCCTACGCCCACACATCTCCCATGCACTCTTATTGTAGGATCAGAACTGGGTGTGCGACGACCATTTCTAGGGTTCCTCCCCGTCCGACAATATTCAATCTATCTTTCTTCTATTCTTATTATGATATTGCTAAAAGGTTTTATTAATTCATGACCATAGAATTTTCTACTTCAAGGTTAAATATAGAGCATAAAAACTCGTTACAAATATTTTACTCTATGCTTAAGAAAACCCATTAAACAAAACAGTAATAACCATATTCACGCATAGGTCCGCAAGCTCGACATTTTTAAAAACAACTTTTTACAAACATGGTAGTATCATATACAAACAGAGTATCTAAGTTATTCAAACATTAACCAAAACTATTACTTTAAGATATTTAAAAATCCAAATGCCTTAGCATAACCATGACCACTAATAATTTACAGAGCCGGGTAAAAAGGCCAAAAGAGAGCTTCATAATGTATTAGAGTATAAAAAAACATTTTTTTTATAAACATTAGAACAGTATTATTTTTATCAACCTATCATCTGTTTACAAGAGTCGTAGCCCTAGGATGAAACCCTAAGGGTTATCACTAAAATGACCATAAGGACTTCTCCATTTCTAAGTCTAAACAAATCATTAAGATGCCATAAGTTTTGAACTTGCAATGAAATTTTTCCACAATTACCAGCGATAACATCACAGACAGAGTCACAACAAAGGGAATCCCCAAGGTTTGGAACCAAGGATTATTGAGAATTTTCTTGCTCACACCCTTCACTAGGAAAACGCCTTCACTCATCGACAGTGGGTGATACAAACTCTTTCTCCTGTAGTAAAATAGTATACTATTAGAACTTAGCTTCATTTTCTTTTTTTTTTAAATGATTTAAATCATTGCTGAGAAGAGTCTTTGAGACTTATGTTTTATACATGGATCTCATTGGATATGGTGATAAAACCCAAGCCTTCAACATGTGAATACTTCAGCCAAGCTCAAGAAAACATAATCGCGAAATACCAACTGTGAATTGCTAAATGCTACAAGCAGCAAGACAATCGTGGATTTAGTGTAATCTCACAATTAGGGTAGAAACTAGAGCTTCAAATTTCATAAATTTCCACCCCATAAACTTTAACGACAAGGTTACAGACCTGAGAAGGCCTGTCAACCACTATTCCTGGTGAAAGGAGAAAAATCATTAAAATTAAGTCAAACAGTGGCTAGGGTAAAATTTTTTGGTTTAATTCTTAGGATTGACACCAAGAACCTTACTCAAACAAGTAGCTTCCATGTGGACTCCACTAAGCCTTCAATTTATATGCTCTTGGTATAGTTTTGGGCCTATATTTCATGAATTTAAATAATTTCATTACTTTGTTTATAATAAAATGTTTTCAATGTTTTGCATAGGATATATACAGGATATAAATTTAAATTATATGTTAGGAAATAAAATCATGTATAGGGTTAGTTATATGACATGCATTCTATAATCACTTAGGATAGTATATATATTATGACATGCATTGTTTAGTTGTATAACATGCATTGCAAATTTACTAGGGATAGTATGGATTTTATGTATCATCCAAATAATTGCATAGACTAGATTTGTTTAGTTATAGTGTAGTATATAACTATTAAACACAAATAGCAATGATAATGTTAATCCTTAGGAAGTTCTAGGTTTAAGCAAAAAATATTTTCAGAGTTATAGAATATATGGAATGTGATATGGTTTAAGTACTTTCAAGCAACATAAAGCATGTTAATATTTTACATTCCTTTGAGTTTTTAAAATAGATAAGCACCCTAGTAACGCTAACCTACTATCAAGATAAATAGTCTTGGTCATGGAACTGAGAGTTTCTTAAACATTGTTATGATAGACTAAAAATAAAGTTCAGGGATTTCTTTTTCTAACTTACTCTTATAATCTTCCAATCTTTAAATTTATACCTCGTAACCTGGAAGTAAAACTTTACCTATAAGGACCTGTAAAAGCATCAAATCTACGTTAGCTTTGATAAATCTAAGTAAGCCTCGAGCTAACCTCAAGCCCATTCAGTAAGACAATAAAACAACAATAAGAACCATACTCTTCCTAGAAAGTAAACACCTGATATTATTTTCATTAAATTCCTAGCTCATGAACTTTCAAGACTGACATAAACTGAAAAACAACAATGTTTGAACATGATTGGTAGTTGTGATCTATAGGGCAATAAGTAAAAATTCTATAGATTTAGAAACAATTAACAAAGGAGAAATTACCTCCTAAGTATCTCCTAATATCTTACCTTGTAATCTATCTGATATTTTAAACTAAAGTTAGTTATAAAACTAACATTTAGGCTATGACTTAACTTTAAATGTCTTATAGAAAAATTTTAATTTTTTGTAAATTTTGGGTCGAATATGAAAAATGAGTTTGTAGAATATATTGCTAGATATTTTGACTGCCAACAGGTTAAGACTGAACATCACCATCCAGCCATTTTATTACAACCATTACCAATTCCTAGCTAGAAATGGGAGATAGTCAACATTGGTTTCATTATAGGTTTACCTAGAAATCAGAACCAGAATGATTCTATTATGGTAGTTGTTGAAAAAATCAGCAAGGAAGGCCATTTTATACCGGTAAAAACCACGCATAAGGCTGCTAATATTGCTGAAAATTTTATTAAACAATTTTTTTTTTTACATGGAATACCAAAAGTTATAATTTCTAACAAGGACCCTAAATTCACGGGAAACTTCAGGAAATATTTGTTCAAAGGTTAAATACTATAAATTTCAGTACATCTTTTCATCCATAGACGGATGGACAGACTGAAAGGGTGAATCATATTTTGGAAGATATGTTAAGGATGTACATTAGAGAACTACCAAGTAAATGGTAGGACTATTTACACTTGGTTGAGTTTGCATACAACAACCATTACCAAGATTCATCAAAATTTAGTCCATTTATGGTTTTGTATGGCATAAAATGAAATACTCCCATCTCATGGAGCAACCCCATTTACAAGTTAATATTAGGACCTGATTTATTAAAGGAGATGGAATTAATCATGAAGCAAGTAAAAGGTAATTTGAAGGTTGCACAAGATAGTCAAAAGAGTCAAGCTGATCTTAAACGAACTCAGAAGGAGTTCCAGGTGGGAAAACAGGTTTCATTAAGGTAAAAACTAAAAAGAGTTCTTTAAAGTTAGGGATTTGTACTAAGCTAGAACCCAGGTACTGTGGAACTTTTGAAATATTGTCCAGGGTTGGACTGACATTAGAGGAATTTTGGGGTCTAAAATGGGCCTCCTAAGGAAAATATTAAAATAATAGTTAAAATAATAAAATAATAGTTAAAATAATAAAATAAAATTGATTAATTTTGGAGGAAGAAAGAAAAAAACTACTTTTTGTGTTCGTATTTTCGACATATCTCCCTGTGTTTTTACTCAAATTTCGATCGGGAGAGCTCGTTGGATGTGGAATTTGATTCCGTATCCAACGAGTGCCCACACTGCTTACTTTTGATGGACCCCGCTACCCCAAAAACTAGAAATACCTGCAAAAACGTGATGATGACATCATCATCACGTTTTTTCAGGTATTTCTTGTTTTTGGGGTAGAGGGGTCCGTCAAAAGTATGCAGTGTGGGTACTATTTGGATGCGGAATCAAATTATGCATCCAACGAGCTCTCTCGATTGAAATTTGAGTAAAAACACAATGAGATATGTCGAAAATACGAACAAAAAAAGTAGTTTTTTTTAATGAGAAATATGTCAATTCAACCATTATGGTTGACTTATTTTATTGAAATTCTATTGGTTCTTGAATTCAAACTCACAAAAACTTATTTTGGCACGTTTTCTTATAAGGCCCATTTTAGACCCCAAATTTCCTCTAATGTGGCATACCAATTGGCCTAACCACCGAGTCTTAAAGTTCATAATGTTTTTCATATTTTTTTTTTTTTTAAAATGTACATGATGCTACTCATGTTATAAATTGGAATGATGTGGAGGTGGAACCCGAAGGATATTTTCTCATGAAACCAGATTGTATCCTCAACAAGAGGGAGATCTTGCTTTGGAAATGCACCATTGAGCAGGTGAAGGTGCAATGGAATCACCTTAGTCCATAAAAAGCAACTTGGAACTTGGAGAGTCATATGCAGGGAGAATATCCAATTATGTTCCACGGTAGCTCTGAGGATGATGAATAAAGTAACATCAAGGATGATGTTAGACTTAAGGGGGGCCGTATGTCACGTAACCCAATTGCAACAACATTTTATGTCAAAGAAGACATTATATTTTATTTTTATTGTAAAGTTGTGACTATTGACCATGTGGGGTCAAGGATGGCTGTAATTAATTATGTTGAATATTTTATTAGTAAATAAATAAAAGATTAGACAAACAACCTAAGGAGGTTGTTGAATGAATGTCCACTAGCCCACTAGGTTGAATAGACTTGGGTGAGAGAAAACTGACACATGGCAGCATCCTCAATCACTTCTAGCTATTGCAGGGGCAAATTCCCTAATGTTGTGGTCATGTTCCCCAAGAAAGTGGAACAAGAGAAGGTGGCTCATTAAGTGAAAAAACTGACCAAAAGACCTAGGAATGCATATATTTACCCATCAAATTTAGCAGGAGGTTGTTCAATCATTACCTTGTGAAATTTATGAAATTGGGAAATGTGCATAAGAGATTCGATGAGGGGAAAAGCAGAAATGGTTTACGTGTTAAGATTATTTTCAGAGCTAGTGTAGCTTGTTAGCTGAGCTCTTTACTGCAGAGTGTAGAAGTACTGTTGTTAAGTACTTCTATGGACTTGCAGGGGTTTTCAATCCCATCCCATTACATAGTGCTTTCAACCTGGTGGATCAATGGAAATGCTTGGGGGTCCTAAGACAAGCCGTGGAGCTATCTTCAGGAAAAGGTTGGGTGGAACAGTCTACTTGGTTTGTTTGTCTCCTCTACAAGTTATCAGGTTCTAATGTCTTAATTTATTTTTATGTAAGTAAAAGTACTGAAATGAAGTAGTCAATATTAGTTTACTATTATTTCTTAGATACTTGCATATTCAAATTAAATTTCTAATTCTGCATTTTATTTAGGAATTTACCTATATTTGTTTAAAAATATAAATGAAGTTAAAATTAGAAAAGGTGGAATGATGAATAAAAATCCCTTTTTGTATTTTCCATGCATCATAAGATGAAGTACTCTATTACAGAAGGTTGAATTAGAGGAATGCTTATGTAAGGTTAAGATGTTTTGAATCTGTTTTACTCAGAAAATTTTTACTAATTGTCTAAGAAAGGAATGATAATAATCATTTTATTTTAGAATCCTATTTGTTTATATGTAATTTTCCCTAGAAATATTACACAGAACATTTACAGTAATCTTTTATTACACAGCCTTAAAATTGTGCATAACATAATACTATAATAATTTCCTATTTTATGACTTAAAACTATCTATCTATCTATCTATCTATCTATCTATCTATCTAAACATCTATAGAGAACTATAGAAAGTATAGCATAATAATACAATGGATACACAGATAATAATTTGAGAGTAGTTAGTAGAATAAATATTAATGTAATACAGTTAAAATATTTACACTAGCAAAGAATATTAGTATTTATCCTAATTTTATAAGTATCTAAAGCAAGTAAATGGTAAATAGAGCAGTATTAACCAAACCAATATTATTATTATTATGACATATAAACTGATTGGGTTTTCAAACCCCTAAGATCTTAATAAAGAACTATATTATTCATTCGAGAATCTATTGGAGATCAAGATAGATCCTACCTTTATATTTTAAACTAACTATGTTAACCTAGATATCAAAATTGCTTAATAAAAACTAGAACCTAGGCTAATCATAAATATTACTATATTTATAAATAAAACCATTAAAATAATTAATTGCTAAAAGGTTTTATTAAGTCACGATCATAGCATTTTCTACTTCAAGGTTAAAGATAGAGCATAAAAACTCGTTACAAATATTTTCTCCATGCTTAAGAAAACCTGTTAAAACAAATAGTATTAACCATATTCACGCACAGGTCTACAAGCTTGAAATTTTTAAAAACATTTTTTTACAAACAAAGTCGTATTGTATACAAACAGAGTATCTAAATTCTTAAAACATTAAACAAAATTGTTACTTTAAGATGTTTAAAAATCCAAATTCCTTAACATAACCATGACCACGAATAATTTACAGAGCCGAGTAAAAAGGCCAAAAGAGAGCTTCATAATGTATTACAGTATAAACAAACTTTTTTTTTTATAAACCCTATAACAGTATTATTTTTATCAACCCATCATCTATTTACAAAAGAGGTAGCCCTGGGATGAAACCCTAAGGGTTATCACCGAAACGACCATAAGGCCTTCTCCATTTCTATGTCTAAACCAATCATCGAGATGCTATAATTTTTTAACCCGCACTGAATGTTTTCCACAAGTACCAGCGATAACATCATGGACATAGTCACAATGAAGGGAATCCCCAAGGTGTGGAACCAAGCCTTACCCAGCATTGTATTTCTCGCACCCTTCACCAGTCAGACGCCTTCACTCGTCAACGGTGGGTGATACAAACCCTTTCGCCTGCAGTTAAATAGTATATTGTTAGAATTTAACTTCAGTTTCTTCTTGTTTTAAAAAGATTTAAATCCTTGTTGAGAAGAGTCGTCGAGACTTACCTTTTATACACTGAGCTCATTGGAGATGGTGATAAAACCCAAGCCTTCAACCTGTGAATACTTCAGCCAAGCTCAAGAAAATGTAATGGAAAAATACCAACTATGAACTGTGAAATGCTATGAGCAGTAAGAGAACCATGTCTTTAGTGTAACATCACGATTAGGGTAGAAACCAGATCGTTGAAGTTCATAAAACGCCCATAAACTTTAATGACGAGGTTACAAACCCAAGAAGTCCTATCGACCACTATTCCTGCCCAAAGGAGAAAAATCATTAAAATGATGTCGAACAGTGGCTAGGGTAAGAGGTTTTGGCTTTATGCTTAGTGTTGACACCAAAACCCTTCCTCAAATGAGTAGCTTCCACGTGGACTCCACTAAGACTTCAATTTATATTCCCTTGGTATAGTTTTGGTTGTGCATTTCATGAACTTAAATAATTTCATTGATTTGCTTATAATAAAATGTTTTCAATGTTTTTCATAGGATATATATAGGATATCTATACCTAGTTTAAATTATATGTTAGGAAATAAAATCATGTTTAGGGTTAGTTATATGACATGCATTCTATAATCAGTTTGGATAGTATATATATTATGACATGCATTGTTTAGTTGTATAACATACATTGCAAATTTAGTAGGGATTGTATGGATTTTATGAATCATATGAATAATTGCATAGACTAGATTTGTTTAGTTACTGTGTAGTATATAACTATTAAACAAAAATAGCAATGATAATGTTAACCCTTAGGAAGTTCTAGGTTTAAGCAAGAATGATTTTCATAGTTACCGAATATATGGAAGGTAATAGGGATTAAGTACTTTCAAGTAACATAAAGCATGTTGATATTTTACATTCCTTTGAACTTTTAAAATATATAAGCACCCTAGCAACGCTAACTTGCTATTAAGATAAATAGTCTTGGTCGTGGAATTGAGATTTTCTTAGACATCATTATGATAGACTAAAAATAAAGTTCATGACTTTTTTTCCTAACTTACTCTTGTAATCTTCCAAGCTTTAAATTTATACCTCGTAACCTGGAAGTAAAACTTTACCTGTAAGGACCTGTAAAAGCATCGAATCTACGTTAGCTTTGAGAGAGCTAGGTAAGCGTTGGGATAACCTCAATCCCCTTCAACAAGACAAGAAAACAACAATCAGAACCATACACTTGCTAGAAAGTAAACACATGATCTGATTTTGATTAAATTTATAACTCATGAACTTTCAAGACTGACATAAACTGAAAATCAAGAATGTTTGAACATGATTGGTAGTTGTGACCTACACAGTAGTAAGTAAAACTTTTGTAGCTTTAGAAACAATTAGCAAAGGAGAAATTATTCCCTAAGTATCTCCTAATATCTTACCTTGTAATATATATGATATTTTAAACTAAAGTTAGTTATAAAACTAGCATTTAGGCTATGAATTAACTTTAAATATATTATAGAAAATTTTTAAATTTTTGTAAATTTTGGGGTGTTACATACAGTATCAGAGCCAAGTTCAGACACTAGGCTTGAAGTGGCTCCATGCATGTAAATAAAAAGTAAGAAGAGAGTATGATTACTAATTTATGATTTTAATGTTGAATGTACAGAATATTTTCTGAATCAAAATTGTAGGTATGGAAGGACTTGAAGAGTATGTTGAAGAGAGGTCCACATTAAATGAACAAAATAACTTTGAAAGAGACCTATTAAAGAAGGTATAACCAATAATTCATCCGAATTGCTACAAACCATTAAGTATTTGAAAACTTAAATGGAAACTATCAAGAAAGAAGATGTGAGAATATTAAGAGCTCAGAAGGAGTTGAATCAAATACTACTAAAAAAAATTTCTAATAGACCAAAGGATAAACAGATAGAATCTAACAATACGTCCTACCAACATAAGAGTAAACGGTTAAAATATTCTAAAATGGATATCGGTTCTTCTTCATAAATTAACAGTAACTCATACTGAAAGAAACATCAATATTCTGGTGACAGTAGTGAGAGTAATTACCGCTCTAGGAAGAAGAAGTACAAGCCTTATGAAAATATTTATGGAGAATTTAAAAATATTGAACCACCAAATTTTAATGGCAAAACATAAAAAGGAGAGGAAGTCGAAGCATGGCTGTCCGGAATAAAAAAATATTTTTAGATATATAACTATTCTAATCAGTTAAAAACAAGAATGGAAATTTATAATTTAACTGGAAAAGCCGACATTTGGTGGCAAGACATAAAATGAGTTAAAAACATAAAAGAGAAGAATATAAATTGGAGAACTTTTAAAAAGTACTTTAAAAATAAATTTATGTTAGAGCAATATTATGAAGAACGGGCTCAAGAATTCTATGACTTAACATTGGGAACGATGAGTATGAAAGAGTTAAATAGTAAATTTATGAGGTTACTGCGATATGTTCCCTATATTGTTGATGAAAAACCTAAGGAACAACAGTTTCTAAGTTGTTTAACTTTTCATATTTGGGACAGAATTGAGTAGGATAATCCTAAGACCCTTGAAGAGGCTATGTCAAAATAAAATTTCTGCTATGAGAAGAACCGGAAAAGGGAGAACATGCCAAACTGGAAAGCAAAAAGGTCTAATAATTTTAAACAAAGAATGAAATGTTTCACACCTAATCAAAATTTTGGACATAATAACTCACGTAAAATTCCTAACAAATATTTTCAAGGAAATAATTTCAAAGGTAACTCACAGGAAAACGCTACTGTCACAAGGAGTAAAGAATTTATAAATAATGACATCAACTATGTTTAAAATAATGAACCTAAGGAACAGGTAAAATGTTGGGATAGCCACGGACCTAACTATGCATCAGTATGCCCTAACAGAAAGAAGACAGTTGACAACATTCAAGCTACGCAAGAAGAATGAATGGTTGATGACTTAGCAAGAGGGATTCCCAGAATCAATGCAGTGTTGGAAAACAGACAGGTTGAATATCAAACATCCATGGTGGAAGTAGAAGGTATGCTGCACCATAAACCCATTTATATTTTAATTAACCCAAGGGCTATCCTGAGTTATGCCTCTCCTAGTGTAGTAGAGAAAAATAAGCTACCAGTAGAGTAATTTGCAAAGTCATGGCTGGTTCAATTAGCTACAGGAGCAAAAACAAAAGGAACTGATTTTGTGAAAAAATGTACATTATTTATGAATCAGTTTGAAACTTCTGTGAAGCTGAATGTACTTATGTTAGGATATTATGACATGTTAATTGGAATGGATTCATTGGAACATCATTGAGTAGTATTAAATTGTTTTGATAAAACCTTTACCTGTTTAAATAATGAAGGAGAAATGGTAACAGTAAAAGGATTCCCTAGGAAAACTGCAATCAGACAGATTTCTGCCTTACAACTAAAAAGGGTTGTTCGGAAGGGGTGTAAAGATTTTTCTGTAACTATAACTAATGAAGAACACATTAATAAATAAGACAAGATAAAATTAGAAGATATACCAATTCTGAGAAGTTATTTGGATGTGTTTCCGAAGGAAATTTGAGGATTGCCTCCGAAAAGAGAGTTGCATTTTACTATTGAGATGGTACCTGGTGCGGTGCCTAACTCAAAATATCCTTACCGGATGAACATCCTAGAGCATAATGAACTAAAATCACAATTAAAGGAACTTATTGATAATAAGTATATAAGATCAAGTGTGCCCCCTTGGGGAGCACTTGTTATTTTTGTTAAAAAGAAGGACGGTACTCTATGCTTATGCATTGACTACCATCAACTTAATAAGATGAACATTAAAAATAGATACCCGTTTCCCCGCATAGATGCTATGTTCGATTAGCTATGCAGAGCAACAGTATTTTTGAAAATTGACTTAAGATACGTTTATCATTAAGTCTGGATTAAGGATTAGGATATTTTCAAGACATCTTTTAGGACCCGATATCGTCACTATGAGTTTGATGTCATGCCATTTAGGTTATATAATGCCTCGGTAGTCTTTATGTGTTTAATGCACAACTTATTACATAAATATCTAGATAAGTTTGTAGTAGTTTTTATTAATGATATTTTAATTTACTCTAAGAGTAAAGAAGAACACGAGGAAAATTTAAAAATAATTTTACAAGTATTAAGGGAACATCAACTTTGTGCCAAGTTTAGTAAGTGCGACTTCTTTAAAGATAAAATACAATACTTGGGTCATGTAATAACTGAAGATGGGATCTCGGTTGGTCCAGATAATATAACGACAATTGAAAAATGGTCGGTCCCAACGGATGTGATTGATGTGCGGTCATTCATGGGAATCACTGGATATTATCAAATATTCATTGCACTAGTGGAAAATGAGATATTAGTGACCAGGAGACAAAAATTTTTGGTCACCACAGTTTTTTTCAAGGGATAAATGACCAAAATTGATAAATTTAAGTGAGCTAACTAAAAAATACCAAGATAAATGACCATTTTTTTGTCACGGGATAAAAAATAATTAAAAACGACCAAGATAAATGACCAAATTTGGTCATGGTGTATCTAGACTAAAAATGACCACATAACAATTGGTCATTTTTAGTTGGCACTCCTGTAATGAAAAAAATTGCAAATTTGACAATGAATTTGTACATTTTACCAGATTCTAACACTGTAGATGGATTCAAAGACCGGGGGGCTCTGAATCCATCTGCATTGTTAGAATTTAGTAAATTGTAACAAATATATAATATATATTTACACGTCCCTATATTAACAAAAAAGAATTAATGCAACCCAGCTATATGTTAATTTCGACATGACTTTCACATATAAAAAAACCCACTAAAGCCACTAAACCTTGGCATATAATGTTAATTATAAGGCTAATCTGCATGACCTTGGCATATAATTATAGTTTTTATAGGCTAATTTGGACATGAACTGGGCACCTTGGCTAATTAAATCGGTGGGATATTCCACGCCAGTTGAAACTAGTGACACGTGCAAGAATCTCGTCGCACTAAAATGATATGCGACATAATCTCCTTCCTCCATCATCTTCTTCGTCCTCCATTGGATTCTCTCTCTACGTCCCTTTCCGATAGTGTAGTCTCTGTTCACTAGTAGAAAATGACAAATTTGGGACTACACAGCCATAAAAGTTAGTGATGTAATTTTAAGCTAAAAACTACCAAATTTGAGCAATTTTAAGTGATGTGGCTATAAAGGATCAATCTAAACTATTAATACAACTAAATAATGACTATGCTAATATAAAATAGTGGTAGTTCTTACTTATATGTAATTGAGTTTTGGTAGAGCAGTCATTTTAATGTGCTTTATTGTTTGCATGATTAGGATTTTTCATGTTGAATTCATTTTTGCAGTATCCATGGATATTGTATTGGTTATATATGATTTGGAATGCCACACCTAATCATGTGTACAATATAATTATTTTATATCATGAATTCATACTTGATCCTAAACCACTTTTTACCAACTAGCTTAATCTCAGTCATGGTTGGAAACATATAATAGTGTTTCTCAATTAATGTTTATATATTAATTTTGATCCAAATTCAAATAACTTCACTAAATCTTATTGCAATATTAAGTTGTTGAGCACGTTGTCCAAGAGTAGGTATAGAATCTACATCATGACATGTTATATGATCTTGTAATCATGTGGTTGTAGAGGAGGCTCCTAATAAGCTTCCTAATCTTTGTCTTATATTATTTGATGCTTTTTTATATATGGTTTTCTCAACCAAGGTGTTCAAGTTCATTGAACTTCTTTCTAAACTATGGTCTTCATTACAATCCCCTTGTCAAAATTATTTAAAGATCAATCCACATATTGAATTAAACATATGAACATGTATCTCTTGATAATTTGACATTTCAGAATAATACTATATAAAAAATATATGTAATATAAGCTATATATTATATACCATATAAATACGATATATAATGTATATTTTATATTAAATATAAGTATATATTATATATAAATAATAGAAAACAAAAATAATTATAATTACAAAACAAAGACATGACAGGCATCCCATTTACACAAAACCCATAGTTGAATACACACACAACCATAACAACCATGAACCCGTGACAAGAGCGACCATGAAGCTACGATGAAACGTGAAAGGAGGTGTATTTTGCATCAAATTTGTGGCTTTGGTGGGAAGGGAGCCTTTTGTGTGGTTTCAAGAGGCAATTAGGGAGGATACATAAAGCCATAACAACTACGAATCCCACTGAAACCTGTAGGAAGGAGGTGTATTTGGTGCCGAATTATCTTTGGCTTTGGCCAGAAGGGGACACCATATTTGGAAATTGGGAGAAAGGGTTTCAGAATTTGGTTTTGAGAGGGGTTTGAGGTATTTGGAATTTGAGGGAGGGGATTAAGATTTCAGTATCTCAAGTTTCCATGGAGAGGAGGCGAAGAATTATAAAGGAAAACAAGTACTCTAGAGTTACTACTCCTGCAAATAATTTGGAGTTGAAATTCCCTTCAACAACTGCTATAGAATTGTAGGTACATATCATTATCAAAAAAAATTCTTGGGTCACTCTACAAGTGATAGGGTTTTTCATTCTAGGTTTCAATGCACTATGCAATCGCCATGGATTTTTCCCATTTCATATTTTCCCCATTTTGTATATACTTCTCCTATTGTTAATGTATGTTAGGGTTTTATATTAAGATTTTGTAATAGTCCAAGAATAAATTCCTTGGACATGTCTCTGCATGCCTCTACATTTCCTCTTTTTAGAAACTTGAATTCTCTTCAAATTAGAGGCAGGAGCAGCGCAGGGAATGGAGTACCACAAATTATTTCCTTGGACTCAACCCCTTTACGATATATTCAGTCAAATGTGCCATATCACTTATTCCTTTGCATCTATAGATGGGATTCATGTCTTTCTCATCCATTCCTCAAAAAGTCTCAAGATGAATATTTTTTAGATCTCGATGCAAATGAAATAAATGAATAAAAAGGTATATGCCATATATATTAATCTGATGTGTGAATGAAGATAACATGAAATGGAGTTATTAATTCACTAAAATAGGAATCTAAACTCATGTAACATTTGTCTACAACTTTCCTCAAAGTAATAGCCACTACTTAGGAAGGATCGTCCCTAATACACTTAATTAAATTTTGTTGGTCGTGCTGGGGATTTGACTTGTAAACATTATGGATATCAAGATATAGTAAGTGATCTTTCAAGACCAGAATATCCTAGGATAAAACAAATATGAAATGCACTTGCCATTTCACTTATCTTAGATTATAGATTGGTAATTATTTCCCTGTCGTGTTGGTTAGATGAATTTTCGCTACCCAGAAAGTATTTCCCGTGAGATTTAGAAATTGTACATTACACAAGAAGGGGTTTAGATTCCTTTATCATTAAAACATCTAGACAAACTTGTACCCAATGCTACAGTATGAATTACAAGTGTTGTTGGTTGGTGGCATTAGGGCCTTGTTTTAGTAAAGAATGAGGTTTTTCTTGATGTTGTGGATAATGAAGCTAAGAATTTATTACAAATAATTATGCACAGAATGAACATGCAAAGTTTAATTATTAGTATGAAGGAATAGTTCTATAATGAGATCGTAACTTTATCATTATAAATGAACCTTCAAGTTATTTTATTTGCTGAAATATTCATTGCAATTCATGATTTAAGTGTCCCTTACACTATTGTTAGGTAATTGAGATTATGTATGTTGGAGACTAGTCATTATGTCTAGTGTCCTATTGATTCTTACATACACAAGAGGTGACCTCTCTTACATTATGATGAAGGCTACATCTTCGTAATGGATATATTGAAGGAGTTGATCAAATATAAAGGCTACCAGGTTTATCTCCGTTAAATAGAAGGACTATTACTTTCTTGCCCTCATATTTCTCAAGGACTCTAAAGAAAAGTCATACAATGTTGATTCCCTCAGAGAAATGTGTAATGTGGGAATTCCAAGATGGTACCTACAATGCAATTAATGTAGACTCTTATAATGCAATTTGCAAATATGGTCTCCAAGAGTTCAAATCCACAACTAAAACTTCAATATAAATGTCTTAAAATTAATTTTATGTGAAATACAATTTCCTACTGATAAAGTGAAGTTTGATTATGGATTAAAGTTCACATTGGAATTCCTCAACAAGTATTTAAATAAAAATGGGGTGCCAATAGATGTTGGGCATCTTCAGATTTCAGATTGTTGATCAAGTGAGAAAAAGGTCGACTCCATTTTTTTCCCTGCACTCAAATTCCAGAAATTAAAGTACAACAAACTGTAATATCGGTGAAGCTGAAAATCACTTCAGACAACTTGCTCGGGCTATTAGCAAAGAGGGATGGGGTTTGAATGGATTTGATTCAAAGAGGAGCATAGGTGAGGTAGAGGACCTTCCAAGGCCCAACATTAGGAGAGTGGTGAACGGGAAGCTGAGCCAACTAATGAAGGACAATCCTTCTTCCTCTTCCTCTTCCAGGGACATCTCCGTTCACAAGGAATCTCTCTTATATTTCTATGAAAGTGCTTGCATATTCATACATTACCTCTCTACCACGTAACTCAACTCTCTTTTATCTTAACTCAATCATGCCTTACTTAATAATAGTCCTAATTAGAGTTCTCTACATATTTTTAACTACTATTGGATCCAACAAATGCATATTTTTTTGTTCAAGTGGTGGCGCAGGGATGATTTTTTATGGGATTGAGGCGCCCTGACCATTTACTGGATGGACAGGATGAATTTGTCTCTCAGCTGTTGGTCTCAAAGTCCCTATCCTCTCTATTCCTCATTTTTGGTCTATCAGTTCAATTATTATGGAGTGAATGCCAAATAGAATCTGAACCCCAATTCATTGGTAGTCTAGTATCTTGTTATTTTTCTTAGACTGTGTATTTCAATGAACTATCAAGGTCATCCTTGCTTCAATTTATAGGGTATTCATTTATTATGATGGATCTGGTAGAAACATGATATAACCTACTTGTGATGTTGAGTTGGGACTTTTTTAATTATATCTACATTGTGGCTCTACCATTGCATTGGGAAACTTATTAACGAATTCATTATTTTTACTGATTGAAGAGGAGGGGTATTAATGTTGAACGAAATCGCAGCAGAGGGATATGCCACTGAAGTGAAATAGTTTGCAACAACACATAGATAATAGATACAAGTCAATATTGAGAATATATTTCATTAATGTCAAAAAAATATAGATACCTTGGAGAGAAACTTACACATCACTTGGAACAATAAATGGGCTTACATTCTTCTTAACAGATCTTAGTCACTGTCTTCTGTATGCCAATGAGAAAGTTGTGCATGGCCCATAGGAGATCAGTGTATGTGGTGACAAAGGTGCCCTCCTTAGTCTCAAATCCTTCCTTCCTGCACTAAGGCTTAGCTGCTTTAAAGGAAAATTATGGCTGTTAGATTCCCTCCTTTTCCAGAGGTGAGTCAGCTGCAAAGTTTCCATCCAATGTTCGATGTTTGGAGGGTATTAATCCAGGTTCTTCAATTAAAGGTGCTTATCCTCTTTAAGTGATATTAGTTAAGGATGTGGTTAGATCTATCAATGACTCAATGTTTCTCAGATCTCAACCCCAAAATTTGTTTCATGATGGAAGATTCATAATGGAGATATGAGGCTCTATCCAGGTTCAAAAAGTATCATCAAAATATGTTTGTAATAACATGAAATGCTTCAAAGATGAGGCCTTGATCTGCTATTTTGACAGAGATTGGCCAAACTGTGATGCTTTCATGAGCTGGATAAGTGACAACTGGACAACAAATTTATTCGTAAGATTCCATGTTTCAGGGATTTTCATAGTTCGTTACAATGAAGTTGAAGATATGAAGAGAGTAATGGAAGAAGGGTCCTTGATTTGGGGTGGGGTTGGTTCTTCTTGGTGACTTGGTTTCCATAATTAAACCCATGTTCCATGTTTGTCTGGGTGAGAGTCCCCAGTTTATCCTTTCCCTTATGGGAAGACGAGGTCATGGAGAAAATTGGTAAGGCCTTAGGTAAGTTTATTGGGTTTACAGAAGTAAGAAATATGGAAGCTTCTTCTATTAAGCAATAATATGTGTACAACTAGCTTAAGTAAAGGAAAACCAAATGAGATCATCCTTGAATGTAATGGAGTACAACGAGCCCAAACTTTGGACTATAAAAACACACCTTCTCAGTGTAGGATCTATTAGGAAATTTTCCATTTGATAGAAACCTACCCAAAAATGATTTGGAAAGTAGAAGATGAAATTAAATCCCATAGTAATCCCTATGAGAGAGAAAAATAAACTCACTAGAGGTGGACCGATATGGTTTTCAAATAGTTAAGAGAAGGAGAAAGAAAAGGTCTAGTTGGGGTGAAATTCAACCTGAAGTAAGAGCTCCATGAACTTTATCAGAAGACAAAGACCAAGAACCTGTTAGAGATGGAAATTCTAAGGATGCCCAACAAGAAAAAATCTCTGCAAAAGGGTAGGGAAATTCAGGAGAGGAAAATGCAACAGTTTTTTTTCCAAGATAAAAAGCTTATATTTGCTATTTTTGAAGCAGAAATCAAAATATACATTCTTTTGGTCTTTTGACTCATATTCATATGGTCAAGAATACCATCTCCTTTTCTACTGTAAGTTTTTTCCCAGATCCCAAAAATTAAAACCTCCAAGGTTCTTACAAAAAATTATAACTTCTAAACATTCATAAACTTTGACTTTTCATTAACTACACATAAAAAACCACCGCCCCTCAATAGCTTGCAATGTGTCAAATAAGGACTTAACAAAAACTGAGACTATAGCTTCTCCCTTAAATACCTATTTTTCCAGTAATCTTTCTTGCTTAAATACATGTTTTTCCAATAATATTTCTTGCATTGTTAAGGGTTCCTTTGAGAGAAGATCTGCTTCTATTGAATTCCCTATATATATGTGAAAAGGAGAGTTATTCAAAGTTCTTTTTAAATCCAAGATCAGTTCCGGGATAGGATTCAAGTTCAATATTGAAATTTGGCTACGTCCATTTTCCCAGTCTATCAAGAGTTTTGAATCACCTAGCGCCTGTAATGTTCTGATCCCTTTTTCAACTGCTACATTCAAAAGCATCCATAGATCATATGTATCAGCTCTATTATTGGTTCCTTCCCCTTCTCCATATACTTCCAAGCAAAGAATTGATACATTGTCAAGTAAAGAAGTACCCCTGCCCCACACTTACCAGGTGTTCCTTGACAAGCACCATCAAAGTAAACCCAATATTTTGTGAAATCTATAACTGGATCTAAAATCCTTCTTGATTTTATTTTAGGTGAGGTGTCCAAATTTATCCATATGACAGTCTAATTTGATGTGAAACCAATCCTATAGTCAATTATTTACCTTGGAAAATACATGTATTTCTCTCTACCCAACACTCCAAAGTTTAAACCAAGGCAATGCTTTATGTGTCTGAACTGAGCTATTTGTACACCAGGCTTTAAAATATTCCAGTAATGTAGATTGTTCCCATTACTAAGATACATTTATGGATTTTATATTTATAAATTCCTTCCATACAGAGATAGTAAAAGAACAACTACCAAGGATATGATTAACTGTCTCATTATCTTTTTTACTCAGCGCACACCAACTGGATCTGATCCAATTCCTCTTTTTCCTTTTATCCCAGGTTAAAATTTTGGTAGAAAAATCTCACAATAGAAAATTTCTTGTTCTTAATGGACTTTCTAAACTCCATATTTCATCCTACCACTCTCTTTCCCTAATTTGTTCTTCTCAACATTTTGCTTCATATCCTAACTTTGTAGTTAAAAATCCATTTGCTTTGTTCCAAGACCACTTTAACTCATCATCTATTTCTTTTATAAATATCACACTTCGTTTTAAAAGAGAAATATAAGGAAGCCATTCTATAGCCAGATCTCCCTATAATTTTAAACCAACTACAGATTTCCAATACTATAGCCATCCTCCCTGAGCTGCTTTGATGGATGCATCTGCTAAAGATTTATTGTCCTTTTCATCATTCATGTCATTCTTTCTAAAAGTACATCTATCAAAAACTTCACAACAACCTATCCATGGATTGTTTCCTACCATCACTTTAAGTTCATTGCCAACTTTCCAAGCAAGCCAAGGTCCCAGAACTGTGAATGCCTTGACTAAGCCTTTTTAGACTATTGAAATTCCATTCTTTGTTAAGGGATGTCCTAATAATGAGATGAATGTTTTTCTAGTTGCGTTAGGTGTGGGACTGTAGCAACTACTTTTGGAGTTTATCAGAAACAAGAGCTTGGTAAAAGTTTATTCTTCAATGGGTTTGAAGAGAAAATGTGTTCAAAGAGTAGAAAATGTAGAAGAAGTAAAAGGATTTTCTATTTTAGATCTACTGGAATTGGCACTGGAGGGCATATTGAGCAGGCTTTCACCTGCCAGCCTATGTAATAGGGCAGGGGTTTGTACGGATCTAAGGGAGAGGTGTAGGATCAATTACCTGTGGGATCCTCATTTGAAAGCAAAATGGGGCAAAGTTATTGGTCCTTCATCCTACCATGAATGGCAACGGATTGTTGCAATGAATAAGGAGACAAGGATGTTAGATGGTTGCAAAGCTAATGGATAGTTGAGGTCCCTGTCTTGCATTTGGTAATTTTTCGTGGTTGAGATTACAGCCAGAGATTAACAAAGAAGGTAAAAGTGGCCTGCCATGCGATTTAGTGATGGCATGGTATCTGGCACTAGAAAGTGGGAAATTTGGGTTTCCTGCTCAAGTGTACAATCGTGAGGTAGGTATCAATGTTCGGTAAATAACGTCTTGGAATGAAGCAAAGAATTCTTATGGCTGGTATTGTATGACAATATGTTGTTGGTTGCTTGATAAATTAATAAAAATACAAGTCTCGTGTTTCTAGTTATCTTATAAAATTAAAAGGTCAATGTATATTTCCTGTGAAGCTTGGTCCCTTGTACAAACAGTCCCATGCCTTTTAAATTTTCCCAAGAATAATGACAGACATAATTGTAATTTTTGCTAGATTTCATTGAAGTTAGCTTGATTTCAATGGTTTCTAGATATGTAGTGGATTTTAAAAAAAATCGTGCATACAATTATTAGAATGATATATGAGTTTCCCTGATTCATGCCGATTTAATTCTGTGTAGCATAGACATGTTGGGTTTATGATATCATGTTATGATGCAAAGCTCAATTATGAATGCATAACCAACACTTTCCAGGCCAGGTATGTTAAGTATTCATTATATTCACACTCTTCGAAATGGAATTTTTCTTAAACCCTATTAAATCATGGAAGTATATAGCTACAATTTATTTCTTAATACTAGCAAAATATAAAATTCCATGGCTTGTGTACACCCTCTTCTTTTGAAATACCCATCACTTCATTTCTGTGTTCAACTTTATTGGTTCTCATTTGCTTGTGTTTTACTTCTGACTATTGAACACAAATCATAATGGACATAAACCTGGAGAGGGTATGTTCCTTCATTCAATGTCAGCATTACATCCCGAAAATATTCAGCTACAAAGAGGAAATTGTGTTTTGCTTCTTACTAATGAACATAAATGATAATGGAACATAAACCCTGGAGAGGGTATGTTTCTTCATTCAATGTCAGCATTACATCTGGAAAATATTCAGCTATAAAGTGGCAATTGAGGGGCTATGACTGCATTAGCAAGGTGACCAACAATAACAATTGTTTTACACTAGCACAGAACTAGTATTGCCACATTAACACTACCCATACCTCAAACCATCGTGTTATGTCTCATGAAGTGACAATAATATATGTCTAGCATTTACATTTGGCTTCAGGGGAATCATGGATTGAGTGAGTTGTAAGATTTCTATGAAAGTATTTGAATAAGGACAAAAGTACATATTGATGGGAAAGTTACCTCATTCTTGAAAGGAATTCAAGCGGTGCATAGTATGATGGAATCTTATCTATTTTTGTGTTGTACATGATTTGGTTTGGAGATTAACATTTAGGGAGAATAATGGAGTTAAGTTAGGGAATTGTAAGATGGATATGTATATATGTCCAAATTCAAGGTAATGTGAATGGGAGCATGACGATGATGGGAGAATAGTTACTGAACTTGGTTGGGTCAACTTCGAATTGCATATCTACCTTTTCAATTGAAATTTCTTCATGCTAGAGAATTCAGGGTAAATGATGCATTCATCATGTTGTAGAATAGTCTGGCATGGAGGGAGGCATTTTGAGCTGATAGTATATTTGAAGAGGATCTTAAATTTGATGAGAATATTGATTCAGTGACCTTCATGCACTGTTTTGATAAGGTGGTCCATCCTGTGTGCTACAATGCTTATGGGATTTTCTAAGACAAGGAGCTCTATCAGAAGATCTTTGAAGACAAAGAGAAGCTGAAGAAGTTTCTGACGTGGAGTGTCCAAATTCTGGAGAAGTGAATCAAACTCCTTGACTTCAAGCCTGGTGGTGTCAATGCCATGATTCAGATCACAAATCTTGAGAATATGCCCAAGAAAGAATTGAGCGCTGCATCAAACCAAATTCTTGCACTTTTTCAAGATAACTACCCGAAGATGGTAGCAAGAAAGGTCTGTAACTACCCAAAATACATATGTTTTTGCCTTTACCGAGCTTGCTTCGATCAATATATTTTATATGCCTATAAATGAACAAAAAGAAAAAATTAGTTTTCATAGTAGATCTAGTCTTTGTGGGTTTTGGCACACCAAAAATTGAATTTTTTGATGAATTTTTAGATATCTGTTACTTGAAAAATGGTTGATGGTGTCAAATAACATATATCTTTGGCCCTGATTGAAAAAGGCTAAAAGTTACAACATATATTTTACAAAGATATTTTTTATATGATTGTACTAATATAGATCTTTAGGCAGATCTGTTTTTATATGCTTTGTTGTATCTACTAAACAATGCGATAATTTGCCACTAAATATTTGAGTATGGACATTCAATTATTAGTTATTGTTTCATATTTTTTTTTACTATGAAAATGCAATAGTTTTCCCACAAAATTTTATGCACAATGAGTACATGGACATATTCAGCGTCTTGTTTCTCTTTCTTTCTTTTGTTTTTTTCTTTTTCTTTTTCTTTTTGGAAGTGATTTAAGAAAAATGTCCAGATGGGCTGCACTGCGAGGATGGGAATTCCTTTGACTCAGGTGCATGAAAGGTATGTATTCCATCAAAATCACACCGGGCTTCCACTAGGCCCTAAACCTTCTGAGGTTCATACATTTGGGTGCTAGAGCAGACCACAACTAGAATGGAGACCTGGTAAATGTTTTAACACTTTTCCATTCTCACCAGTGAAATGACTATTAGCTACTATTTTCTGGTGCCCATGTCCTCCAATTATT
The DNA here is from genome assembly GCA_001517045.1 of Pseudotsuga menziesii. NCBI lineage: Eukaryota > Viridiplantae > Streptophyta > Pinopsida > Pinales > Pinaceae > Pseudotsuga > Pseudotsuga menziesii. Next base: position 71,121 of record LPNX011194060.1, on the reverse strand, counting down.
ATTTTTACTTATCCTAATGATTAAGAGAGTCTAAGTAATTTTGGCAGCTGTGAGGAGCTAACATGTATTTGTGTGGTGTTTTAGTAAGTGAAGAACACTTCTCTCAAGTTTTTCTTTTTCTATATGCATTTCCTATTTTGTTTTATTATCCCACTAAATCATAGTTTTTTTCTTTATCTCAGTAAACCACTTTTCTGACCTTTTAAGTTCAGTGTTATTATCCTTTTCATCCAAATTTGCATGGTTCAAAGATGGAGGAACATATACATTGAGATATTTGTTTGATCACAATCTACCACCAGGAGTATTGTTTTTCATGGTCAATATAGCCCCCACTATTTTTTTTCCCAAGGAAAATCTTATGGGAAAACCTAAGGGATGCTTCCCCACATTTGTGGATAGCATCTTGATTCCTTAGTAAACCTGTGGTGTAGACTGGTGCACCTCACACATAGGGGTTTGAGTGGGGTACTTGCTGGTACAGAACTAAATAAATTCCCAGCAATGTTGATGACAACACAGTGAGTTAATCCTTTAGGTTAAGATATCCCCAACTATTACAAAGTACAGTGAGGGAATTAGGTTTTTCTCAAGAAACTCATCGAGGAAACCCTTCCATTCCATCTTATCCTGAAACTTTGAAGGGAATGAAATCAATCTGTAAAGTATATTAATGGACTATTTTACCTTTCTAGGATTTGAATTCCTATCTCACCATTTCTAGATTACAGATCCTGCATCATACTACTTTTGGGTTGTCACTTCTGACTGTCATTGCCTCTGCCAAGATTCAAAATGGTCATTTCAAGTACAATGTTTAAGGATTTCTCCACTCCTTCTAATTGTCAAGTATTTCATATGAAATTAATATTTTGCTCTGTTCAGTTTCAAGCTTGGGGTTTTGACATCTGTTAAGTACTAAAAAGGAGAGTATACTAGACTCACTTTTATCAAATTCACAAATCACCTCTTAATTTTTGTTTTCTCTATTTTCTGGGTATTCATTAATGTACCATGGTATTTTAGTGCATTGCACTCCATGTTGAGCCCATTCCTGACGCGGCGTACTAAGAGCAAATTTTTCATAGCACATGAAGGAAAAGTCACACAGACCTTGTACAAGTATGCAAAATTCCTTCTCTAATGCAATGAAAATGTGCTTAACCTCAATTGAAGACTTTGATATAGGACATGATGAAGGATATATTCAATGGAATATTCCTAGAAGCTTATTTAACCTTTCATTTTACTTGCAGATTTATATCTCCAGAGAATGTGCCTACATAGTATGGGGGACTTAGCAGGCCCAAAGATGTACATTTTGGTCCTCACAAACTTACAACAGAGTTCTCCATTAGAGTTGGGGAGAAAATCAATCTTGAGATCGAGGGGGTGGAGGTAATGTATGTCAATAATTGCTCAAGTTTGTAGACTTTGTGATAGTGCCTGCATTCAAATTTGGCTCTTTGGCTTCATTTTTGTTTCCAATATACTTCCAAATTTGATAAGGTTTAGCTTTTGCTCTTTTTATTTTATGGGTGTTATATTTGAGATTGAGTTTGTCCTCAAGATCTATGGGATTTGGATTTTAGTTTGTTTTTGTATTCCTGCAAGTTTTATAGATACGATGTTTACTGAGAATTCTCACATTTAAGCATAGGATGAATAATTGTGTAGAAATTCATCTTTCTGTTTTGGGTTTCAGGTTTGTGCTTGATTCCTTCTCAATTTTATAGATATCAGGCTTTGCATTGCATGTTAATGCAACCATGCCCCTTTATCAAATAGGCAAGAACGAGTGATATGGAGGGGAATGAACGGGTCAACGACACTATGAAAATGCTCAAGGTATCTTCTCCAATTGGCTTGAATATGACCTGGAAATCAATAATTTCTTTCTTTCCCACCATCTATTGTATTTTTAAATTTAAATCAGTGATATGTTCTGAATAGTCATGTCTTTTACCATATGATATATTATGGATATATGCCCAGGTCAGTCTTTTGTATTAGCTGACACGTAAGTCACTTGGTTCATGTTTGTGTTCAAGTTCAAATTCAGTGACACTCAAAAGTTGTGTAAACTAAATCAAAATAGAAATAACCCCAACTACGGAAGGCATACATTAGTTTGAACTTTTGACACTTATGACTTGAAATGTCACTACAAGTGCCTTTGATTACGTGTGATCATGTCTATTGTGTAAGATATTTGTTTGTAATATCTTTACTTTAGTTTCTAGCAAATGTGTGTCTGAGTCTACTTTGCATCTAGTTTGGATTCTCAGACATTCTTTGGAGTTAAAGTGGTTCAAGTTTATTTACAGTTATTTTGCATAAAAATGATTGTTATCACTAAAACCCCCTGTTTGGAAGTGTTTAATAGGTAGTTGTCTTGGATTGGAGATGCTAAACACTTGAAGCTCATTCCCACAAGAGTGTTTTGTCTTTCATGCTGAGACTCAAAGTAGTAAATTGTTTCCTAGGCCCCATGGATAAGGAACTAATATCCCCGTTTACTCCTCCTTATTATTTATTTTCTCTTTTACACTCATTCTATGAGGGTTTTATTTGTCTTAATACCTTAATATTCTTACTTTTCCAACTCTCCACAAGAGCTTTGAACACTTGGAACCTACTGGACACTTCATCCTTTGTCTTCTTAAAATATATGTAGGCTTTTCTAGAGGGGTCATCAAAAAAGGAAACATAATAAATGTTACCTATCATTGATATTGATGACATTGGTTCACACACATATGAATTAGTTAGATAAAGAATCCTTCTTGATCTGTGCTCATTAATAGGGAAAATAAATAATTTTGGCATGCTTGTTGAGTGCAACTTGTATTTTCTATCTTGTTGTCCAACAATCTATGCACCATGTCTTAAAGAGACATAATTCTCTATAGTGTAGGTGACCAAACCTCTTGTGCCAAATCTTGAACTAGTCATCATTGTTATGCACCAAACAACCCTGCTTCATTGGATCAACAAGCATTTTGGTATAGACCATCTTCTTGGATACCTTTGGCAAAAAAAAATTATGTTAAAGAAAAAAAAGATTTGTATTTTTTCAAAACTCTTTGCATTTATGCTGCATACAATTTTATTAGAAGAAATTGAAATGGGCCTTCAATGGTATTGCACATTCCCCATATCTCACTTTTAGAGGTTGCTATGTCTTATCTTGATTGATTCAGGATCTTTATGCCTTGTTTCCAATTCCAAAGTACATGGACATCACATTGAAGTTTTGATATCTCCCTTCTTGAGGTAGGAACAGTTTTCCTTGTTTGGATTAGATTCTCATTGTAGCTTGATGGAGTGGCCCATGCACATTGATACAGTCCAAACATTTTCTAATACACGTTGATACAATCCATATTTTGAAAGGAATTGGTACAAATTTAGGTTAACACTGATGCATTGTAAGTATCATCTGAAAATAATTTTTATGAATTTATTTTTTAAGAGGCCTATAGATGTAGGTTCATTATAAAGCTTTTAGGAACTGTATATTCTTTGGTAACTAGCTATAGAATACACACTTTAGTGAGTTCTTGCTTGGAATGTAAGTAGCATGTTTACATGCTTCTTGGTAACCTTGAAAATATTTTAGAATGGATTTTGTTTTTGTTTTAATAAAATGCCTCCTTTAGCTACCAATAGCATAAAAATGTACATGACATTCTACAAGAAAAAATTGGTTGCTTAAGAAGCCACTACAATAATGCCAAAAAATGGGTGGATTAAGAACAAAAATTCCCATGAACAAGACTCATTTAGAACCTTGGGGAAAATATAAACCATACAAGTGTCCAAGAAATGAAAAATAGTATACAAATCCACTACCACCAGGCCCAATGACCTAGAATTACATTTCAGTTTACATGGTAAAATTAAATTGTATCTGGATCTAGAGTATTGTCCATGTCCATTGTTATTCCATTTGGATTTTTGGATCATTTTGTTGCAACAATCCATGTAAAAATATTTCTAATTTTTAATTGCATATGAATCTAGATTCATGTTTATTCTTTTTGCTTTTCTAGTTGGATTTGTGCCCTATTTTCCTGCAATTTTTGTTGTAAAAATATTTTTAATTTTTTTGTTGCAACATTTCATTTAAAAAAATTTCAACTATAGGAATTTTGGATTACATTTGAATGTAAAGAAATTTCTATTCTATTTGTTTTCCCAATTGGACTTGTATTGGTAAGTGACCAACCTAATCATTACCAGCCTAATCATTAGATCTTGTTACATTTTGGGTAGTAGCAGACCTAAAAATCAAAATTTCTATGGTAAATAGTGTCCAGCAGCTAGAAAGATGATTTTTAAAATGGGTGACTATGTCAAGAAAAGTCTTAAACAAAATTCCTCAAACAAATGCTCTTCAAACATAGCTACATACATAGGTGCAATAGTTCATTGGTTTGCAAATTTTAGATAGTTTTTACATGGTTATGATGCATTGGTAGATACTTGTATGATTGTACTTATGAAAGAAGATACTACCCACACCATAAATGATTGTGTTGAACAATGAGGTAAAACTCAAACTAGCCAACCTGTGCTTATTTAAAGTTTGTTACTCTCTTTTTAGTGTGTTTCATATAATGTAGAAAATATTCCATTATATTATGTCTCTATGTTTTTAGTGTGTTACTGTATTTCTTCTTTCCATATGCCTTAGAGTTTCGGGCTTCACAAATGTCAACGACATTAGGCTCGTGAGTCGATCCTACTTAGCAATCCATGGATTATTTCTCATATCCAGTTCTCATTATTTTTATTTTCTATACAATTAAAATTTTGGTTGTGATATCACACAACTTAATCAAAGCTCCAAACTGTCTTATGTTTATTTTGGTTTCCTGCTGCAGTTAGTATCCTCAATGCACTGAAAACAGAACAGGGAAACACGGTGCCAGGAACTTGAAAAGGTACTGATCCCTACAACTCTCATTGGGATGGAGTCACCTATACAAGCTCTTGCCAGATAAATTCACTGTCAATATCCCCTCCTTGGATTTTATGTTATTACTGCAATTTCAAGATATCTTGTCACTGTAATTTCAAGATATCTTTATGTTTGGGATTTTGTTTTACATTAATTTTATATTTCAGGGGTTGAATTTCTAAGAACAAAGTATTTAGCTTGGTTGATAACCATGTCTGTAATTTTGAATAAATATCCATATTAGATTTAGTTTGATTTGAGTTTCTATATCATTGTGTATGTGCTTGGCTACAAATATTCATAAACTTCTTGGGCATTTTTGTATTAATGACTTGAGTACCTTACTGAATAATTCAACAAGTATGTGATTTTGATTAAGAACTCAAATAAGTTTGTAGTTTTGATTAAAATTTTATGTTGGTTTTGACCCTTTGTTTTAAAATCAATAATCGTTGTTCATACAACTACCTTCCAAGGGAATTAAGGGATGAATTCCAGTCGATATCGGTCATCTTACTGAACTTCAAACACTATAAGTATATAGATTATGAATATGAATGAGTTTTGACAATTACTGTTATAGACTAAGGTATTGATAAGTTAATCCATGAATATATTCCTTGGGTACCACAGGATTTGTCATACAACCCATAGTTGATTGGCAGCCTTCCACAGACCTTGGGAAACTTGACTAAACTAAAAAACTTGTGAGTATATACTAACCCTAACTCATCATATGTTTTGAAGCAGTGGCACAAATTTAGATTGAAATTCTGTGTAATATTGATATATATCATGCTCGGACTGCAATCTAATAGTAATTTTATGGACTACTCAAGGTTCTGATCGGGTCTAATTTCAGTGGAAACATCCCAGATGAATTGGGCAACCTGGTTAATCTTGAATTTTTGTAAGATTATCAGTGTACCATTAATAAATATTCATGTTATATTTTTTTCTGTCAGGGCTTTGAATTCCAATAACCTCAGCGGTCCAATTCTTGCCTCATTGGGTAATTTAGTTAAGGTCTACTGGCTAGATCTTGTGGAAAACCAACTTACTGGAATTTTCCCGATCTCCAATGCAAGCCAACCTGGATTAGACGGACTTGTTGCTGCAAAGCACTTGTAAGAAAGATGGAATGTTTTTGGTTTATTTAGTTCCCATTAATGGAGAATTTACTGATGAATTTATTATTGTTTCCCGTTATTCAATCCATTTCAACCAAAACAAGCTTATAGGTTCCATTCCACCCAATCTTTTCAACTCGAGTGTGATACTACACGTGTATGTGAAACAGATTTGTATCTTTCTAAGTTTGGAAAGGTGAATATGGGTTAGAGAGATCAATGACTGTTCATATTTTTTTATATGCTAGACTGCTTCATAGCAATAGATTTACTGGAGAGATCCCCTCTACTCTTGGACTTGTACAAACCTTGCAAGCCTTGTGAGTATCAAATTTTCCATCACACCTTGTACTGATGCATTGTTTTTTAGATAATGCATAGCTTTAAAGACCAAGTAAAACAATTTAAATGTAAAACAAATTTTGTCTTACTTTATTTTCTATGTATGGATACAGGAGGCTTGACAGAAACTCTTTAAACAGTATAATTATGTCCAAGATCAACGACCTACAAAATCTCACTAAATTGTAAGAATCTTCTTATATCTGCTCTCTAGTTTTTAGAATTGACGTCTTCAATCATGCATAAAGACTGAAATTTATAGGGTATTTTCATGTTAAACCCACTACCTTTCCAGTGAGGATAATTAGTGACAAACAGACTATCCGGTGAGGATAATTAGTGACAAGTAAGCTACAAAAAATTTGTAACTGAGCACTGGAACACGCATCAAAACAAATAACAAAACCCTCAACTTGATTTCTCACTGCAAGAACATGACTGATCTACCTCTAGAATCTTCTTACAAAAACTTGATTCAAAAAAAAAATCTCAATGCTCCAAATGACTCACTTGTAGCCCAGTAGAGGCCTTTGCATGTATCAGTTTACAAATCGCTTCAGTGACTAGAAGGAATAACAGTGGAGAAAGGGGACAACCTTTCCTGATGCTTTTGGAGGCAATAAAAAAGTGCGAAGCTGAGCCATTAACTAGAATAACAAAAGTAGCTAAGGAAAACCAGTCCTCCATCCATCTTAATGAAACACCATTGAAACCCCACCTAAGGAAGTAGTATTCTGAGGTAGAGCCAATTAACTTTCTCGAATGCTTTGGACAGGTCTATCTTTGTAATCAAAGTCCATTTGTTACCTTGACAAAATGAAGGACTATCTGGGCTGTCCCTATGGAATCTTTAATTTCCCTCTTAAGTAGGACACCCATCTTTTCTCTTGAGATATGTTTAGAAAGATGGGGCTTGATTCTAGTTGCAATGTTGTTTGAAATGACTTTAACTTTTATACACACTATTGCAAAGTAAAATCATACGTAATTGATCAAATGATTGAGGATCATTTAGCTTTGGTATTAGAGTGATGAATATTGTGTTGATATCAAGCCATATTGTCCCAACAACAATATAGCAGAGGATGATAGTCACGTGTATGATTACATGAAGGTGTTTGATAAACCATTCTAGATGTGAGAAACCTATCTCAACCTAAGCCTGAAACAACCTTGAAATAATTCCCTAATAGTCTATCAAGTTGTTACCTTAACACCCTTCCTTATCTTTCCCTAACGTCACTACTTAAGCTGCAGCCTAAAGGAAACTATAGCCCCTCTGAAACTACAAACATAATTACCTATTGAAATTCTAAGATAACATCAAGTCATAGTCACTATAGGAGCTGGAATTTGTCATTTTGGATAGTCATTGTTTGGTTGTAAATGATTATAGTTTGACCGTCCTAGTTGTCTACTAATTGAGGGCTGAAAATCACCTTGTTTGGGACAGTCTTTCTGGCTATTCCATTGGCTGCAAAATACCTTGTGCTGGGAAATTACATTTCACCTCCTTTTGATTGGAAACAGCATCCTATGGATAGTCATTGAAACACATATGTAAGAAGGGATATGCTAATTGGGAGGATGTCCCTACTGATTAAATAGGTTTAATTATGTAATTATATTCATTACACACGCCTCCATCAGATTCAAGGAGATACCAACAATCTTAAAAACATAATTTTCAACAAAGGTGACACATTTTGAGTCCAAGGTTGCTGAAGCACTTCAACACCTTCCACAAAAGGAATTGTGGATGTGGGGCAACAAATCAATAGCCAAGGGATCCTACAGAGGACACATAAAATCTATCAGCATGGAAAGGAATTTTATAATTTGTGAATAGAAGTTTCAACACAGATCCTATTGTTAGGAATCGGGATTAAGGGATTACTGCTTCTGTATGGTTTTGTTTCCAACGGGATGTTATTAATAGTATGAATCTGTGGGGATTGATAGGAAGAGTACTACCAAGCTATAGGTTTTCTTGCTTGTGAACCTTCTGAAGGAATTGAGGGATAGATGGAAATCCAAGTTTCCTATGTTGAACATGCTATCACCTACTCAGACAATGATATATAAATAATATTATTTTTTATTAGGAATAAAAGGGAAGGATCTTAAATTAGGAAAAGAAAGACAGTCATCAATGAAACATATTTTCATTAAGCTGTAATTAAGCAATGGAACTGGTATAGGATAGCAAAATAACAAGTACAACAAGACATATGGGTAGCAAATGCTCACATATAGTTTTAAAAGACTCTAGGAATACCCTCCTAAATTTGCGAAATCAAGTTCAGCACTACAATTGTTGACATATCAAGGCACCAGAATCTAGATTATTCACCACCAAAAACTTTTGTTAAGGAGTTCTTAAAATGTCTCACTATACATTAATAAGATTCCCAATTACTTTTTGAACATTATTTCTTTTCATTCTGAAAGGAAAAATTTAAGAATAGAGATAATAGCTACTATGCATGAATTGAGTCATTATAGAATATATAATCTAATAGGTTATTCAAAGTTTGATTGAATCTTATAAAAATCTTACAATTCCATCTCTACTTCAGCATGGCCTTCCTTTTGGACTTACAAATTTATACCTTTTTAATTTGGTAAATACAACCCACTAAAATATGCTAGAGAGAATGAACATGAGACATGTTTATAACTTCAGTAACCCCACCTTTCCACCAGCTGGATCTAGCAACATAACTGTTCTTCTTTGACTTATATTTTTAGCTTTCTCATGTTCCTCTCTCTGCAGTTCCTTCTCTTATCAAACCCAATGCAACTAGATTCAATGGTTATAGATCAACTTCTCAGTTAGATTAATGTGCATAAAATGCAATCCATACATAGAATTTCCTACGTTGCAAGGTAAAAAGAAACCCACAAGGTAAAAACACACCAACACACTTCAAGCTCAAATGTCTAGGAAACAGAGCAGTGAAAAAACAGCAAAGTTTGGAAAAAGTAAGAATCGATGCGCAAAACTTATCTGTTATGAAAGAAAAAAATGCGTACTATATCAAAATAAGAGACACTACACATCAATTTTGTAGTAGGGCACAATAATAAAGAATAAATAATATTTCCTAGTCAAAATGCTTCAAAAATAATTCCAGTAAAAGCTTGCTCAAAACTGATGGCCAAAACAGTAGGTTTTCATCTTTCACTCAAGAAAACATTATATAGGGAAGAGCTTGATTCTGTTATACACTATTGACATTATTTCCGGTATAGTCTGTTCTAAACTCTTTAGGATTGCTGAAGATGACATTTATGATAGCTACATTCACAATTTCCTACTGCTAAAAGTTTTCTTGTTTGACAACCCTTTATATGAGAAAGACATCATTATCATTGACACAAAGCATGTCATCTTCTAAACACTAATCTCAATCATATCTTCAAGTCTGATATATATAAGGCATAGATTGAGATAACTACACAATACACTTTCTGACAGTGATATACCTTAAAAAGTTTTCTAATCATTGTCACGGTGATTCAGATTGGTACATTGAATTAAAATCAATATTCTAACTTGTTTATTGATGTATATGTTGTTGTCACTATCACTTGCAAGGGCATAGAAGAAACACATTTTTTGATTGCTTGGAGCATGCTAAAATAATTCAAAATCTTTGTCATATTGATATGCGTTTAACCATAAATCTGATAACGATATCTAGATATTGAAGTTAATGCATTTAGCCTTGAAGACAAGCATTGTCACCTATATTTGAACACATTACTGAAATACACATTTGTATGTATTTGTGTATATATTTACATATTTATTGATTAGCTAATTTATCTGTTCTTTGCCAAGTGCAGGTTGCTTGTCACTTGTTTCGTTGGACCAAAGTAATGGCCTATGCAGATTATTATGAGCGTGCTTTGACAAATGATGTTCTCAACATCCAAATATGTAATGAGCATGTGATCATGATTTATATGCTTCCCCAAGAAGCTTAAAGTTCTAAGGTTATTTTATTCAGTTAACATGCTAATAAAAACAACCTAAAATTGCCTTTACTATTCAGATAGGGAAAACAACCAAGGTTTTCCTCAAAGTGGGTCAAATGGCTGAATTAGATGTTAGAAGAATTGAGGTATTGGGAAATTCGGCGAAAATTATTTAGTGCAAAGCTTGTTCATATATTGCTCGGAAAGAATTTCTTGCTTTGCGCAATGCTGTCATTGATCTTCAGGCCATATGGAGAGATATTTCATGTTCATGTATTTGTAGGTCTACTCGTTCTAAATGTTTATGCATTTTGAGTACACCTACTGTTTGTTGGAATTGTTTTTTTTTTCCATGTTAAATCTTGTGAAATTACTATGTACATTTTTCAGTTATTTGTTTAGTCTTTTTAGCGAGCAACAAAATTTATTGCTTAACATGTGTTGTTTGTAGGTAATTTTACTCGCAAGTTTTATAACAACATGAGGAGAGAGGTTGCTGTAGTGTGGATACAAAAGCACATGTGCATATATAAAGCTCAGAAATCTTAGAAGCATGTGGAGTGCGGATATAGAAACACGTGCACAGATAGAAAGCTCAGAAAGTAGGCCATTGAGTATGAAGAACCTGTTGCTGAGACTTTTCCATTGAGTATGAAGAGCCTGTTTTTGAAGCTGTCAGTGGATCTAAGTATGGTTTTGAAGTTGCTGCGAGATCTAAGTATGGCTTAGAAGCCAAGTACAAGTGGGATGGTTTAGCCATTGTAATATTTTGAAAAGTCATCGATGTACTAGATGGTTTTCATGTAAAGTTATACGGAGATAGTTTTTTAAAAAATTCATATTTATTATAATACTTGACATTTCATATAATATAATTTGTACATTTTAAAACTTATATGGTTGCACTTTATATTATTTATAAGTGTTGTAATTAACTAATTAATGTGACATTCCATAATTCACATGTGTATTAGATGATAATAAATAATGTATGATTCTTTTGTTAATTTAAACATAATATTATATTAAAAATTTATATTGATTGATAATGGACACCATTAAAACTACTAAAATATAATAACCACACATAAAACGACTAAAAATGACTAAATTAGTGACCAATAAATAAGATTAATGACCAAAATTTGCATATAAGATGACAAAAAATTGAGAGATATGTAATCAAACAATGAGATATAAATAACAAAAAAAACGACCAAAATTTGCATATCAATGACCAAAAAACATTTTTGGTGGCTAATTTACGGTCTTTTATTACGTGACCAAATTTAGTCATATTCTAGTTTGTCATGAGGTCATTAATTTGGTCATAAATGTGGTCATATATTTGGTCATTGATTTAAATATATGACTAAATTAATGACCAAATATATGACCAAATTAATGACCAACTCGCAAGTTATAAATGACCAATTTTGGTTGTGTAATAAAAGACCACAAATTAGCCACCAATGATCGCCAAACCAAAAGTGGTCATTGATATGTGGATTTTGGTCATTTTTTTTGTCACTAATATCTCATTTTCTACTAGTGTTGAGGGTTTCTCAAGGATCGCAAATCCAATAACTTCTCTACAGAAGAAAGGAAAAAACTTTGTATGGGATCAAAAATTTGAAGAGATTTTTAAGAAATTAAAAGAGTTACTAACCACTACACCGATTTTAAGAATTGCGGATCCTAACAAGGACTTTGTTTTATGCACTAATGCATGCAACAATGGCCTTGGTGGGGTCTTAACTCAAGAAGGACATGAAATAGCGTACGAGTCCATAAAACTTAAAATTCATGAGAAAACATTACGCTAATTACGATTTAGAATTGGCTACCATAGTACATGCATTAAATATGTGGCACCATCACTTGATCGGGATAAAATTTACTTTAATGACACATAATAAGGTTTAAAGTATATGTTGTATCAACCAAATTTGAACCTAAGGAAAGCTAGGTGGCTAGCTTTCTTTTGTGAGTACTATTTCAAGATCCAACATATCAAGGGGAAGGAAAATAAGGTAGTTGATGCTTTGAATAGAATTGCAAGATTAAATTTTATGGCAGCAATGAGTACTTATAAAATATATTTAGAAGATCAGGTCGAAGAAGGATTAAAATTGGATGAAAATTACCAATAATTGAAAGCTAAAGTGGCAGAAAATGTAACTGAAAGTTTGAGTACAGTTTACATTCTAAATGAAAAGGGGTTAATACTTTATAAAAACAGATTGTATGTACCTAACGTACCTAAAGTTAAGTTGTTAATATTAAATGAAATACATAAGACTCCCTATTCGAAACACCATGGTTATCAAAAGATGATAACTATGTTATGGAAAGATTACTTTTGGCCGAATATGAAAAATGAGTTGGTAGAATATATTGCTACATGTTTTGAATGTCAACTCGTTAAGACTGAACATCAACATCCAACTAGTTTATTACAACCATTACCAATTCCTAGATTGAAATGGGAGATAATTAGCATTGATTTCATAGCACATGGTGAAGCACCCTGAATAGCATAGGTAGGAGATACAACCGAAGACGAGTATCATCCTTGTGTTGAGTAGCTTGTATGAGTACTTTGAGTACTGTTAGCGCTTGGAGCATTTACATGGATGGAGGTCATCCAAGAGAAACCAGAAAGGAGTTTACAAGGAATAATACTCGTAAAAAATATATGCACTGTAAGTAAATTCTTTTCTATGAGTTAATATACTCACCTGTAGGTAGATAGGATAAATAGGAGTACTGGAACCATTGTGAATTATGAAATCTAATAGTGTTGTATTTTTATTTATGCATATGTTGTTCATGTTGATCTTAGCAGACATGCATATGCGTGTTTTATATTTTGGGATGGTGACCTAAACCACTTGATGAAATGCTATTATTATAAAGGATTAAGATATGTATGGCAAGACGAGATAAGAGGATTGTCACCTGAACAATTTCAATAAAAGAATGACACTCCAAAATGGTCAAGTAAAACAAATTTTACTTATGCATTTTTTGTTTACATTAGAGGTACGTATGATTATATTATAGGTAGACCTTGTGATATATAGCAGAGAATAGGTTAAATTACAACAAAGTTGGAGGATATCATAAAGGATGCTGAAGAAAGCAATAAGAACCTAAAAAGGGAATGAAGGCAAGGCTTTGACGAACATGTAACGCCGAGGACGATGTTAATTCTAAGGGGGAAAGGATGTAACGTCCCTTTAGTACATGACTAGAAAACATGAAGTGTAAGTAAAAGGAACTGTAAGTAATAGTCCTAGCTTCATCAAATTGTACATGAAATTGATAATGTTAGGAGGCTGAAATATTTACATGACTAAAACGACGATTGGGGATGAATCCACTAGAGGGAGAGGTTAATAGCTACCAAATCCTTGGGGATGTAGTAAAGATAACTTGGTGTCATCATGGGTTCGATGAGGAAGCTTATTACAAACCCTCACCTTTGAATTTCAGTCGTTAATAGTAAATTCACACTCAACAACTCCTTGCATGCTTAAAACTATGATCTACCCTTATATTTAAGATGACTCTTTTTATTACGAACATACGACCCTAGGGATCGAGATTGAAAACATTATCGCATAAAGCCTACCCTGAGAACCTAAGAGTAGCTATGATAAGTGAAACTTGTTGATATTATATATATGTAAAGATATCATAAAATATTTTATGATGAGAAATAAAACCTCAATGAGGAGGAGGTCACTTCCAACTCACAATAATAAAAGTATTGAAAGGTAGAAGAAAAATATTATTACATATATAGAGAGAAACTTATATATATATATATANTATATATATATATATTGGAGAGGAATATCACTATGTATAGGTATTGATTTATACATAGGAGACTTTAACTGTTAAGAGTTATTGAATTAGGTAGTGTGATTTCTCCTTGGAGAGACTCATGGGAGTTGTATCCCTCTTGAGAAATATTGGTGTAACCCCTTTTGCCATGTGTCTTTTTTGGAAAACATGTAGGATCCTCTCTGCAATTTTTCCATTTGGAGATACAAAGGGTTTTTTTTTTTATGTTTGACGTTTCTATCGAAAAGTGGTGGCCCTTTTGGGTACGATATTTTAGGTGTTATTGGAAAGCAACGTTTGGCCGTTAGGAAATCCCAAAAGGAAACATCCTCCCTACAAACTACAAGTGATCGAAAACAGTGTAGTACCTGTAACTGGGTGTATTTAGTTACCAAAGTGGGTGAGACTACGATCAGAGGTATGTTTAGGATTTACCTCAACTTAATCAAACAAACCACTTACTAAATGTCGTTTACAAATAGATATGTATGTTTATATACCTCTAATACTTTGTATTTTTATTATCCAGAATCAGTTCTATAATATCTGAAACTGTATACCCTGGAATGCATTTTTGAAATCTTAATGCCCACGATGGATTGGGTCTGCTTAGAATACATACATATTTATTGAACACAATTTCCAATGGGAAATCTAGATCTGAGTTTTGATTGCGATTTTGCATTGTATTTGGATTATCTGCATGTTGAACACTAAATATGATTTTTTTTTTAAATGTAACTACTGCCTACGATGGATTGGGTCTTCTTGGAATATCTGCGATTGGATAAACTCTGACCATGAATTGTTTGTTTCTTTGATAAGATCTGAACAAGAATTTTTTCTACCTACGTTTTTTGTTTAGTTCTGGAGTAGGTATTTGTGTTTGCAATTGGATAAACTATGACCATGAAATTGTTGCTACGTCTTGATAAGATCTTAACAATGAATTTGTTTTTGCGTATCGACAAGATATGAAACCTGTTGCATTTTTTTGCGTTTTATAAAATCTGGAACTTCTCATTTTGCGCGTTTTCTATGAGCTATAGGATGCATTGTATGTTTGTGTCTGTATAAAATCGTTGGAATGTTTGGGTTTGGGAAAGAGTTGTTATACTTTTACTAAACCTAGAAATAAATAGCTATAGAAAAATCATTGGATTGTCTTTGCCATTATCTACCTCTTAAAACTATTGAATGCAATTACTTGTAAGCCACAGATATGGGAGCATACCTCGATATGATTGTGTTTGATTTCTTTATTGACATATTTAGGAAAAATAAATGGGTAAGTATTTTATGCAGTCTATCCATCTACATTTTTGGTGTTTAATAACAGATAGAAGGTAATAATGGCTATTGATTTTGTTTAGAATGGTTTTCTTTAATGGATAACTCTATGCCTAGTTTGAGTTGGGATAGGATGTGAGTGTAATAACAGAGCCGCCTTGAACCTGGAAGAGGGAATCATGTTGTAACCTTACCTTAATGGATTTTCCTCCTAGCTCGAGGGTGGATTTAGACAACCAAACATATGTCAAGTGAAGCCTATGGTTGGGAGGAAAGACATAGACATGCTTTCAGTTTCCAAGCTTTATTTAGATTTAAGCAGTACCTGTAATGGTTAGCTTTGATTTATGGAAATAAATTTATCTTTATTTCAATCTTACTATGTAGCTTACTCTATTGGGTTTATATTTTGAGTTATAGCGCTAATATGTACATTGAATTAGCATGACTTCAAGTGGTGGCTGCAAAAGTTGTGTTCCAATGGTGAAAAGGAATTGGGCTAACTCTTGAAACACAACTGTATATTAAATCAGTTCGTATGTGTGCACACTTTATAAATTAGTTCTTTTATCATCTAAAGTTAGCTAATCTTGTTGTTGCTCCTAAGCCGACTCAAGAGACTCATATTCCACCTTCTACCATGATGCCTAAGAGACCAAGTACAATATATGGTATCTTGATAAGGAATGTGTGAACTATAAATAAATTACAAGGTTAATATGTAATTTTTATGATCATATGACTAATATAATGTTGGTGCCTTATTATAGTATGCACTGAGATTTTCATTATGTGGGTTAGTATTAGAGTGATTGTGTTTTGTAGGTTTTTAATCTTTAAAAACTTGTTATGGTTAAGTACTCAATGAGATTAACTTAATTGGTGTGATTAAATGTTTTGGAGAAGAAGAAAATTTTATACTGTGCATCCTAATATATATGTACATGTATTTGGGGTATGTTGCGTTTCTTGAAATGATTTAGGCTACAACTTGCAGCTATCCATAGAATTATGACCATGGATTAGATCGGTGAACCATAAAATTTGTTGGATTCGTGACATCATAATAGTGTTATGGATGCCTCTTCCCCATGGTTCCATTGTCTAAAACTTGTCTTCTTTGACAATTCTAGAAACTAGGGTTTTGGTTAGTGAGAGTCAATGCAATTTCTGCACTAAGGGGTCAACTTGGTAAATGCATTGCACCTAATATTAGTCATTGGTAAATGATATCACTCAGATATACAAATTATGGTGTATATCATTTAGAATAAAAAGTAGGTTTTATGCTATAAACTAGGGTTTCTAGTATTAACAATACAAACTCGTTTTAGGATACAAATAGGTATTCTACTTACCATGGAATTTGATAGTGGTCATTAGCCAATGATGACATTGACAAGTTATACAACATCATACCTAAAAAAATCCATTATCACTGTATAAAAGTAAGATTATTAGGATATGAAGTAGACACAAAATATAACTTAAAAAATTGGTTTACAAAATACTAGAAGTGCTAATGATTTGGTAATACCATTAAGTGTCATATGTATTGAGATCCTAAGATTTGGAGGATGGCATAATTTATGAGAATATTTTCACTTATGTAACATTCATCCACCCATTCTACCATTAATGCAAATAGGGAATATCAACTTTTCAATATTTTAATTGGTGGTGTTGAAAAACATTGGATTTTTTATTAAGGGGACCTCATGTTCCTATGAAGGTCCATAAAACATTGATTATACATTCCAAGTTCAATAAAATCAAACCATTCCCCACAAAATGTAAATTGTATAGAAAATTAACATGCTTTATGATCCCATATTTCCTATTTTATGGTGTTCAAAATATCCCAATACCCCTTTATTGATATCACAAGCACATGTTAGTAAGTTTTTTTTATTGGAAAAAAATGAGGATGAATATGGTCATGATGACGACAATGATGATGGAAAGGATTACATGAATGATGAGAATGAAGATAACAATGGCAATGGTGATGAAAATGAACATGAGGATGAAGATGATGATTAAAATGATTATGACAATGGTAATAATGATGGAATTGATTATGAAGGTGGTGTTGGTGTTAGTGGTGGTGGTAGTGATGGTGATGGAGAAAATGATGATAATGAATACAATCATGATGACAGTGATCAAAATCATGGTTTTTATCCTAATGGTGAGGATGATGATGATTGGGATGACAAGGATAATGAGAATAATGAAGATGATATTGATTATGAATATGATGCTGATACCAATGTAGATAATGATAATGATGATGAAAAAGAAGATGACGATGACGATGAAAATGACAATGAAGATGATGATAAATATGATGATGGAAAGGACAACATGAATGATGAGAATGAAGATAGTGATGGAAATGGTGATGATAACAATGGGGATGAAGACAATGATTACAATGATGGTGACAATGGAAGTAATGATGGAATTGATTATGGTGGTGGTGGTAGTGGTGGTAGTGATGTTGATGGAGACAATGATGATGAAGAAGAAAATCATGATGACGATGTTGAAAATCATGATGTTGATTCTTATGATGAGGATGATAACTATGGTGAGGAGGATGATGACGTGGATGGAAAGGATGATGAGGATGATAGTGATGATGATGATGATGGAAAGCATGACATGGATAATGAGAATGAAGATAACAATGATAACAGTGATGAATATGAATATGATGATCATGATGATGTGGAGGAAGATGATGATTACAATGATGTTGACAATGGCAGTAATGATGATATTGATGATGGTGGTGGTGGTGATAGTGATGGTGATGGTGAAAATGATAAATGGTGAAGACAATCATGATGGTGATGCTAGTGATTAAGATCATAAATATGATGAGGAAGATGATGATCATGATGGTGATGCTAGTGATTAAGATGATAAATATGGTGAGGAAGATGATGACATGGATGGAATGAATAATGAGGGTGATGAAAATGATGTTAGTGATGATGAAGATGATGTTAACAACAAAGATCATGATGGAAATGAAAATGAATATGATGAAAATAATGGTGATGATGATGATGATGATGGAAATTAGTTTATAAACGTATTCCACAAAATTGTGCCCAAAATAACCATTTAGAATAAATATAGCCCATTTGGGGAAAAACCCCTTCAAGGGGAATAGTAGACATACCAACCCCATTTTCAAGGTAAATATTGAGGATACAATACTTGATAAGTGGTTTAGTGCAATATAAATGTTAATTGGGGATGATAAATTAAATGATGTTGAGAAGGTAAGTTGTGTGATTATGAAGATGTTTGTAACTATTAAGGAAAATATGTTATAAAAGGATTATGAACCGCTCACTATGTGGGGAAAAATCATGTATGAAATGCATAACAAGTCTATCCATTGAGGAATCAAGTGGATTATTGCATGTCTAGTAGTAACTATGATAACACTATGCTTGTTTAATGGATGACTAGATGATTAATTCCCGCTTACTCATGTATCATTTGGACATTAAAGCGAAAGACTATAACCACGTTATGAAGAACCATAATGAACTACACTATTATATGAATGTAGATATTGAATTCCTTGTGGTAACTACAGTTATAGATGCACATGGGATTCTTGAAAATATTGAACATAAACACATGCTAAAGTACTACACCAATCTTTGTAGTAACTAGTGTGACTAGTCATGAAATTTCAACACCACTAACAAATATTCAAATAATTGCAATAGATTTATAGAAAAAACAACATTATGTAGTCCCAACATCAATAAGTAAGGAAAAAATAGGAACACATGAGAAATTGCTTAAAATACAACCCTCAAAAGTAGACTAACAAATGTTAAAAAATGTTCAATATGACCTTACTCCTTGACGATGAGTGTAAGGAATGCAAATCATTATTGGCACAAAGTTGTGATCAAAGGGAATATGATTAAGGGGAGCCAATATCAACTTTAATACCCAATTTCTCTATCATTATTTCTCTCATAGAACACATGGTCTTATCTCCCTTAAGAATAGATGATTTGAAAGAAGAAAAAAAATCCATTGTTCCATTAAAAACATTCATCATAATCATTCATCAACAACAAATAAATAAACACGCCAATCCATAAATGACATGCCATGGAATATGTGTGTGTGTCAAATGTACATTTTTTACAAAATGGCACCATGTTCCCAATATACAAAAATAACTCATTGGTGACTCATTGACCTCTACTACCCTTGCCTGTATGAACTTCATCATTAAAATCAATACCTTTCTTTATACTAGAAATAGAGCATGGGGCCTTTCTCTTTCTTCGTGTGCTTCTTCTCTCTAAAGACTAGAAAAAGAAATAACATAATAATAATACCTTCTTTTCCATGAGTTAACACAAGTTTAGGAATTGAAACTTTAAAATTGAAGACAAATAAACTCACCGAAGAAACTATGGTAAATTGAGAGGGTGTTCCCTCATCCATGACCCAATATTCTCAACTATTCCACCTTACGCTGGTTAAAAGAATTGAAACATGAAATTTAAGAAAAATTGACTAAAATCAATTCCATTCATTATTCATAAACAACCCTTCAATGAAGGATTGCACCATGGAAAAATTTGGAAAAGTTAGATATTCAATAGTAGGTGGATCACTCACACACTGCTACACCTGAGAATCTCATACCACATATTCTATGGTACCATCATGGGATAATGATAGTGGAGTGGGGTTGCATGAGGATGAGGTGGTGAGATAAAAGAAGTAGAGATGATGGTGAATACTAGTGGTTGTTGAAGAGGTGTATGAAATGGAAAAGGTGGTGGGGATGAATGATGATAATGCCCCATGGGTTGTATTATGGGTGATAATATGCCAATAAGTACAACAAAAGGTGAAAATGTATCCCAAGAGCTAAGAAAAACTTGCCAAAGGTCGTACTTGGGTGATTCCATAAAAATGGGTAACTCTTTTTGGCCAAATATGGTGATGAAAAATGGAAATTTTACCCATGTATTAAATTGAATCCATTCAAATGCATATTTTCCATATGAATTTCTACACGCGGTCAAAAAATGAAAGGTGGAGAATTATGTTGGATTTCCACTGATATTTTTTTAAAATATACCAATGTCATTTAATGTGACATATTTTCATTTAATGAAACATGTTTCCTTAAAATTTTGAAGAGCAATTAACAAGTGGATTGTGTGTGTGCAAAATAACTTAAGGTTAGATTAATAATTTAAAAAAAAAAATATGTGAACATGATATAGACAGAATGCACTAGTGCGTACATATTTTTATATTTATTTTTCTCAAAAACTATATTTATCATTATTTTTTGAAATTGACCAATGAATATTTTAATTGCATTTTGAAAACATGTGTGTGTATGTGCCAAACATTTTGATCGTTTACATAAATTGCAAAACTAAAAATAGCCTTTTGAAGAGGATGCGTCGATGTAGTGCTTGTATACTTTTTCAATTTGTTTGGATGTGTGTTTTGAATGTTTTTGATATATATTTGAGCTCATTCAAATTTGTTGACAGGGTTTTTCAAGGTAATCTTTAACACACATTAAAAAAATAATGGCATACGAAGATACAAATTCATAAATTATATGTCCATGGATAGAGTATATTGATTGTACAACATCAGGAGTCATTATTAGGACTTGTGAGTAATATAATGTCCACTTGAGATTCATATAAAGTCCTATGTATCCTCATATGATTGAGGTGGTGATGTTGTATTGTAAATCTTGTGGGTAATTTCAAGATGAGTCTTGTGAGTAATATCAATACTAGACTTGTGAGTAATATCAAGTAAAGTATTATCAGAGAAGGTACCCTATGAAAATGGATCTCCAATTGTGGAGATGATCTTGTGTTGTATCAAGATTTAAGTCTGTTGTTGTATCAAGACTGTGGAGCTCCATTTGTTGAGGTGGTTATACTATGTGATATAATTCTAGTCATGGTCACTAAGTTCTATAAGTATCCTTTAGGGATTATCTACCTTGAGAGTGAATTACTTTAACATATGACTATGTGGCACATGGTATTATATATGATCATCAGTATGTATGGAATAATTCTTCTGAGTATGATATGATAAGATGGACAAATAATAGACATATGTACCATGCATTAATTAATTAATGATAATGAGATAAAGCATAGAGAAATAGAACTCGAATTTCCCATGCAAATGTTTGAGTGAACTCAAGTTATAAATCCTCAATAAAATATAAGTGCCTCAATCAAATCATCAATTGAACTATGTAATCGGTTAAGTAAAGAAGAGATTAATGTTCATCAATCAACATGAATTAGTTAACTAAAGATATCAATGCAAAAGTTAATAATAGAAATTGTGTATGGATTGCACTAAGAGTGAAGCACTAATTAAACATAAGTTAGGTTGTTAACTAAGTGTTGAAAAAATTCAGTTAAATATTGAGTTCAAGTCAATTAAAATTTAGTTCCAGATAGTTAACATTATGTTCAAGTTAGTTAACATCTAGTTCACTCAGTTCAATTGAGTTAAACTCCAATTCAGGTCAATTACGATTCAGTTCAAGTAAGTTAACATTAAGTGCAAGTAAGTAAACATTCAATTCAAGTAATTTAATATTTCGTTCAAGTAAGTTCATTTTCATTTCAAGAGAATGAAGATTTAGTTAAAGCTAATTGAGGAAAGGAAGGGTGCTAATGTTTGCATGGAGGGAGATTTAGTTAGATCCTCCTTGTGAATGCGGGGGTGCTATCCATGTGTTTACTGAGCCGCATATGCACTACATTCTACTTGATATGGTTTTTGTCTTGTTATTAATATGTTAGGAATATGGAAAGTTCAACGGAGTTGCATACATTTTTTTTTGCAAGGTTGGATTAGATCTCTCTTCTCTACTACTGTGTTGATATCTCTTATCGGGAAATATAATTATGTGTTGTAAATAATTCTCTATAAATCTATATATCATACTCAAATAATTGTTTTTTTTTTCATCCTCTGTGTTTGGAGTGTTTTGTGGGGGTATATCTTGTCTCTCATGGTTGATTGATTTATATGGATGATTTATGGAGATGATTTATGTGGATGATTTATTTATGAGATTCATATGTGGCTGATATAAATATTCATATGTGGCTGATGAAAATATTCATATGTGGCTGATATAAAGATTCATATGTGGCTTATATAAAGATTCATATGTAGCTGATTTAGGAAATTTAGAAGTGCTTAAATTTTTTTATAAAAGTTTTAAAGTTCAAGAATCTCCTATTTTGCTCAAAAATCAATAGAGGATTCATTGATGAATCAAACTATATCAAGTTCTCCCATTAGTGTGCATTTAATGACATAGTTTAATCCCATGAAAGCTATACAAAATTTTATTTCTACAAAGAAAAGGGGCATGGGCTTATTTTTAAAGCCTTGATCGATGTTTTTAAATTACCTCGATTGAGGGCTTGAGGTTTCAATTGCTCAATTTAGGTATAGTTTAAACCCTTTATCAAGATATTTTTAAGCCCTTGATTATTTATTTTTAATCCCTCGATTGAGGTATTTCTAATCCCTCGATCGAGGTATCTAAACATCGATCGAGGGTTTAAATTACCTTGATTGAGAGTCTTTTGCACATAGTTTTGGCACTCTTCTTGCCAAAAAATATGAAGTACATTCATGGAATCAACGACTTAACTATACTCTTGGGACATATGATGGGAAGAAAGTCGACAATGGTGGAATATGTGATGGTGATATTGTTGTCCTATAAGGGAATGAGACCAGATGCATACACAATTAATTTTTTTATTTTTCAAAAAGATTTAACTTCACACATGATACCTAAGAAATTGGTGATGCATCCACCCCAAGTTGACAAGGATCCTTATTATATGGTACCACAACCCGTACAAATAGAAAATGAAGGAAATAATTATACACAAACTAAAATCATATTCAAACATATGACCAAAATTGAAATAAGGGATCATTTTAATTAATGGACCAATAATTATACCATACGTGAGTGGGTGATATACTAATCAAGCAGGCCGTTGCAATGACAACATTAGTAGCATATACTAACATCATTGCATCACCTAGAAACCCAAGTGTATTATCTAGGCATAAGAACTGCAAACACCATATAATTAGACATATAAAGATAAAATATAATGATATATCATTATTCAAGAAAATATATATGGTCAACATACTAACCATCTCCAAATAAATATCAAGTATGATGGTGTTTGTTTACCCACAACTCGAACATTAATGTGGGTAATGTGAGTATCCATGTTTTCTCTCTTTCATGAGCCCATACTATAGGGGATGAACTCCCAACTCTTTGCCCAATTTCCCCTAATGCTTGCTCCTCACGTGATAATGCTATAAAATTGTTGTGTTTCCCTAGTTGATGAGCCATTCTAGATAGGGAATTTTGGGTATGGGTAATGCTCCCCCCTATCGATGGATGTTAGACGGTGGGGGGGAGGGGTTGTCTCCTAGAAGGATAGGGACCTAACATTGGGTTGTACCTATCATTCAGTCTATTTTCAACAAACCCACAACCCACTCCCTGAAATTCATCAATGTCAAATTAGTTTGCATGGTTCCCTAACACAACTTAGCATATAATTTTCTCATGAAATAAAGAGGCACCTCCCTATTATTATAAGGAGGTTTTTCAAACTCCATAAAACACCTATCCATCCATGTATTTGAATGGATGGAAAGTCAACCAATCCATACAAATGCATATCTTTGTAACTAATGGATTTAATTTATTTCTTTGGTCAACAAATAATGCCATTAGTTGTTGTTCAGAGATGTTAAGGCCTCTAACTTTCTCTTTACTTAGGCTAGTCTTATAGTATTCAAACATTATAATGATCTATAGTTGAACATATTTATTAGTTGTCCTTTGGAATATGAAATGGAATAAATGATAACCTCTAACAAAGTATCTAGTGACAATCAAGTGGGATTTGTAGTGTTTTGTAATTCATTCCCAAGAGTTATAAGTGTTCTGAAATTTGCATCGATTTCCATTTCAATGTTTGGTGGTTCAATATTCTTCTTTTGGATATGTTTGTGGTTCAAGCTTGGATTGTATTTGATATTTACGTTTATATTATTTTATGGATTCATTCTAGTCGATATTGCTGCAATTTATTAAAAAAATAGGTTGGGGTTTAGATTTTTTAATTTGTTAAAACAAAATAAAAATTTTAAAAATAGAAAAAAACATAAATCCTACCTAGAATCCAATGCAATTGAGGTTAGTTGGTGGTCGGATATATCGGAATTGACTTAATGTGTTGGTAGTGTATCCAGTCACCTAAAATACATGTGGCATGGTCTGTGAGTAAAATGGATCGTTCGTTACATTTAAAATATATAAATATAAACAAGAGAATGAATATGTTATTAATGTGTACACACTAATTACATGGGGGGTTCACTAGTGAGGCAATATCATGTCACGTCCATTTATATTGGGGATTTGAATACTCCCAAAAACCTCAAAAATATATTGCCCCATATTAAGGATTCAATGGGGGGGTTTTAATTTGACACGGTAATATTAATATTGGGGAATATTTTATTTCAGTGGGATGATAAATAACCCCCAATTCATGGAATGGATTCATAGCTCCAAATCATGGTCTCTATTCGTACCTCCAAATCACGAGTTGGATTTGTATCAATCATATTTTTTGCAAGGAATAACCTCTGAATCGAAGACTAGATTCGTACCTCCAAATCATGGGATAGATTCATATAAGTTCATGCATTACCCTTATTTGGATTAGTATTAGGTAATTCATGGATACTTTGTGATGCATTTTCACATTTTTCACTAGATGATGAATGAAAGACACTATGATGAAGTGTCATGTCCATGGAGCATGAAAAATATAGAAGGAAATATGTGGGTGAACTTGCAAAGGGAATTTAAAGAAGAGGACTCCATCTAAACAAGAATGAAAACAAAAAGATTGGAGTAAAAGGTTGTATATCGTCAATGTGTGAAGTATGATGATGATGAAAGGAAGCATGAAAGATATTGAGTATGTTCAGTAGATCATAGAGATAAAAAAATTAGATCAATAATGAAGAATTTATAGCATGGGGTCGATAATGAAGATAAACTTGATAATATGATATAAAGGAGGTATTAAAAATGGGTTAATAAAAATCAATACCTACAATATCTAGTGAAGCTAGGGGTTTTCTTAATCAAAAAGGTGTATTGGGAGGGGGTTTCAATAATGCAATTTTAGGAGGCATTTTACAATATTTAGTGGAATTATAGATATTCTTTAATATCCTGCGTACGATCGTGCTATGTAACAAGTTCACTGAGTGCTATTAGGTTTACATGGAATCCTTGTTGGTGTTTCAGAAATATATGATGCAGGAACACATGTGCGTTAGTATAAGTGTGTGTGCACTTGTGCATGAGCATGTTCTTGCTGATCCCATTGTCACTTTTGAGGCTAGCATATCTATGTACTTTACCAATTATGAAATTCTTCAACATGCAAGAGTGTAAACTGGTTAAGGTCCATATTCCTGTAGGAGTTCAATTGTCTAATTAACAAATTCCTATTGCAAACGAAATAGAGTACATGAAACATGCTCCCTATGCGAGTGGTGTAGGTAGTATGATGTATGCAATGGTTTATAACTTAAACCCGATATTTCCCATGTATTGGGATTATTAATCATATGCATGTCAACACCTAGATAGGAGAACTGGACCATAATAAATTTAGTATTCAAGTATATGTGTGGCGTGATGGATTATACAATTTTTTATCAAGAGCTACTTGAATTCAACAAGCAAATAATTGTGCATGGTTTCTCAACTCTGACATGGTCAAATATCTCAACCATATGGTTGACCAATGTATATGTTTTCAAGTTATTCAGTGGGGCAAGACACTTGGATAAGTAGAAGGAAATCATTTGTTGTACTATCAACTTCTTAGGTTTCATACATGGAAACCAATCACACAAGAAAGGAGGTGATCTAGCTATAGATATTTTGTTAGGAGGTTATTTTTAAACAACATGTTGTTATGTTGGAATATGACAGTTAAAATGAAATATTCTTGTCAAATAACACAACATATCATTCAAAGACAAAGCATATAGATGGGCAATACCATTTTGTGAGAGAAATGGTGGAGAATTAGAAAGTGTTGTTGCAAATGGTATAAACAGTGAAGAATACCATTGACTCACTAATCAAGTCTATGAGCATTGAGAATTTTCCTTGGTATAGGGAATCGATGTGCTTATCAGGATTGGTCAACTAAAATAAATTTATGAAATATCCTATGTATGCAAAGAAAACAAAAAGTGGGAGGATATTGGGAGTATTATAATCAAGTTTGCATGTAAATTAATGGAAACCATCGATAGTTAACTGGTCAATAAGTTTACTACAATTAAAGTTGACATATGGTGGAAGTATGGTCCATGGGTCGACTAGAATAGTCAACTAGTCAATGGGAACTTGATGAGCATAAAGTGGGAACAAATTCAACGAAGACATGGATGATGAGCAGATACACTACTAGCAGTTGAACAAGGTTGAATCAGTCAATTAAACTATAACAAAATAACTAAAAGTTGTTATGAAGTTATGGATCACCATTGATGAGAATTTAGTTGTAAGTAACTTGGGTATCGTGACCTAGTGTATGTGTTGCATATATAAATATGATGTAAGGAAAAAGGAAAAGAATTGTACTATGAAGTACTATATGGTACTAAAATAAGTGTAGTAAATTCATGCTTAGAATGTTGTGATCTAGTAATTTATATTGTAAATAATTGTTAGTACCGTTTATACTCGATGAGTGGTAAATTTCATTGGCTTACTTGTTTTCCCCTATAAAGGGTTTTCTAGGATAATTTTTATGTATTGTGTGACTGTTTTGTGTTCCATTGTTTATTTTATTTTTAAAAGTAAGAATCATTATGAATACTGACTGTAATAGGTATTAGAACCCAACATAGTATAAAATATCTATGTGTCCTTATAAATATGTGGTGGTTCCAAATGTGGAGGTTTCTTTGACTGCTTGACACAAAAAATATCAATAAAGATGTTTATTGTCCTTCCCCTAATTATTTCCTTGAGGATTTGAATAGATAGTATCTCGGGCCTTTTTGGAGATAGTTCCCCCATTCCAAGTTTCCTTACAAGGACTATTAATTGTACAACACTTCAAATGGGAACATGTAAAAAAAAACCTAAGTGAAGTATTGTTGATGCCATTGACAAGTTTAGATTCTTGAACTATTTTGATGTGGATAGCAAGGAAAATTCATGTAAAGGAGAGGTAATGGGAATTGTCTATATCTTTGAAAATCACATGCATAAATTTAAAGAGGACTATATCAAAGGTGAATTAATGACTACAAAACTGGTGCTAAGGGTAGCAGTAGAAAAAAATAGTTTAAGAATTGCAAGTTATTGGGTATTCATTTTTAGTCATTGATTTGATGAAGGGGAAGAGGGAATCATAAAACACTACGTTAAGGCCTATCTTTGAGGAAGCTATAAACATTAAAAAAACTTTTGTTGAAATTCCCTTTATGAATGTTTACAAAAGAAAATGAAGACTCACTTTTGAAAGAAGGATGGCAAATGGATTCAAGAAGTTGGCATGGGAAAATTTTGAACTAAACTCTTGTAGAGTATGATCTATGTTCCCAATTTCAATGTGAAATGGATGATCATCTATACTAAGGAGATAAGGAATAAATGGATTTAATTATCCAATTAATTTTGATCATTTTGGATGGATTAGACTATCCAGTTAATTTTGATTATTTTAATAATTAGATAATTAATACCTTAAAGTTAGTGATGGAAGACTATATGAATATATAAAACTTCTGTGTTAGAAATGTGTATGGGATACTTATGAAACCGTTTTTTATTTTTATTTTTGGTAGGTTAACATACAAATATCTTTCTTTTGAGATCTTCATAAAATATATTTTTGATCTTATAAAAATGGTTGAAGGGCTATTCAGAAGTTATTTTCTTTTGTTATTATTAATATCATTGGAAATTATTTTTTCCAAAAAAAGGATTCAATCTTGTTTGTTATATGCATTTTATTCGGATATTAACATATGTATTATTAAAACAATTGCAAAAAAAAAAATTATAATATTAAAGTTGAAAAAACTGATGATGATGATGATGATTAATGTCCATTGAGACCAACTTTGTTCTATCGAAACTTAAGAAGGATAATACTTGGTTTACTTAAAAATCTTGTTCATGTTCTCAAAAAACTTGCCAACAAGCTTTCCAAGCTCACTATAGTTTTGGAAAGTTAGGAGGTTATAAAGGTTTGTGTTGTAGCAAATATTATGAAACCCAGATCTAATGTGGGTGTAATCAAGGAACTCTATGAGAAAGTGATTTTCATCCTCAATGCTCGTGCAATGCTCATAGACTCACATATATGGAAAACCCTTTACGCCCATGGAGTTTTAGGAATATACCAACGCCTTGTTTCTCTATGGATTTCATGAGAGTTTGTTCTAATCTTGGATATATTAATTTTCTACTATGAGCTAGTTACTACCGAGAGATACTTATAATCCTCTAAGTTATGATTAATGAACTCCTTATAGTATCTTAATTTTCTCTTAACCACTAAATTTTCCTCACACCATAATTTCTCTTTAAACTTAGAAGTAATAATATTTTTGACATTATCAATGTTCTGCAAAATACCATTTTCATCAATACCCCAATGGATTAACCAAGTCATGGTATCTTTACACAAACATCGCTTGAGGCATAGTTGGTTTTGACTTGAGTTTAAATCCATTTTAGGAAGTCTCTCATTTCCCATGTTATTTATCTTATGATTGTTAACCAGGTACCTAGTCATATCCATGCTCTCGATGGGGGAAAGACTCACTTCTATGAGGATAATAGGATAAGGTGTATTGATTTTAATTTTGAGATTATAAGTTATAAGCCAATTCTAGATTTGCTTAATCTTCCTCCAAGATTATCTAGAAATGTTGCACCCCTAAACTTCACAACCATACAAGATAACGGGGATGGAAAGAGTTTCAAAGAGGAACTTATTTTTATCCCACGTGACCAGATTGGATGATTTACAATTGTTTTCAAGACCAAAATAAGCTTTCCACCCTCCATTAATCCTTTTCTCCATTCTATAGTTTCAATTGAGCTTGTGATGAATATCAATTTTGAGATACTTTTAAGAAGTCACTTCCTCTATATTTCTATTATCATAAATAAAATTTGTATAGGTGTCTTTCTTAGATTTTATAATCATGATTTTTTGTCTTGATGGTGTTAATAGTCATAACCATGTTAGAGAAAAAAAATTAAGAATTATTAATTTTTTATCAAGATCATAAGGACACCTTTCCATAAGAATAAAATCATCAGCATAAACTAGGAGGATGGTTACAATCCTAGCTAAGATTGTATCAGTGCAACTTGCTTCTTCCAAACAATTTTCTAGCTTATCAATGTAAATGCCAAAAAGGGTAGGGTAGAGGGGGGAACCTTGTTTCTCAAATATTACATTTTATATATGTTGTCCACCCTCATTATTCTTAAACTTGGAAATGACCTTTTCATATATCCTTATCACGGTAGCTCTCAACTCAATAGGAACCTTAAGCTCCTCTAGCCTATTCCACAAGTTATCTATAAGCACTCTATCAAAAGATTTTCTAAAATCCAGAAAGAAACAAAATAGATCAAACTTATTATTACGACATTCCTCTATAATGATCCTAAGTGTAACAAGGTGGTCTATGGTTGAATGATTCCTTCTAAAACCTCCTAGGCCTTTAGCTCACTTATCTTCCATTTCTATCTATTCATTATATTCTTTTAGAAGATAATTCCATATAACTTAGCTAAGAGAGGGATAATCATAATAATTCGATAATTAGAGGGGTCATTTTTATCACCACTTTTGAAAATAGAAATAATGAGGCTTTAAGTCCAAAGTGTAGGAAACCCTTGCTAGATTGCTAGATTAAAGAGTTTGTTGATGTGTAGGATGAGGACCTCTAGTCTTAGTAGCCTTCAATGTCTTTGGATTTTCCATTTGTTAAGCACTTAACATTGACATCTGTCATTTAATGATAAAACTTATTTCATTGTAAGAATGCTTTCAATATTATCTCAGATAGACCACAATTCATAAATATTTTTAAGATAGGAATTACAATCTTTTAAAGCAATTTTATTGTCTCTTTTTTGTGAGTTAGAATTTGCCTCCATAATTTATTAGCAACCATCTTGGAGAGGTGTAGGATGCATTCTTTACTTTTACTTACATCATGCTTTTTTTCTTTTAATTGAGGCTTTGTAGTGATTTACATTGTCCATTTTTATTGAATCTGTAATAACTTGCTTAATTTCTTCTCTTGCATGTTTACACTCTTGATCATACCAAGAGTTGGTTCTACAATTGCTCATTTTATTCAAGGGCGCTCGTACGAAGTTGGTTCCACTTTTTAGTGACACTTAAGAAATTAGAAACGCACTTCCGAAGTGAAAATTGAGAATGCATATGCGTTATTGATGGTACGTTCGGAATAACCCGAGCCCAAACACAAGGCTAAGGTTTATAAGGAAGTATCGCATATGCGATATATCGCATATGCGTTTTGTAAAAGTTAAATATCACATATGCGATATATATCGCAAGTGTGATATATCACAAATGCAATATTGAAAACTAAAAAAAAAAAAAAACAAAGGCTGCGAGCCTCAAATATCATTTGCACAGTTAAGCATCGAGAGAGCAATAAACCGCGTGGGAAAAAAAATGCAAAGGTGATTTGTGTTTCACCTTTTGGAGGTCGATTTGGAGGTGGATTGGCTCCAATGGCAGGTAAATTCTCTTATCCATTTCAGTTAGTCTTCAATTATTTATTGTTTTTCTTAATTTCATATTTTTTATATTTATTTAAAACAAATTTAATAATAAAAAAATGAATGAAATCAAAGAAGGATTAAGTAAAACAACTTGTATTTTTTTTTAAATATTAACAAATAACAGAAATGAACAAGACAATGTGGAAAACCAACCCTCTAATAACCCAAAACCTAACCCAAACATGAACCCAAACCCAAACCCGAAGGGGGAACAAGATCGAAACTCACAGATTATTATGCGTTTGGAGTCATTGAGGCGCCTTAGCTCATCTATTAGAGGGGGGATCATTTGAGACAGTCTTTAGCTGATGCATTGGACACAATAACAAAAACAATTTCCAATTCCCAAGGATCTCTGTACAACATTAGCTTGTACAGAGAATTCAGAAGGAAATACTACTCCGATGGATTGAGTTATAAAGACATCAAAGACCTTAAAATTATAAAATACCAATTATTTTCTTTATTTCGGGACCCTAGTACCAGATTGGTTCCACCCACCAGTCAAGCACACATTTCCATAGACTAGTGCGTTAAACCAAATATAAAGGCCAATTGGATAGATCATTGGTATATGGTCTTCGATGAATACCCTCATGGGAATAGGGACATCCCATTTTATCTCCTTAGGAAGTTGTATGCAGAATTTATCTTAGAGAAACATGCTAACTACTTCGATATCTTAGGCTTCCAGGGTGTTGGTCATGGGATGCCCCAAGATAGGGAAGTGACTAGGACGAATCCTAACTGTGTGCCATGCCTTCCACGCACACCAAAAACCCCTTGGCTATATCCTCCTGCATGTCCTGTGATTGAGGCTACACAAGAGGCATTATTTGACTTGGCAGATACATTGCTTCAGCATGGGACTGATGTCCAAGGAAATGTAGACCAAGGGGCTCGCACTTCTAAGGCCAGCCCATCTATAGATCACACAAGAGATGCAAAGCGTTCAGAGCGTCATGTCACTCCACACCCTTGCACATCGTGTGGAGGCATATGCTAGGGCCCTGCTTCAGACTTCTGGGACGATCGATTACTTTGATTTGTAAGTAAAACTCATTATTTTCATATTATATTTTGTTTCATATCACA
Source organism: Pseudotsuga menziesii (assembly GCA_001517045.1). Taxonomy (NCBI): domain Eukaryota; kingdom Viridiplantae; phylum Streptophyta; class Pinopsida; order Pinales; family Pinaceae; genus Pseudotsuga; species Pseudotsuga menziesii. The sequence continues at coordinate 38,450 of LPNX011194060.1, read as the reverse complement.
ATTTTCAATTGTTTCGCAATTTATTTCTATTTAATTATCTAACAAATTATGTGAACAAATATACAGCTGGTGTCCCATGTCACACCATAGTTGCATAGTCCGCCGATCAACCAAACTCATATTGCATATGGGTTTGGTTATTCACCAATAGGGGTAAGAACTATACTTGTTAATTTGTCAACTTTATTTACATATTTATAGGAGAGATTGTAACATTCAATACATCCTAATTTTGATACAACATGTTTTATGCAGGGTGATTAGGATGAGTACATTGAATCTTAGCCTATTCCCTCTCATGGAGAGGTAGATTCCCAAACACAAGTATTATTTTAAATATGATTTTAATTATGTTTCACTTTCCTTGGAAAAATCATTTTTCTTCCATCATGTATATGTCTCGTTTTCTTTGTATTATCTGACATTGACGTATGTTAAGTTATACAGGGAACCATTAATCCATTGGTGCTTGAAGAGCACCAACGCGAGGTTGTTTCCGACCGACCTCTTCCCCCCCGCCAGGTAAATGTATGTTTCACTTTCTTTGAAAGCATTGTTTTTCGTCCATGTAGTATATATGTCTAAGATTCTTTTTATTATCTGAATTTGACATATGTTATTTTATGCAGGATTCTATTGAGACATCAGTGCTTGAAGAGCACTAGATTGATGACCCACCTATCATAAGCCAGCAGGTACGTTTATGCATCACTTTCTTTTAATTGGGATTTTAATGATTTAACATGTATTTTTTTAATTTTTTGAAATTGTTTAATTCTATCTTTATCCTTTTGTACGTAGGAACGTGAGTTTGATGAATGTGTCCAAAAAGCGAGCTTATTTGCTAGTACAAGTAGAAGTTATTTTTTCTTGTTGCTAGTTAATCGATCCACTAGTTACACACCTCCTATGACAAGTCAGCATGTAATTTTATGTATCGCTTTCGTTGTACGTTTATGTATGGCTTTCCCTGATTTGGTGCTTTATTTTTGTACGTTTTTGTAGGTTTATGTATCGCTTTGACATATGTTACTTTATGCAGGAAACTATTGAGATAGTGGTGCTTAAAGAGCACCAAAGAGAGGTTGTTTTCAACCCACCTCTTCCCCCCAGCCAGGTACATGTATGTTTTTCTTTCTTTGGTAACATCATTTTCCGTCCATGTAGTATATATGTCTCTGATTCACTATTTTATCTAAGATTGACATATATGTTACTTTATGTAGGCCTGTAGTGAGGCACCGGTGTGTGAAGAGAACCAAATCGGTGACCCACCTTTGATGAGCCAGCAAGTACGTTTATGTATCACTTTCTTTATAGGTTTCTGTATCACTTTCTCTGATTTGGTGCTTGAAGAGACCCAAATCGGTGACCCATCTCTTCCCCCCCAAGGTACATGTATATTTGTTGACATTGTCATATATATTTTTGTATGCAACTTGATAGTGAGCAAATGGTCCTTGAAGAGCACCCAATCAAGTTCGATGTTAGTGAGGCACCATGACCCACCATTACTTACTCACGTACGGTAAGTAAAACTGTTATTTTGGTTTTGGAATTTGAACAAATGTACATAGAATTTTTAAAGTTTAGTAAATTAACTTACAAAATTTGGTTTTTCTGTAGTCTCCACTGATGCGACCTATCCCTCTTGTTCAACAATGGGGATCACCAATGAGAAGTCAGAAAAGAAAGCTAGACTTCTCCAAAGACATTGGCAATGGAAGTGAAAGGAAGGGTAACTAGAATAAATGTATAGGGGGGATACATAGATGTACTTTTTTGTTCATATACACACAGATGTACTTTTTGATCCACTATTTTGTATTATGGCCATGTGGCATGACAATTTTTGTAACATTATTTCTATACATATATAATATAAAGCAAGGTTCAAATTTATACATATATGGTTGACTTTATCTTGGAACATGATATGTGTGGTTCACCTATGTGATATAATGATATGTGTGGTTCACATGTGTGCTAACTTATGAATTTCCAGTACTTAAAGGAAGAATTTATGACTCATCAACTTTTTAACATCATAACCATACCATACACTAACTAAATTACATAGACTAACAATCACAACACTATGTCATGCATGGATGTGTAATATATACCATATCATACCCTACAATACCCTATGATACTAACATCATACCATTCTAACATACAATAACATACCCTACAATACCTTATGATACTAACATCATACCATACTAACATACAATAACGTACCCTACATCACCCTATGACATTAACATCATACCATACTAACATACAATAACATACCATAACATAACATACTAATATCATACCATAATAACATACTATACCATTTTAATGTACCATACATTAACATCATAACACTAAGTCATGCATGCATGTGTTATATATATCATATCATACCCTACAATACCCTATGATACTAACACCATACCATACTAGCATACATCATACCCTACAATACTAACATCATACCCTACAAACCCTGGTTGGTTTTCAATATGTACATACATCCATTTGTTTCTAGTACCATCTCATAACTTGTAAAGAGGTCACTAAACCATAGTTCCATGTCATAACTTTTCAACCCTAGTGATAGCATGCAAATTGGTGTTCATGAAACCCTAGTTGGTTTCCATTTTGTACATGCCCATGTGTTTCTAGTTCCCTCTCTTAAATTGTAAATTTCTCACTAAACCCTAGTTCCATCTCATTATTTGTCAATCCTAGTTGGTTTCCAATTTCTAGTTCCCTCTCTTAACTTGTAAATTGCTCACTAAACCCTAGTACCATCTCATTATTTGTCAACCCTAGTGATAGCATGGAAATTGGTGTTCATGAAATCCTCGTTGGTTTCTGATTTGTACATGGCCATGTGTTTCTAGTTCCCTCTCTTAACTTGTAAATTGCTTGAAGTAAACCCTAGTTCCATGTCATTATTTATCAACACTAGTGATAGCATGCAAATTGCATGAAAGCCTAGTTGGTTTCCTATTTGTACATGTCCATGTGTTTCTAGTGATAGCATGCAAATTGGTGTTCACGAAATCCTAGTTGGTGCATGCAAGTATTGGTGATCATGTGTTTCTAGTTCCCTCTCTTAACTTGCAAATTTATCATGAAACCCTAGTTCCATCTCATACCTTGTCAACCCTAGTTGGTGCATGAAAATTGGTGTTCATGAAAGCCTAATTGGTGCATGCAAATATTGGTGACCATGTGTTTCTAGTTCCCTCTCTTAACTTGCAAATTGATCACGAAACCTTAGTTCCATCTCATACCTTGTCAACCCTAGTTGGTGCATGCCAATCGGTGTTCATGAAAGTGTAGTTGGTGCATGCAAGTATTGGTGATCATGTGGTTCTAGTTCCCTCTCCTAACTTGAAAAATGCTCACTAAACCTTAGTTCCATCTCATACCTTGTCAACCCTAGTTGGTGCATGCAAATTTGTGTTCATGAAATCCTAGTTGGTGCATGCAAATTTGTGTTCATGAAATCCTAGTTGGTGCATGCAAGTATTGGTGATCATCTGTTTCTAGTTCCCTCTCTTAACTTGAAAATTGCTCATGAAACCCTAGTTTCATCTCAAACCTTGTCAACCCTAGTTGGTGCATGCAAATTGGTGTTCATGAAGTCCTAGTTGGTGCATGCAAGTATTCGTGATCATGTGTTTCTAGTTCCCTCTCTTAACTTGCAAATTTCTCATGAAACCCTAGTTCCATCGCATACCCTGTCAATCCTAGTTGGTGCATGAAAATTGGTGTTCATGAAATCCTAGTTGGTGCATGCAAGTATTGGTGATCATGTGTTTCGAGTTCCCTCTCTTAACTTGCAAATTGCTCACTAAACCCTAGTTCCATCTCATACCTTGTCAAACCTAGTTGGTGCATGCAAATTGGTGTTCATGAAAGCCTAGTTGGTGCATGCAAGTATTGTTGATCATGTGTTTCTATTTCCCTCTCTTAAATTGCAAATTTCTCACTAAAACCTAGTTCCATCTCATACCTTATCAACCCTAGTTGGTGCATGCAAATTGGTGTTCATGAAAACCTAGTTGGTGCATGCAAGTATTGGTGATCATGTGTTTCTGGTTCCGTCTCTTAACTTGTAAATTGCTCACTAAACCCTATTTCCATCTCATACCTTGTCAACCGTAGTTAGTGCATGCAAATTGATGTTCATGAAAGCCTATTTTGTGCATGCAAGTATTGGTGATCAAGTGTTTGTAATTCCCTCTCTTAACTTGTAAATTGATTACTAAACCCTAATCCATCTCATTATTTGTCAACCCTAGTGATAGCATGCAAATTGGTGTTCATGAAAGCCTAGTTGGTGCATGGAAGTATTGGTGATCATGTGTTTCTAGTTCCCTCTCTTAACTTGCAAATTGCTAATGAAACCCTAGTTCCATCTCATACCTTGTCAACCTTAGTTGGTGCATGCAAATTGGCGTTCATGAAAGCGTAGTTGGTGCATGCAAGTATTGGTGATCATGTGTTTCTAGTTCCATCTCTCAACTTGCAAATTGCTCACTAAACCCTAGTTCCATCTCATACCTTGTCAACCCTTGTTGGTGCATGCAAATTGGTTTTCATGAAAGCCTAGTTGGTGCATGCAAGTGTTGGTGATCATGTGTTTCTATTTCCCTCTCTTAAATTGCAAATTGCTTACTAAACCCTAGTTCCATCTCATACCTTATCAACCCTAGTTGGTGCATGCAAATTGGTGTTCATGAAAGCCTATTTGGTGCATGCAAGCATTGGTGATCATGTGTTTCTGGTTCCCTCTCTTAACTTGTAAATTGCTCACTAAACCCTATTTCCATCTCATACATTGTCAACCCTAGTTGGTGCATGCAAATTGATGTTCATGAAAGCCTAGTTGGTGCATGCAAGTATTGGTGATCATGTGTTTCTGGTTCTCTCTCTTAACTTGTAGATTGCTCACTAAACCCTAATCCATCTCATTATTTGTCAACCTTGGTGATAGCATGCAAATTGGTGTTCATGAAATCCTAGTTGGTTTCCAATTTGTACATGGCCATTTATTTCTAGTTCCCTCTCTTAACTTGCAAACTGCTCACTAAACCCTAGTTCCATCTCATAGCTTGTCAACCCTAGTTGGTGCATGCAAATTGGTGTTCATGAAATCCTAGTTGGTGCATGCAAGTATTGGTGATCATCTGTTTCTATTTCCCTCTCTTAACTTGTAAATTGATCAGTAAACCCTAGTTCTATCTCATAACTTGCCAACCCTAGTGATAGCATGCAAAGTGGTGTTCCTGAAAACCTAGTTGGTTTCTGATTTGTACATGGCAATTTAATTAAATGTATATTAAATTAAAAACATCAAGAAATGTAAATTTCAACAACTCGAGATATTGTTATTTTCCGAACTCTATTTGTTGGTGTCTAAAGACACCATTCTTGGTGCCTCCAATGTGTCGTAGATGGTGTTTGTATCCTAGGAACACGAAAGGATAGACATTACTAACATAATAAGAAAGAAAAGAGAACCCAGTGAAAATGTGCAAACATGATTTATAGATAACTCACCCGAGGTTGTACGATCATGTTTATAGTGTCCAGTATCCTCTGAATAATATTATGTCTGTGAATGGTATCTATCAATCACAATTTTATTACATTGAGAATAAAGTAAGGCTAAATAATTGAAATTGTGCTTCGGAATTCACTTTAAATGTTAAATAACACACCTGACAATGCACTCATACAAGTAGGCCATTCGGATCATCTTTGGTGTCGATGGTGTCCGTCAATCTTTCGTGCTCTATATGAGGTAGCAAGTATCATACATGTGACCTATTTTTGTGACCAAGTGTACACAGCTTGATGTTTATACCAACTACTAGGTTGGTGAAGTGGTATACAATATCTCCTAGTCAATAATCCTGATATACATACCCACCCTTCCTTTTATGTTGTATTGCAAGTGTCAAGTACTCCCGTTTTATAACCATCAAGCTGATTGGGAATTCAATATTTCCATCATCTGTAACAGGTTCGAGAATGGTTTGTTTCCCCTCTAAGCAACATGCCAACCAATAGTCAAAACCCCATTCATTATTTTTTGGGGCAACCACTGCATATGTCTGACCTGTGAAAGGAAATAGGTCAAGTTAACAATACATTTTGTAAATAAGGTCTTGCATTTCTAATTTCTACATAAATTAAATTCTACATAGGTCGAGTAAACAATACATAAATGCATTTTCTTATTTAGGTAATACTCATGCACCTGCTTGTATGAGATCAGATATGTGATCATAGTCTGTAGAAATATGTGTCTGATCATCTTCCAAATGGTCTATTTCATTAACACCATTGAAATTGGTGCCAAGTGTCACTCGATACCATGTATCAACGGTATCCATATCCTCACAATCATCCCATTCACCGATGCTATAGGGACTGCAAAAGCAAGCCTTCAATCTTGTCAAAATTTGTAGGGCCGAGTTATCTGAGCTTCTAATTGAATGAAACTGTCGAGTTCCATGCACTATGTTCACTCGATGTGTTTGTGATTGATCCACATTTGTCCCCTCCCATAATATTCTTTGCACTAAGTGTTTCCTGGTTGCTTGTTCTCCCATGACAGATGCACACCATTCGACTATAGATGCAGCATCTTAAAGGCAAGCACCTGTAAACGTCATCTCTTCCCTTAGAAGGGAAATTTTAATGCATGCACCAGCACCATCATGCTCTCCTTTTCCATGACTAGTTTCAAAGTAGTTCCATACATGTGGCACCTTGTATTTTATGTGCAACAAACAAAACCATTCAAATACATGTGCATTCTTGAACTGTCCAGCACAACCATCTGACCAAATGAAATGACGATAAAATGGTATATCCATAGCTATCACATGATCACAGAATAATTTAAAGCAATGTTGCACGTAATAGATGCCATGGGTCCGGTCGTCACTTATGTAGAAGTGACTTTCTTTCAGTATCACACATTTCTCTTCATTGCTATATTGCCCATGTTGATACGTGATATGCACCATTATGCTCACCTGCTCTGAGTGATAGTATTGACTTTGAATTTCATTTTTTGGTTGTAGGGTGTAATTTTCGACAAATTCAACCACTGATAGTATTGTTCCAAGAGGGAAGGTGTCCCAGCATATTCTAAATTGCTCATCTTGCCACCGTGCCATATCAACATGTTGAATGTACTGTTAGATCTTTCCATGAAACTCTGGAATAAAATCACATACTCGCACCTGGTACATGAATATTAATATGTCAATAAACCACATAAAAAAATGTGTACATGAATATTAATATGTCAATATTCAACAATTTACCTGTGAAGTCACCAATTTAATCTTCCTACTTTCTTTCCCATCATGTAGCTGATATGTCTCATACTGATAGTTCTGCTTCTCGACAATTGCATTCCTGAATGCTTGATCTTCACTTTCATGGATGTAATCATACCATAATGATGGACCACCACAATTGTTGCAAGAATCGTCTACACATTGTTTTAAGTAAAGTGTCTGCCCATCTTGCCTAAGACACATTATGCTATGGATGAAATCTCTGGATGACATTGGCGGTACTGTACTTGAGCATTCCTGCACATGGTTAGGATGCAAAAAACGACGTATATGTGCAAATGTATGGTAATATAGGTCAAACTCTATGTGGTATCTACAACAACAAGTATTCCGGATGGTATTGATTCTAACAGACCAAAGCCTATATTTTTCAAAAGATCTTTTTCTAAGCCTTAGCTCTATGTGGGAAACTTTAAACATCTCAAAAAGTTCAGTTTGTGTCATGTCAAGATAATGCTTAACATGAGGTTCATTGTTTCTAGAACCCCTACAATGTTTTAACACATCCTCCGTGTTAGAAGAAGGCCTAGTGTTATCATGCCAAAACGTTTACACTAGGCCCTTCACTGCTTCGACTAACTTCATGTCTTTGCAGGGAAACCTACCGCTAAATGCCCATAAAGTTTCCATTTGCCCCTCTACATCAAGGTTGTCTCTTCTTACTGAATATTTTTTAATTGTCTTTGGATGTAAAGGCACAATTTGTGATGTGCATTTAAGTAAACTAGGTTTTCTTGTGGATTTACATACAATTGATTTAACCAATACAGGATGAGCCACATTACAGTCTTGTGAACGAGGTTTTTACCAATCGATGTGAATGCAGCAGCAAGAGATTTAACAATGTGATTACTTGATTCGATATTCTTCATTGTTGTTATGCCTAAATTTCTTCTAACCATTGCCATATTTCTAGATCTAAGCAAAGCTAAAAACAATTGGCATTTACCAGCTTCGGATTTGTTATCAAAATATTGTTTCATTATTTGAGAACAATGACGAAGGATGGTGCGTTTAGCCACCTTACCTTCCATGGAAGTCAATCCGCTCTCGTCCACTTGTATT
>LPNX011194060.1:0-25000 GCA_001517045.1 Pseudotsuga menziesii | reverse complement strand
TTTTTTTACTTCATCTTCAAATAAGTTAGAGAAGTACCCCTAATTGTCACCTAAAGTCAAAGTTTTCTGTTTATTTCAGTATTATGTGGCATCTAAAGTGTCTTTAAAGAAGTCCATGATTGTGCATCAACCCTCAAGACTTCCATAAAAAAAACCCATATATTAGAATAAAAAATATTTAAAAAAAAAAATCACTTATATTAAAATTAATTTAAAAATAATTTTAAAAACAAATCATATTATCAATTTATATTTTTTTGCAAGTAACTATCACGATACCAGTTAGAAACAAAATTTAATGAAAAGAATAACACCCAAATCAAAACCATTCGAACTAAATCCTAAAAACCATTGGTTTTTAAAATAATACCACTTAGAATAGAAATTTAATGAAAAGAATGACACCCCAAATCAAAACCATTCTAATTAAATCCTATTAACCATTGGTTTTTACAATAATTAAAAATATATATAATCGTATTTTTATATATATATCTTCGTATACAATCATTATTTTAACTTAATTTTAAAATTATCATGGTTAAAATGAGTGTAAACGCATTTCATTTCCTTTTTCTTATATTTATCATAATACTATTATCTTCATTTAATAATTCCAAGTGTGTGTAAATGTTAACCTTTTTCCTAATTTTATAATGGGGTTTCGTAATCTTATATCATAAGACGAGACACATAAAGCATCTTAATTTATTTGTTTCTTCATTTAATAATTCCAAGTGTGTGCAAATTGTAACCTTTTTCCTAATTTTATAATGGGTCTCATAATCTTATATCATAAAACTTTTTGTTTTACTCATTTAAATAGATTAAGAAAAGACATGAGACACATAAAGCATCTTAATTTATTTGTTTCTAAAACACATTATGCATATCTTATTATTCACAAACCACTATCCAATTTTTTAATAACAAAATTAATTCAGTTTACCAATGCGATTAAATTGGAGTAACTTTTCTACTCGACCATTTTCACTGATCGGACAACCTGTCTTGAGTGAGCTGTCACATCATGCGTTGCTGGTAGTCCGATCAGTGCAAATGGTCGAGTAAAAAATTTAGTTTATTTTGTGCTTTAATCTTTAGGAGAGAAATATACCAATGGAGACAAAATTGGATTTTTTTTTCATTTAATAAATTCAAAGTGTGTGTAGATTGTTAACCTTTTTCCTAATTTTATAATTGGTCACATAATCTTATATCTTCAACTTTTTTGTTTTACCCATTTAAATAGATTAAAAAACACAACAGACACATAAAACATCTTATGTTATTGGTTTCTAAAACACATTATGTATATCTTATTATTCACAAACCACTATCCAATATTTTTTGTATAATAAAATTATTTCAGTTTACCATTGCGATTAAATTAATATTTCATGTGGACATATATTTAGCGACATTGTTGAGTGCTTTAATGTTTACGAGAGAAAGAGACTAATCTAGACAAATTTGGAATTTTGGAATAAATTTATTATAATGTTTTGGCACATCGAGATATCTCGAGAGGCATGGCATTTTTGGGCGACCAAGTGCTTTTCAAGTGGTATACATGAATTACTAAGAAGGGAGAAAATAATTTACAAATGTTAATTGAGAGAGTTCCACTCTCCACTTAGGAATTTTGCATTGTTCGATGATGGGTGGGAGATAATGGATGGTAAGGAATATTTTATATTTTGTTCGATGATGGATGTGGAGATAATGGAGGGTAAGGAATATTTTATATTTTATTGGGTAAAAGTTTTATTCAAATTTTATTATTTTATTATTGTTGTGTTATGAGTGGTGAGAAATTATAAGACAAGATTAAGTGAATGTCATAATCGTAATAATAATACAACACTATTATCTTAGTTTCTCCTATAACATAATAACCTATTCTTCATGTAAATAAAGCTTATACATTCTTCATAGTTTATTTATTATGTACAAGTATGAAAATGAGTGTTCTTAAAAACTTGTAAGAATTACAAAGCATTGACTTGGATGACTTCACAAAAATAAAACACATAAAATACAAAACTAAGAGAGAGACATCGATATATGTGGTTCAACCCAACCTTGGGGCTACATCCACCAAAATTTGTTAATGTTTTTATTAATTCATTCATAACAAAAGGGTAAAATCTATAGCATATATGTTTCAATTTTTTCTTGTCAATCTGCAACATATCCGCTGCAACTTCTTCTTAATCAATTACAAATCGCTTATTTTCAAGAAGGTAATTAACTACACTAAGGACCAACAACATTACAATTATATATTTTCTCTATATTTTTAAAATTCATCATTTCCTCCTAATGTTTATTATTGAATGGTCATCTTCCTCAATTTACCCATACAATGTAACATTAGTTTTTTTCTCTATATATATATATATATTACACCTTTAGTAATTAACTTAGTTCTTATGATAAACTTAATGCCTCCAAACTAACATTATATCTTTTTCCTACCCACTAATACCAACTAACATTATAGTTACCTATTCCCTTTTAACCCTATATGAGAGTTATAAACTCTAGATATAGTAAAATCAACTTAAAGTAACATATTGATAAAAAATTTATAGTTTTAACAAAAAAATACTTTCATATCAAATAATCTCTCTTTTCCTAAACAATTTCTTTAACAATTATAATCTTTAACCTAAAATAACCAACATAAAGCACTACGATATATGGTAAGAATAGTGAATGGTCTCTTTTACCTTTCATTTACTTTTATTTTATATACTTTTACAACTTCACCGAGATGGATTCCTCCACTCATAGTTACGTATTGGTTTACGTTCCTTAAAAATTACTTGAATAAAAATTACTATAAACAAAAGAACAGTATGGAATCCATTTACGTTAGAACAAGAGATATCACAGATTTGTTGATATTTTGTCGAAAACAATAATAGATTTGCATGCGTTTATTTATGAATGTATATTCTCCTTCGGTATTATAAATCTTTGATATTAGTCTATGTTGGACACAATGTTTACACTGACAGGGGGGTGAATGAGTGTAAATCCAATTTTAAAACTCTTCTTAACTTATCACAATTAACTACCAATTCATCACTCCACTATTCTACCAATTTCATAATCATTTCATAAACATATTTCACTTCATCATTCACATATCATAAGCATTTGAATCATCAAGAACCATAACACAAAATAACACAACACCATATAATTTTGTAATATTTTTGTATTAGTTTTGGATCAGCTACAACCGTGAGGTAAAATCAGCAGCTACTGGTACAAAGAGCACCTACTATTCATCCAGGACCCTGCCTGGTTTTCTTAGACCCTGCTAACAAGGGTTTGAGGTATCCTTACCTCATATGCAAGACAAGCTTGCATTTACTGTTAAAGCTCACTGTCTCAATACACTTTCATACATGGAACTGTCATATCATACCAACACTTGTCTCTAGTCCACTTCAACACCTCTTTAAGGAGCATTCATCATCACTTCTTCATACAATCACATTAACTCTTCATTCTGTCCAAGAGCATTCTGTCAGAAAGGATATCAAAAATTTATCATCATACTATCCCTGACTTCATAATCTTCAAAGCACATCTTCATTCATGTCATCAATACTATATTTATGCTGCCTTAATCATCATTCTGTCAATCAGCTATCACAAATCACTGTTAAGTCAAAGCAATCTTCATCGTGTCATGGATTTCATTGTCAAATCAAAGTCAATGTCACTACTATCACAAGTCATCAACTACTGTTATCATTTTTAGATCACTACTGCTCTATCAGTATCGAAGGAGTGGACTATTTTCATTTTTCTATGCACCTTTATGTTCATAAACCTCTACCTCTTATCAATGCTACTGCTCATCACTATTGTTCATCACTGTTGTTGCTAATCATCCTCTGGTTAATAATTCTAATGGTTAACACTGCTCATTAATCTCTGCCGGTCATTCTATGCTTGCTGCTGCAACTCTAGGTGACACTTCTGAAGACTGTTACCATAGAACATCAAGGCAAGGTCTGGAACATCATAGGTTATGCATTATAGTGTTCAAGGCACTATTATATCAGCATCAAGGCATAAACAAAAACAACTTATCTCGTCATACATGACGATCTACTTCAACAAGGTCTGTCAAACATCAGTCTCCATCATATCATAACAAGTCTGTTAATGCTATGTTAGCAAGCAATATCAATCTACCACTATCAAGTCTTCTTTTTCGTTGTTTGCTTCAACTATATCATATCCCAAAATTTATTTACTTTGTTATTAGCCTTCCTAGGCTCATCATTATGTCAATACATTTCTCAGTCTCATGATTAATACTTGTTTCAATATACTTCTCAGATCAATGAGATTTGAGATAGCTTCTATACATATACAGCCCAAGTAAACGCAATCAACTTGTGGAACAAAGACAATGTGATATTCAGAAAAATGTCCCAGGGTTTTCATAACATCTTAACAATGCCAACTTTGGGTTTGTACTGGCAGATTTGTTCATAATGAACTACTTTATTTGTCAAGCCAAAAGATACTTCTCTTTCCAGAACTACTTCATACCTGAGATACTTCTTGCAACAATATTTCTTTCACAGAGATAACTTCATGCTGCGGCTGCCTCAGGGTTAGCCTTCAATCATTCACACAAATGTAGCAAAGGGTTTCTCCACGCTTGTTATATCTTATATAGAGTTCAGAAGAAAAATGACATCTTCTTCATTCTTGGACTGTCAACGAATTGAAGAGTGGACTAACAAAACTTAAACTTGAGCTGGATGTACACAATCATAGGTCATCATCACAGTTTTTATAATGGCAATGATCCTTTGTCAAATATCACCTTGGGTAATGGTTAGTACCATTCTCATGGAATTCCATGATAAAAAAAAACTTTAAGACATTTATGTTGTAACCCGGGGCACTGTCAATCTCTGACATACACAAACTGTCTATTAACTAGGGTTGTCATGAACCATATTAGACCAATTCGAGACTGTGGAAGAATATCAGTCACCCTCAAAATTCATAACTTCCACACACTTCAAACTGACCTTACATCTACGGTTATTTGCTTAGAGGATACCATGAAACAACTGTCAAAGCTAGGACTGATTGCACTTGGAAAAATCCCTAAAACTAGTCATAAGAATTATACCCAAAAAGGTCAAAATTAGACTGTTTACATGTTGTGTAATGAATGGAAGAGAACCCCAACCACTGAACATCACCTTGGACTGTCACAAAAAATCATAAAACAATCAAGACTATGTAAATATTTTAGAACAACAGCAAATAACAAATTCGGGATTAGTTTTTGGCTTGGACATCTCCCACTCGAAATTTCCTCAATCTACAAAAAAATTAGTCCACTGACACCTAAAAATATCGGGAAAAAAAAAATAGAAATCAAGGATGCAATTCCTATCCTACTGCAGCTGCTACAATGATCCAAATTTTAGTCAAGCTGCCTCAATCTGAAAATATTTAGAGCTCCCACGAATTTCCATAGATAAAAATATCATAATTCAAAAATTTGTCTGCTGCTGCAATACTGCTGCCACCCAAAATTCCTCATTCTGCTGATATTTTTCCATCTGAAATTCAGAGAAAAACATTTTTTTCATTTTCTAAATGAGGTCCTGAGGCCTCTTATTTATACACATTTTCATACCATTTTTTTATGGGGCCGACCTGCTTGGAGTTTTAAAAAAAAAAATTAATTTAAAAAAATATATATTTTGTTTGGTCGGCTGCCCCAAAAAGGTGGGGTACCCCAACTTCAAAAATCCATATCTCATCAACCATGAGGAACCACGTGACATGCCACCTACCGTTGGAAACAGAATGACAAGGGATATCTCCCTATGATGGATTTATTTGCAATCCCATGGTCCAATACCCTTAAAATATTCAATTTGTTCAGGACATCAAAGACCTCACACATGAGGGTGCCATCATTACTTCTTCAACCGATCAAGGCTTGTTCACAAATCACCATCAATGGAAAGGGTTTAGAAAGCCACAAGAGCTTCATTAAGGGTCCCACCATCGGGATGCCATCTAATAATGTCAAGTGTAAGTAGTGGGATCCATGACCATATCAAGGGCATCAATGTCATCAACATGGGTTATAGGTCTTCATCAAGTCATCAAGGACCACATTTTCTTCATCAACTGTGCAAGAACCATAAAGCCATCAAGTGTGGGTCCAAGGGCTACTTCAGGGATTCTTCATCAAGTTGACCTTTGTCATTGCCATATCATCACTTTAAACTTTGTCATTAATGCGTTGTCATCAAATTGTCATCAATGACAACTTTATCCAACAATCTCCCCCTTTGACATTAATGACAAAGGGCAGAAGCTTATCTATTAAGAAGCTTCACAAAAATTTGAATCCTTGAATTTTTCATAGCCAAGTCTCCTCCTTTAATTGAATGTTGCTTATGCTGACCTAATATTCATAGTTTTTCTTAACATACTAGCTTGATTTTAATTTTGAGAATATCCAACAGAGATCATTGGTTTCAACTAGGTTTATGTCTTCTATATGGCTGCTCCTGTCTGATTTCAAGGCCACATGAACACTATTCTTGGGGCTGAAATTTGAAATTCCAAACATCAGAGTTCTTTAATTTCTAAGCCATCTACTCTCATAACATGCTCCCCTGTGAAGATACTGTGTTAATCACCTGTTATTCTTGGACAGACATTAAGTTTAACAAAATTTGTGCTTTTGGATGACTGAACTTCCTCTTAATTTTCTCACATCAGCAACCAGAATTTTAATCATATTCACAGGTAGATGCATCATTTAGTAAATTACCAAACCTCATAATACCAATCATACTCCCCCTCTCAACATGCCTCATTAAACTTGTCTCCAAATTTGATCCCTGCCTTCCATTAGTCTTCCTAAACATGATCCTAGGACCTGTTACTTCTCTTGGAGCATCCATCATTTTCCCATTGAATCCATCCTCCAATAATGAACTCATGTAGTTATTAAAGTCATTTATTATACTTGCCATATGGCAGCTATTTTGACTTGTACATTGATCCTCAATTTCATTTAGCACATTGTTTTTCTTCATCCACACTTTCTTCTTGGCATCTATCTTTTCATTATTTTCTCCATTGTCCTTGTTGGTTTTCTTGGCTGAGCTATATGTCAATCTCCTCATATCATTCCAACAATTTTGTACTTTGTGCCCAAATTTGTTCCATGACCAGCACCTTCCTTCACTTATTAGATCAACTTCTTTTCTCCATCCTTGAGAATGTACTTAACTATAGGTTCTTGTCTTTTGATCTTCAAAATTTTCTGCATTTGTCTTCTTCCAAGGTTCACTAGTTCTTCTTGCTGAAGTGTATGAAGAACTCCTTCTTGGCTGACTTCTTTGACTGGCACATTCATGGGCTTTGTGTCCAAACCCACTACAAATGTAGCATCTTAAAGTATGACATGTGGCACCAATATGGCCTTCTTGTTTGCATGTCCAGCATCTAACCGAGTTGCTTTGTCTTCTAATATTTGTTCTTCCACAATTCATTGCCTTGTGGCCAAAGTTTGAGCAAGAAAAACAATAGCCATTAAATTCATATTCATACCTTGGACCTTGTTTCCATCTTGGAGTTGAATCTTTGCTTTGAGGAATGAGGTCAGCTTCTTGATGTGTTCTTGAACATTCACCATCCTTGTTATCATGTGCATGTACATAGGATGCATCCTTGGTCATTGATGGACCAGCATTTGGGGTCTTTGGAGACCACTTGTCTTCTTCTAGATTGCCTTCTACCTTTCTAAACCCAAGAAAAGATTTGTCAAAGGGAGACCTTTGGCAATCCAATAATTTATCCAACATGACAGAGTTGTTGTTGAACTTCTCATGATGCTTTGATTTTTCAATCTTCTTTCTGAGATTGGCAATCTCAAACTCATGCTTCTGATTTGTCACTTCTTTTTCTTCCAATTGATTTCTTAATGCTTCTTCTATTCTCTTGGCTTCTTCTAGCTGAGTTTTCATATCAAGATTTGCCTCTCTTGCTTCTTCAAGTATTTTTGAATCTTTAACATGGTTCTTTTGTTCTAGGGTTATATCGATCAAATCAATCTTTAGCTTTCATTTTTCTTCTTCATTTTCCTTCAGCAGTTTTAGCCACACTACTCCTTCATGCTTAATTTTCATAAGAAACTCCTTTAGTTCAACATTCTTCTTTTGGATATTATCCATATAATCAAAGGTTGTCGTCCTAAACATCTTGTAATCAGATTGGTTAATATCAACTTTGTTCAAGTACCAATCAACTCTGAGATCTATGTTGCATACATAGTTTATAATTCTATGTTTAGCTTTCAACATTGCTTCATCATTCTCAGTAATGGGATTTTCTATTTCATCAAATATAGGAATACTACTATTGAAATTATCCATACCTTTATTGGATTCTGAATCTTCATGCTCGGCATATTCAGTAGTTTTGATTTATTCCTCCTGATTGTCTTGTTCAGTGTCTTGTCTTTCCTTTTTGTATTCATCCTCCAATTTGAACCAAAGATCCTTTGCTGAAGTGTGTTCCCCAATACTTTCTTTGACAGACCTGGGAAGTCCATCCATGAGAAATTTCAGAGCTGTTGTATTGTCCTTCTTTGCATCTTTCTGAGTTGTTGCTTTGTCCTTCTTGTTTGATAGATTGGGTGGATTGATAAAAATTTCCCAAACTCCTAATTTCTTGAGATAGGATTTCATTTTCCTCCTCCAACAAAAATAATCTTTCACATCAAACCTTGGTACATCATTGATGAATTCTTCCTGTGGATCCATACTTGTGTCCATGGATCTCTTTCAATCTTGCAAAAGCTAATGATGAAGGCCGACTCTAATACCAATTGTTGGACACAATGTTTACACTGAAAGGGGGGTGAATCAGTGTAAAGCCAATTTTAAAATTTTTCTTAACTAATCACAATTAACTACCAATTCATCACTCCACTATTCTACCAATTTCATAATCATTTCATAAACATCTTTCATTTCATCATTCACATATCATAAGCATTTGAATCATCAAGAACCATAACACAAAAGAACACAACACCATATAGTTTTGTAATATTTTTGTATTGGTTTTGGACCAGCTACAACCGTGAGGTAAAATCAGCACCTACTTATACAAAGAGCACCTACTCTTCATCCAGGACCACCCTTCCTGGTTTTCTTAGACCCTGCTAATAAGGGTTTGAGGTATCCTAACCTCATATGCAAGACAAGCTTGCGTTTACAGTTAAAGCTCACCGTCTCAACACACTTTCATACATGTCACTATCGTATCATACCAGCACTTGTCTCTTGTCCACTTCAGCACCTCTTTAAGGAGCATTCATCAGCACTTCTTCATAGAGTCACATTAACTCTTCATTCTGTACAAGAGCATTCTGTCAAAAAGAATATCAACAATTTATCATCATACTATCCCTGACTTCATAATATTCTAAGCACATCTTCATTCATGTCATCAGTACAATCTGTCTGCTGCCTTAATCATCATTCTGTCAATCAACTGTCACAAATCACTATTAAGTCAAAGCAATCTTCGATGTGTCATTGATGTCATTGTCAAATCAAAGTCAATGTCACTGCTATCACAATTCATCAACTACTGTTATCATTTTTAGATCACTACTGCTCCATCAGTCAAGTCATCCAAGGAGTGGACTATTTTCATTTCTCTGTGCACCTTTATGTTCATAAACCTATGCTTCTTATCAATGTTCTTGATCATCACTATTGTTCATCACCGTTACTGCTAATCATCCTCCGGTTAATAATTCTACTTGTTAACACTTCTCATTAATCTCTACTGGTCATTCTATGCTTGCTGCTACAACTCTAGGTGACACTTTCGAAGACTGTTACCATAGAACATCAAGGCAAGGTCTGGAACATCATAGGTTATGCATTATAGTGTTCAAGGAACTATCATATCATCATCAAGGCATAAACAAAAACAACTTATCTCATCATACATGACGATTTGCTTCAGCAAGGTCTATCAAACATCAGTCTCCATCATATCATATCAAGTCTGTCAATGCTATGTTAGCAAGCAATATCAATCTACCACTATCAAGTCTTCTTTTTCATTGTTTACTTCAACTGTATCATGTCCCAAAATTTATTTACTTTGTTATTAGACTTCCTAGGATCATCATTATGTCAATACATTTCTTAGTCTCATGATCAATACTTCTTTCAATATACTTCTCAGATCAATGAGATTTGAGATAGCTTCTATACATATACAACCCAAGTAAATGAAATCAACTTGTGGGACAAATACAGTTTGATATTCATAAAAATGTCCCAGGTTTTTCATAACATCTTGACAATGACAACTTTGGATTTGTACTAGCAGATTTGTTCATAATGAACTACTTTATTGGTCAAGCCAAAAGATACTGCTCTTTCCAGAACTACTTCATACCTGAGATACTTCTTGCAACAATATTTCTTTCACAGAGATAACTTCATACTATAGCTGCCTTAGGGTTAGCCTTCAATAATTCATCCAAATGTAGCGAAGGGTTGCTCCACACTTGTTGTATCATATACAGAGTTCAAAAGAAAACTGACATCTTCTTCAATCTTGGACTGTAAACGAATTGAAGAGTGGACTAGCAAAACTTGAACTTGAGCTGGGTGTACACAATCATAGGCCATCATCACAGTTTTTATAATGGAAATGATCCTTTGTCAAATATCACCTTGGGAAATCGTTAGTACCATTCTCATGGAATTCCATGATAAAAAAAAAAACTTTAAGACATTTCTGTTGTAGCCCCGGGCACTGTCAAACTCTGACATACACAGACTATCTATTAACTAGGGCTGTCATGAACCATATCAGACCAATTCGGGACTGTGTAAGAATATCAGTCACCTTGAAATTCATAACTTCCACACACTTCAAACTAACCTTACATCTACAGCTATGTGCTTAGAAGAGACCATGAAACAACTGTCAAAGCTAGGACTGATTGTACTTGGAAAAATCCCTAAAACCAGTCATCAGCATTATACCCAAAAAGGTAAAAATTGGATTGTGTACATGCTATGTAATGAATGGAATAGAACCCCAACCACTGAGCATCACCTTGGACTGTCACAAAAATTCATAAAAAAAATCAGGACTATGTAAATATGTTAGAACAACAACAAATAACAAATTTGGTACAGGTTTTTGGCTTGGACAAATCCCACCCGAAATTGCCTCAGTCCACAAAAAAATCAGTCCACTAACACCTAAAAATATCAGGAAAAAGAAAACAGAAATCAAGGCTGTAATTCCTATCCTAATGCGGCTGCTACAGTGATCGAAATTTTAGTCAAGCTGCCTCAGTCCGAAAATCCTCAAAGCTCCCATGGATTTCCATAGATAAAAATATTAGACTTCAAAAATTTGTCTGTTGCTGCAATACTACTACCACCCAAAATTCCTCAGTCTGCTGATATTTTTCCATTTGAAACTCAAAGAAAAACATTTTTTTCATTTTCTAAATAAGGTCGTGAGCCCTCTTATTTATACACATTTTCATACCAATTTTTTATGAGGCTGACCTGCTTGGAGTTAAAAAAAAAAATTAAAAAAAATATCTTTTGTTTGGTCGGCTGCCCCAAAAAGGTGGGGTACCCCGAATTCAAAAATCCATATCTCATCAACCATGAGGAACCATGTGATGTGTCACCTACCGTTAGAAACGACATGACAAGGGATATCTCCCTATCATGGATTTATTTGCAATCCCACGGTCCAATACCCTTAAAATATTCAATTTATTCAATACATCAAAGACCTCACACATGAAGGTGCCATCATTACTTCTTCAACCCATTAGGGCTTGTTCACAAATCATCATCAATTGAAAGGGTTTATCAAGCCACAAGAGCTTCATTAAGGGTCCCACCATTAGGATGCCATCTAACAATGTCAAGTGTAATTTGTGTGCTCCATGACCATATCAAGGGCATTAAGGTCATCAACACGGATTCTAGGTATTCATCAAGTCATCAAGGACCACCTCTTCTTCATCAACTATGCAAGAACCATAAAGACATCAAGTGTGGTTCCAAGGGATTCTTCAGGGCTTCTTCATCAAGTTGACCTTTGTCATTGCCATATCATCACTTTAAACTTTGTCATTAATGACAAGGCCTATCTTCATATGATTGATTTGATGACAATTTGATGACAATAGTCTAGCATTGACATCCATATTTTATTAGCATATTTAATATGATATTCTTTGTACACAAATTTTGTATTAAAGTAATATTGTTCAACCAATAATATGAATCTCAGGACAAGGAGTTTTAGTTGATTCTATGAATTCTATGAATTCCTTGGTACACGCAGAGTCATATAGCTATCGGTTATTATGTTTGCAAGAAAATTGAGAATAACAACGAATCTACAGTATTGTTTCATTCTTTTCAAGGAATCTCAGCTTTTTAGAAACAAACCAACCATATCCATAAAGAATATTGTGAATTATCTGAACTTAAACACAACCCATAATACCTTCCCTCAAAATCTATAGGGAAATTTACTGAACATGACCATTCCTGGGATTTTCTATATGACAGCTTGGATGAGAATAAGGCATTGAGATAAGACATCGATACATGTTTGTTACTTATAGAGCATCTCGTAGCCATGTTATCTATTGCCATAACAAAGATCGATTTATACTTACAGGGCATCTCAGGTTTTGCGTTGAATTATAATTGAGAAACCCTTCTATAATTTATTTGGAGAACTCCATATACACCTATTCTTATCTAAGATAATTGTGTAAATGCGTATATACGGTAGGTTGTTGAAAGAAAGTTAGTTGAACTGGAATAAAGAGAGATACATAGTTGTTAGAGTAAGGCTTAGCTATAGCTAAACATGTAGTTAACTGTATGTTATCATAACAACAGTAATTTATTAAATAAGTAAAAGTATTATTAAACTACCAATGCTTCTTTGGGAAAGTAGAAACCAAAAATTAAACTCACATGCAAGTGCAAAAATCGGCGTCTGCATTTTCTCTAGGATGTTTAATTTTTTTGTGATTTACCATTGAAGCTATGGCTAGAAATTGGTTACCTATTCATCCTCCTCATTTCCCAACCATTATAATCGATCCTCCTAATCTGCAGAACTAAGAAAAGAATGTCTACGTCAAGTTGTGCCTTGTTCACTTCATGAAAATGATATCCCTCCCTTAATAAAACCAGTGATACCCTCATTCTTCCTTCCCCATGTGGCGTATTTATTTTTCCAACGCTTGTAGATACCTCTCCCTTTCCCTTTCTATCGGCACCAAATTGTATCAAGAAGCACCTCCTTTCTTACCTTTATTGATTTCGGTTATAACAGTTTTTAAATATTTGAAACCCTAACTACCAAAGAGGAGTTCGCTCACCTTTTCATATTAATCCATTCTTAAATACTAATATAAGATATAATATAAATTTCTATTGATAGGAAAAATTATCTTTTCTTGACTTATGTTTTCTGTTTATAAAAAAAAAAAACTCATGTAGTTTTTTACCAAGGATATAATAGTAGGGTAGTTATCATCATCTTGGGATCTTTGATCAACTACTATAAAAATAACTTGAACATACCTACGGTTTCTTAGCAAGGTAATTGACGTCGAGGTCTGAGTTCTTTTTACAAAAAGGATATTAGGGACCTAGGGATTATCCTTAGTCCAAATTATTTGGTGGTATTAAATATTAATTCTAAGATTATGGTGAAATGCATAAGGCCTGGTTTATGTTAAGGTTTAATGTTATGTTAAGCCTTAAACCTTACATAAGTTTTTAAACCTACCTATAAGACCCTTTGGGCTTTAACATTGTTAAAGGTTTACAATTGGTATCCATCCATGTGATGGTATTGCTATGGTTTTGACTTAGGTTTGAATTCATGCGTTGATATTACTATGCAATAGTGTCTATACAATGGTGTTTATATGTTTGAACATTACAAGGAAAGGTTTAAAGGTTTGTGAAAATGCTTGATAGCTTGCAAGGCTAAGTAGAAGGTTTAATGCAACGCTTGATGTTCTAACCCATGGATTTCGAGTTGATAGTGCAACCAGGGTGATGTTAATGCTTTATGATAGTGCCTGAACTGCATTTAAGGCCTTGTTTTGGGAAACATTCATAGTATTCCACATGTAACTTGTCTTATCTCTACGTTGGTGGATGTGATTTTATGGGTTTTGATAAAAATATGGAAAGTGCATTTCATTACTAAGTCGTGAAATTGGATTTTGGTTCTTGTGAAGGTTTATTTGTTGGTTAACATTTTGCATACCACCTTGCTAAGGATTTTTTACCTTGTTGTGGCTATGGATTTTCTCCCTGGTGTGAACACCAACTGGCTTCTATGGCCATGAAGTTAACGCTGCTCCTTTCAGATCTACGATGAATATTTCATGGATAGTTTAGTTTGAAGAGTGTAGGTATATGGGTTAAAACTGAGCCAAGCTCTATATATTTAAATTCTCCATTTTGCTTCTCAAGTCCTTCTTTGTTTCTCTATGTGGAAGGGTTAATGGGTTGTTTTTTGCATTCAATAGTTCATGATGGAGCTTCATTCCGCGAAGAGGAATCCATTGTTTCCTCAAGGTAACTCCATTATTCACTCAATATTCATTAGGGTTTTAGCTAATGAGTATATTTGTCTACACAGGTGTAAAGCGATGGTGCAATCACTGAGGAGGAATGACCCCCGGTACCCTCATATAATTATAAGGAAAGGGTTTTAGTTTGCATCAGCTTTTAGACTTCAATTTGTATTTCGTAAATGGTTTCTAAGACATGTCTTGTATGTTGTAGGTGAAGAGGAGGAGGAGGAAAGGTAATGACACTTGTTTTTAAAACACATTTTGGTTTTGTTTCCATTCCCAAAATGACCATAGGATAACCTCGACACTCGTTGCAGTTCTGGTTATCGACCCAGTTTCAAACCTATCATCCTTCCTCTCGACATAGATGACATTTGTAAAGTGTAAGTATTCATTTTTTTCATGGTTTAGGGTCTTAATATTCAAACTTTCAAATTAAAATTTCGTTTGAACTTTCTTACAAGGTTATGGTGTGGTTATCTTTCACGTTTTTCTTGTTGGCTGCACAAACTAGCAGTTCCACGATTTAAGTTTGGGTTTGGTATTTGAATCCATTTTATAATTATTGTCCCGCGAGTATGGGGTTGTTTGAAGAGTAAGGAATTTTATGCTTCCTCCAACTCATTTGGTTGCTCTATTTCATGGTAGGAATCATACCTAGATCTATATCTTATTATTTCATTATGTTTTATACTTACAAACCTAACCCCAATTCCTTTCATGTGCATTGGAACAAATGTTGCCGTGGACCTGCCTATAATTGTGACTAAATTTCCCTTGCTACGTATAAATGGTATGCACAGCCATTTGACCACTAGTTGGTAGAGTTATGTTTATGCATGTTTTTGTTTTGGACTTTTGGAAAAGGGGGCTTCTCTGTGTCTTACTTTCCAAGATAAGTTTAAATGTGTAACTTTAAATGGTAGATCTTAATTGAAGTGTGACTTGATCCCAGTCTCACTAGGAATTTGTATTTACTTTTTAATCTAACAAATTGGATTCTTTATGTATTCTACCACTGTATATGTGAAAGTTTAATTAACCTCTCGGTTCAGATTTATAGTTTTATGGATTGTTTCAATTTGTTAACATAACTAAGGTTTATAAGTTTTTTCCCCCGAATGGCATGGTCATTCTTTAACAATTATATTTATAATATTTGTATTATATGAATCCTACCATCTCTTCTAATACTTCTATAACTGTTAATAGTTAATGGACTATCAGTTATTTATGATATTTAAGTTATTGCAGAAATATTCAGGGTTTTTCTAACATAACAATGAATCATATATAAAAGATATTCACGATTACTTTTACTATGTGCATACATTAGTCTATAACAGAAACATAAGATAGGAAATATACCTATTATACAACTGTGCATAAACTTTGTACCAAGAAACTAGCATAATAATAAACATTTTTACAAATATAACTAGCAAATCTAGCAATACATGATTTACAAGATGGAACCTATCACCACTAATGCCAACATCAAAAATCAAGGTTGTCGTTCCTCCCAACCAAACTTTCAAAGCATCCAAGTTACTTGATATGGAACACCCTATCATGTTTGTTGAACCATGAGGACAAAGAATGATCAATGCTCTCTATGTATAAGCTAGTTCACTTCCCCTCCATCATAAGCTTCCTGCTCGCTCATTCGATGGGTTAAATACCTATGATATTTTTCCTATGACTTTGGTAAATTATGATCCACCTACTCATTATTTCTCCACAATGCATCTCGACTTGATTTTTAAGGAGGACGTCTTCTACATCACTTGATATTTGATTCAACAATTTTTCCACTTCGGCTCTTCCTTTGACACTTGTCATTCCTCCTTGTGGGTCAACAAACACTCGTCAATGGATAATTCATTTTTTATCTAATTAATAACTCTTGTACATTTATTTTGACCTAACTTGGTCAAAATATTTAAAAAAATTAAAGTCTTTTAACAAATAATAAATATTCAGTATGTTACATACATATCCCCTTTAAGATTAACATTGTCCTCGATGTTATATTTTAAACTTATAATAAATCATTTTGAAATATAATTGGATATTCTTGTCGCATATTGCTTTCCAATTCCCAACTGAACTTATTACTTTAAAATCGAAGCATGAAAAAAAAATATGTACTTTTATAGTAGGTGGTAATGCTATTTGATATGCCACCGGTCCAACCTTTGTTAATATTTCAAAATGTCCACAATACCTAGGTGACAATTTTGCATCTTTTCCCAATCTTAGGGAACTTTTTTGGGGTTTCAATTTCACATAAACATGATATCCTACATGGAACTCTCGTGCAGTTCTTTTTAAATCGCCATAAATTTTTTGTCTATCTTGAGCTACCTTCAAGTTATGTTGTACTTGTTTCACTGTTAGCTCCATATCTTTCAATATTCCATGTCCTATCATTAATCTATCAACTGGTCTGCTCCAAGAAATTGGAGTATTAAATTTTTGTCCATACAACATTTTAAATGGACTTAATCTAGATTAAGCTTTAAAATGGTTGTTATATGCAAACTATATAAGAAGTAAATAATCTTCTCATTTACCTGGTTTATCCATTACGTACATTCTAAGCATATCTTCTAAAATATTATTCACCATTTGAATTTGGTCAGTTGTCTAAGGATGATATGCAGTACTAAAATTTAACTTCGCACCTAAATCCTTAAATAAAGCTTTCCAAAAATTTCTCGTAAACTTTGCACTTCTATGAGAAATTAACACTTTGTGTAACCATGCAATCTAAAAATTTCCTTCATAAAAATATCAACAATATTAATAGCTTTATATGTAGACTTAACTGGAATAAAGTCGGCTTCTTTACTAAGCTTATCCACCACAACCATAATCAAGTCATTTTGTTTAGCATTTTTAGGTAACCCTATTATGAAATCCATACTGATAATCTCCCATTTCCATTTCAGAATAGGTAATGGCTGTAACAATCCAGATGGATGTTGTTGTTCATATTTTACTTGTTGAAATTCAATACATCTAGCTAAGTATTCAACAACTTCATTCTTCATATTAGGCTAAAAGCGGTGTTTTCTTATCATCGTAATCCTTTTTTGATATCCAAGATGTCCTTAATATGATATTTTATGTAATTCATTCATAACGATTGTCATAATTTATTCCAAGTTAGTTATCTATAGTCTTCTTTTATGTAAACAATCCCTTTTTGTCAAAACTGAATTCTATTTTTACATGATTTGCTTCATTTTTTGTTGTCTTCTCTTTTAATTTTAGATAATATTTATCAAAAAAAAAATTGTTTTCAATTTTATCCTCCAAATCCATCTCATATTTTCTACTTGTAGTGACATATAACATATTTGCATGACGACTTAAAGTTTCTACCACTTTATTTTCTTTCTCTTTGATATGTTTTATCTCAAAGTCATGTTCGCTTAAAAAGGATAACCGCGTAACCTGTCAAGAATTAAGATTTTGTTGGTAAAATAAACATTTAGACTTATATTCTCAGAAATTCAGAAAAATATTCTTCCTATAAGATAGGGTCACCACATATTAAGGGCATGA
Organism: Pseudotsuga menziesii; assembly: GCA_001517045.1. Taxonomy (NCBI): domain Eukaryota; kingdom Viridiplantae; phylum Streptophyta; class Pinopsida; order Pinales; family Pinaceae; genus Pseudotsuga; species Pseudotsuga menziesii. Next base: position 6,717 of record LPNX011194060.1, on the reverse strand, counting down.
ATGATAGAAGCTAATTCTAGATCATGGGCAACATAATTCTTTTCATGTTCTTTAAGTACTGTAGCCTCATAAGCTATAACATAATTCTCATGAATTATACTCCTACTAAACCTTCTTTACATGTATTCGTACATATGACAAAGTTCTTGTATGGATCATAAATCTTTAGGATAGGAGATTTTGTTAATAAGTGTTTTAATTTATTAAATTTTTCTTCACATTTTTCATTCCAGTCGAACTTCTTACCTTTATTTCGTAACAAGGTTATAGGACATGAAATTTCAGAAAATCCTTCAATAAATTTACTATAATAGAAAGTAATCCCCATAAAATATCTTATATTAATTTTGTTTTTTGGGAAGAGGCCATTCCATGATAGCTTTAATTTTATTGTGACTACTGATATTCCTTCTTTAGACACCACGTGTCCTAAATATTGAATTTTATGCTTAAAAAAGTCACATTTGCTCAACTTGGTAAATAATTGTTGTTCTCTTAACACTTGTAAAACTATTTATAAGTGTTCCTCATATTCTTGTTTATTCTTAGGATATATTAATATGTCATCTAAAAATACAACTACAAATTTATCTAAGTACTTGTGTAATATATTGTTCTTTAAATGCATAAAAGATATTGGTTCATTTGTCAACCCCAAGGGCATTACAATAAATTCATAATGACCGTGTCTGGTTCTAAAAGTTGTTTTAAAATTATCTTCATCTTTAATATGTACTTGATGATATCCAAATCTCAAAAGTATTTTGGAAAATATTGTTGCTCCTCGAAACTAATCAAATAGATCATCAATACAAGGTAGGGAATATATATTTTTTAATTGTAATTTTATTTAGTTGTCGATAATGTAGACATAATCGTAAAGTACCATCATTTTTGCTACGAACAATAGTGGTCCTCCCAATGGGGAAACAATTGTTCGATTGTACTTCTTATCAATAAACTCTTGTATTTTTAATTTTAACTCATTAAGTTCCAAGATATTCATACAATATGGTGTTTTCAATTCTGGTACCGCCCCTGGAATTAAATCATTAATAGAGACATCTATGTCTCTTTTCAGATGTAATACAAGGATTTCTTCCCGAAAACATTTCTAAAATATTTTAGAATTGGTGTTTCTTCCAATCTGAATTGATCATTTTTCCCTCTATCATCTATTATGTGAACTCAAAATACCTTGAAACCTTTACGACCAGACCTTTTCCTTTGTAAAGCTCAAATTTATCTTATAGTGATTTTCCTTGGAATTCCTTTTATGACAATAGTATTACTTTCTTCATCAAAACATGAAAATATCTTACCATAACACTTTCAAAATAACTCTATGCTTAAATAACGAATCAATTCCTATCAACAAATCATATGATCCTAAGGGTAGTATATTTAAATCAGTGTGCATCTTAAAACCATTCATATTAAATTCATAATATTTCACAAAACTAGTTACTTTTCGCTTCCTGCCTATAGAAACTTGAACCAACCAAGAATTTTCAAATTTATTTTGTTGTAGTTTACATAACTCTATAATTATTGGCGAGATATAACTTAAAATTGCACCCCGATCAATCAATATAGAGATTGGTTTATCTTTTAACATACCTTTGATTTCAACCATAGATGTTTGATGATCTGTTTTCATGTTCTCCAAGGTTGCAATGATTCTAGTCATGCTCCTCTCTATATCTTCCATAGTAGTATCTTCTTGAGTTTTATGCACATTGCTAAGATTTTTACTTCTTACAGGACAATCTTTAAAATGGTGTGGTTCACCGCATTCCCAACATTTTAACGGTTCCCTTTGTCCAGTATTTTTAGTATAAGAAGTGGGTCCTTCTCTTTCTTCTATTGCAGTAGGATTCTGTTGTTTATTATATTAAAATTACTTCCTTGATAATCTCAATAATTACTTCCATTATTTTTATAAATTTTTGTGCCTTTGTTTTTATGTTCAAAACTTTCACGTCTTTTATTTTTCCAATTAGGTATATACTTTCTCATTTGTTTTTATTTTGTTCATAACAGAAATTTTCTTTTCTCATAGCCTCTTCCAAAGTTTTTGGACTATCATATTCAATACTCTTTTTAAAAATAAGAGGTAAACAACTAAGAAAACGTTGAATTTTTTTTTCATCAATAATATATGGTACATAACGTAATAATCTTAGAAACTTACTGCATAGTTCTTTCATTGTCATTACACCTAATCTCAACTCATAAAATTCTTTATCTTTTTCCTCATAATATTGTTCCAATAAATATTTTATTTTAAAGTATTTCTTAAAAGTTTTCCATGTCACATAATGTTCTTTAATGTTCTTTACCTTTTTGATGTCTTGCCACCAAATATCATCTTTCTGAGTGATGTTGTAGATTGTCATTTTTTCCTTTAACTCATATGAATAGTTATAGATCTGAAAATACTTTTTCATTCTAGAAAGAAAAGCTTCTGCTTCTTCTCCTTTTTAAATTTCTCCATCGAACATAGGAGGATTAATCTCTTTAAATTCACTACTAATTTCTTTTTGTGTTGGTTACTATCACTACTTTCACTAGAATCCTTTTATTTTCCCTTACTTTGTTTAGTTGATTCTTCACTTGAGGACTTAGTCTCACTTTTAGAAAGTTTTAATTTTATTGCCTTACATTTATAAGGTGCAATCCTTACTATTTATAACTCATGTCCTTTATTATTCTCTTCTTCATTATTATGTATTTTAGTTCATTGGACATTATTTAGTTCTTCTTGTCTTTTTAAGATGTGTTCATTATCTTATTTAACACTTTGAAATCTTGATTTTAAATGTTTTACTGGTTGTAAAAGTTCATATTGATTATCATTCCTACTTTCATTTAAATTTACCCATATATCACCATCTCTAATATTTCCTTCTTCTATGTTTTTTGGTTCTTTAGGATGGGATTCTCCTTGAGCGGACATTTTTACTTCTGCCATTTTTCCTGCAAAATCAAGGTTATTTTCATCTTCATGTTTACAAAGAGAATGAAACCATAACATAAGTTAGTTTCTGATTTATTTATGTTTAAGGGTTGGGCATTTTCAGGCCGAGTGTTGTAACTATGCTTTTATACCATTGAGTCACAACCCAAAAAATATACAAAAAAAAGTATACGTATATATTTGTCTTACTCTTAGTCTTAAAAATGTAATTTCATATGACCTACTCACTTGAATATGTTTTCAAGTACTAATTTTACTTGTTGTATATTCCATGGTATGTCTTGTCATCTTGGGATCATTCATCGACTATGATAAAAATAAATTTCACACACCTGCAGTTTCTTAGCAAGGTAATTGACGTCAAGGTTTGATTTCATTTTACAAAAAAAGAGATTAGGGCCCTAAGAATTATCCTTAGTCCTAAGTTTCAGGTCATTTTAAATCGTAATTTTTTTATTATGGTAACATGCATACGATTTGGTTTATGTTAAGGTTAAACATATTATTAAACCTTAACACAAACCAAATCTTATTCATGTACCATAATCATAGAATTAACATTTAAAACAAACCAAGACTTAGTACTAAGGACAATCCTTAGGGCCCTAATCTCTTTTTTGTAAAAAAAACTTAGACCTCGACATCAATTACCTTGCTAATAAATCATAGGTATGTTCAATTTATTTTATAGTAGTCGATCAATGATCCCAAGATGCCGATAAGTACCCTCCCACATACAACAAGTAAACTTAGTACGTGAAAAAACAATCAACTAAGTCTTATGAAATTACATTTTTAAGACTAAGAGTAAGATAGATATATGTGTGTGTGTGTGTATTGTATATTTTTGGGGCTGTGACAATGAAATTATTAATAATCAAGTTGAGGTATTAGTTTTATTTTAATAATTTAATTTGTTTGGCACAAAGAAGATTAAGATTCTTTTTTTTACAAGGGAGTCATCAATCATGATGATAGTGATGATCATCAGAGTCCATTGATATTAATGTCGGTCTATCAAATTTTAATAAGATTACGTTGATTCGTGTTTAAACTTTTATTTCTATGATCAAATAGATTGGAAGGAAATGTTCTTAGGTTACCATATTTTTGACAAGTTAGAAGGTTATGGAGGTTTGTAAATTGACAAAGATTATATCATTGCGATCTAATGTGGGTGTATGTAGGGAATTATAAGAGAAATGGTTTTCTTTCTCAACACTCATAGTCTCATAGAGAAGGAAAATCCTTTCTGACAATAGCATTTTAGGAATTGTCCAGCACCCTATTTCACTATGAATCTCATGAAAGTTCATTCTTATTTTGACTATATTAATTTTCTTCCTCGAACTACTTAAACAAAGTGGTAAATTTGATCTTCCATATTAGGGTTGATGACCTCTTTATAATTTATCATAACTTCCTTTTAACCTCTAATTCTTTCTCATCACACATTTTTTCTTCAAACTTAGATGCTATAATATTTTAAAATGTTATTCATATCTTGCAAAGTGGCATTTTCATCAATCCTTAATGGTTTAACAATGCCACAGTGTAGTTATGGTAGCCTCTCTTAAGTCAGATTTTGTTCTGACTAGATTTTAATGCAACTTTAGGAATTAATTGGTCTCCCATATTATTTATCATGTTCTTGTACATCAAGTAACAAGTCATAGTGATACTCTCAATGAGGAGACAACCCACTTCTAGAAGGAGAATAGGGTAGGGTGTATTTCTTTTAATCTTGTGGATATACTTTATGTAACGCTTCTATATTTTTTGAATCCTTTTCTAGGATTCTCTAGAGATATTACAACCCAAACTTCACAACCATACAAGATAACAAGAGTGACTAAATTTTCAAAAATATTTTTTTAACATACATCAAAAAGTTCATTGATTTATAATGAGATGATCTGTGGTAGGGTTATTTCTTCTAAAGCATGCGTGAACTTTCTCCCTCTACCTTCACTTTCTATCCATGTAGTGGTTTTCTTTTCTAAAATGATACCATAAAGTTTAGCTGAAATAGGACTAATCATAATGGTATGGTAATTAGAGGGGTTATTTTTATGACCACTTTTAAAGATAGGAATGATGAGGTTCTCATGCATAAAAATTTGCATGGATTATTTTTAGATCAAATAAAGAAGTAGGGTCAAAGCATGGTAATGTGTCTCACTTTTTCCCCTTTTGTGGCGATGAAGTTTTATAAAAGATAATAAACTACACATCTACAAATCCATTAAGAATCAGATAATGGTGTAATGAAACAAAAGTTTTCACTATGAATGAGATTTTATATGGTATTTTTTTCAAATTAGAAAAAAAAATTGATCTTATTTATTTCATTTTCTTTAAAGGTCATTTATTATTATTCCAATATCTCATAAGTACCCACACAACCGTGACCCCCTATATCTATCTAAACATTTATTTTTTTAATTCCAAATTTTTTGAACAAGTTTTTTAGAGACACTTTTAAGATTGTTGTACAATTTTTTAAATTTTATTATATGATATATTTTAATTATTATTAAATTATTAATATAAATAATAATTTTTATGTGTACGTAAAAGTGCGAGAAAAAAAACTATCATGTTAAAACTTCGAAACCAATATTTTTTTATATGAATACGGAAATAATATACAAGTGACTGTTAAAATTATTTTTTAATTTTTTTAAATACATTTTTTTATATTTTTTAATAATTTTTTGAATACATTTAAAATAAAAGAACACATTTATCTTGTCGCAAAGTGAGACACATTACTATGATTTTACCCAGTAAGGAGGTAAGAATTAGTAAAGTTCTATCATTTTGAGAGACCAAAACCATCAAACAAACCTCCTGAATAATGAAACATCTCCCATAGTTTACAATTGAATTTTTGTATCCAATGTTCCCAATGAATAATTCAATACATGACAGGTGGTGAAGCATTTTTAGTTGGAAGCAATGGGTACCTACTCCCTCAATCTTGTAGATAATATCTTGTGCTCCACTCTATGTGTCGAGTAGGAGCATGTTTAGTTGGGTACTAATGTGGAGAATGGAGGAGGGAATATTATGGAGTTTGACTTAGCTACCTTTTTCCCTAAATCTAATTTATATTTCACTAGGATTAAGGACAACAAATGAATACATGATTAAGGCCTTGTCATTAACTTGCATTGGATTTGGGAATTTTCTAAGGTGTTTTAGCTCTCTTGTTTATTTGGGCCTAGGTAATTAGAGTTCCTCTATAGGATTGGACTAGTGTTATTTCTAGATTAGTAATTGGTAAAGTTTGGTGGAGTTGGAGCATGGTGGAACATAACCATGCCAATTGTTTCCTCTCCTATGATCTATAGACCTTTGATGAGTTCTTAGAAGACATGAGTGGCTTTGGTAGATAATCAAGTAGCCATTTTTCATTTGAGGAACATACTATCTATCCAGGATTAATCTAAAAATGCTAAACATGTAGAGATATTGGAGATAGTGACACAACAAGGAATGGAAGTAGAGAAGCCTGAAGATGAACAAAACATGTTCTATCAATTGGTATTGGGACTTGCATTGTATTTTGGTTTTTTCTCAATGTGTTGGTTCTCTCTTTTTATTTGGGCTTAGGTAATTAGTGTTCTTCTATAGGATTGGACTAGTCTTATTTCAATCTTAGTCACTAGTAAAGTTTGGAAGAGTTGGAGCATGGTGGAAGACAACCACCTAAACTGATACTTCTCATGTTA
>LPNX011194047.1:139519-161665 GCA_001517045.1 Pseudotsuga menziesii | reverse complement strand
TATGAAGTTCTTGAAGCTTGATGGATGAAGTTTGTAATGATGATATTGGTCTAGGATATCACTTGATGATGTCCTTATTTGAAGTCTCTTATACTTGATGACAGAATTTGATAATATGACAGAATTACAAACAAAGGCTGATAACCGTTTAACTTTGGAGAAGCTCATAAAATATGCCAATTAAACTTGATGATGAAAATGATGAAGTTGAATCCAGAATTAAAAATAATAAAATTATATCTACATCAAGTCGGATAAAAATAAATAAATAAATAAAAAATACATTTGTCAAGTCGTCCTCAAATCAAAATCAAATAAATTTTTTATGGCAGGTCGGCTCCCAAAGCTTGTTGAAAAACTAGTATAAATGGGCGTCAAAGTATTAATTTTAGGTGAGAATTTGATTGAGCAGAGCTCTGATTTTCAGGAGATCGTAGAGGAAGCCGCAGTGGTAAGGATGAAGGAAGAAGATCTGAAATTGCTTGACTGGGTGATTGCATTATGAGTTCAATAGATGAAGGAGTGCGAGAAAAGCTCGCTAGCTTGACCGAGGCAAGAAATTAGCAGCAGAGGTCTGGAGAAGATCCAAGTTTTGGTGGCAGTAATAAGGGTAGCAACAGCAAGTTTTGTTGCAGGAGGAGCAGTCAACAAATTGTAGCAGCAGTCAAGTATTTTTCTGTGGTGATGACAGTCCAATCTAGGATTGGTCTCAGGGTTTCACCAGCATACCCTTGACAGTCCAAACTTGCAACCTAAAATTGTCCTGGAAATTCATTTCAACCTCCAGATTCATTATTGCCTCCCCAACAATCTTCACATACCCTTTTGAATGTAAGGATTCCGCATCATAGGCATGCTTACTGTTTCTTCCTTCTAATAAATCTAAGAGAATAAGACCTACATCTTCCAGTAATATAATGTACTTTTTGTTGTCTATATTAGGCTTCACCTTAGTTGAAAGCCTCAGTGCTGCTGCAGCTAAGATGCATGGCACCGGTGCACATGCTTCTTCAATGGGACTATCTATAGAGAAACTGTTTATTCTTGAGGCTTCAAGAAAAGGCTCATAACTCACAGCGATATCTAATAATTCTAGCAAAAAGGAAGTAGTATAGGAGTTCCCATCCTTGAAAAGCTCTTCTTGTGGACCAGTATTAGCAATTTGTTGCTCATCATCAGCAGACTGACTAAAAAATGAAATGATTGAAGCCAACCAATCAAGCTGGCCACTAGGAGCAACAAGTGTTCCACATTGGATTATAACAGATGTAAGAGTCTGCAAATGTTGTGGGTTATCAAGATGTATGATTTTTGTTCCTGCATTTCCACTAGCCAACGCATTTCTACCTCCCCCATCACCACGCCCTAAAACATTAGTTTTGCAGCACAGTAAACATAATTATCTAAATTTTCCAGCAGATTGTGGCTGCTCCATTTTGTCACTCAATGATCCATACAATAATCCCGCATCATGATTTAGCCAAATATAGCTGGCACCAGACACACCTCCAAGATTTGATACAAACAGAACTTCAAAATTACTTACTGTTAATAGAAAACTATCCCATGACCCAGGAAGTTCCTTTTCTATGGAATCCCTTATATTCATTGACTCTGTCAAATGAATTGCAATTTCAACAACTTTACACTCAAACAGAAACGTGGACTGTGATACCTTTGAGTGAGAAGTAGAACCATTACTTGCAAAAGAGAGGTTTTTTTCACTGGTTTTCCTTCTGAATTCAGACAAGTTTCTGTGTCCCCTTCAAAAAAAATGCAATCAGTGAGAAGACTTAGAATATTAGCTACTAGAATGTGCTCAGGACCATAAATATCAATTTGTGCATGTGGTAACTAGAAGTGAATCAATACAGCAGAGCTCTGATTCATCTCCTTTCGATCATAAGCATCAGTAAATTCTGATGCACCTGCAGTATTTGCCCCAAGAAATTCTGAATTGTTTTCACTCATTCTTTTACTTCCAGTTCCTCTTGTCCAATTTTCATTGGATTCTTCCCATTCTCTCTCTACATTCCTTGGCTCTATCCCAGGATTACCCAGCCATTGGATGCCAAGGACTGAATAATCCTCTTCTTTTTCTTTTAAGATGATGAAAACTTTACAAGCAGAAAAATGAAGTTAAAATAATCCTCTTCTTCCAACATTTAGATGTATTTACATTTAAAATATTCAGAATATACACCATTGATGTAAAACATGAAGGCGACAAAACCCAAGAGAGGCAGAAAGAGAAGAATATGGGACTTTAGACCTGGAACACCTGGTTGACTCCATATTTGCAACAGAAAATACTTGGACCATCAGATAGCCATAAATAGGTAGCTAATATGAACTTGTACACATGCATACTTTTTGGTTGACTAATATACCTTGAACTTATAGCAAGATGCCAACATTTTCAGCACTACTGGTGTTGGTCTCCAAAATTTGATGTATGGTATCTCGAAGAGTCTTATTTGGAAATAGAGCATCTACAAGAATGTTTGTTGCTCCACATACACATCTGGAATTTGATATGATATGGTCCCTAATGCCTAAAATAAATGGAAAAAATTTCATAGGTTTAAACACTATCAACATGTTCCAGACAAAAACATAGACTATAAATCACACAATCTAGAAAACATCACACCAAAGTAAGATCAATGTAAGTTTTCTCCGATTATCTTACATTTGTCACAGTAGCTATTGAAACATCATTTACTGGTTAGCACAACATCTTTCATTACTTTCTTGCATAATGGACAATGCAATTCAGGTGGTAGTTTACCAACAGAATGGTTAGATGGGAACCCCTCAACTTCCTTGTCAAAGGAAGCTCTACATGACAAATAATTTTAATCAGCAGCTAATAATTGAGAAGCAATGCATAGTCAATTTCATAGGCCTTCCACTTTATATTTTTGTCAGTGATGAAGGTTTGGTTCAAATGACTTACTTGTTAGGCCTCAAAACTGCAACTGCCCCATTTAGCAATCCATCATAGCCATCGGGAGTAGCAACAAGGATTGATTTGGGAATGCCAGTTGGAGTCTTCACCCTTTTGAGGTCAAAATTGGGATCCCTGTTTGTCGGACAATGTTGGATGAAATGTCCTAGAGAAAAAAAACAAGATGGTGAGAACCCATATCTAGCCCATTAACCATGCTCTTAATGAACAATTTGCTTACAAAGTTACTAGACATGATGAACATACGAGGAACTTTACAGCTATGACAGACATATCCTTGTGGTGGTGTTTCTCGTTCCATTCCACGCCCTACATCATTAATTCATCATAAAATGACTTTAGACCTAAACTACCCATCCAAATCTAAGCAATCTCCACAAAGGTGAAAGCAAAATTTCTACATTCGTCATCTCTACCAGTTATTACAAAAGTCAAACTGTCTTTACTCAAAGATTCAACATTCATGGGTTTCTACAGTGCTGGCTAGCTAAGAATAACTACAGTGAAACAATTTTTGGCCATATTTCTATTTGACCATTAATTAAACTTAGAGGTGGAGAAACCACTTTATTTGGATTGGATTCTCTTTTATTGTAAGAATTAACCAGACCTGACATGCACTTCAAACCTTTTGATTTTCCAGGAGCATTCTGAGCTTTGTACTTGCACGTAGTTCCCTTTAGTATCCTATCAATTAGAAATCAAACCTCACATGTCTAATCTGAATTCGCTTCATAGATAATAAACATTTCTATTCAATTTGCCCCATGATATGTATAAGGCTCTCCTTCTCTCCCCTTAAATATAGAATCTATGTCCCTCGCTATTAGCATTGTACCCAACAGAGCTATATCTATGCCATAATGTTCCATGGCCTAAGTTGGTTGTATATATACTACACCTATGCCCTAGCAACTACATATATGGCAAGTTGTGTGGATGTGCATATACTAGAATGTTAGGGGTATCTTCATACGTTAGTCAGAATGTTAGGGGTATCTTCATACGTTGGTCAGGAGTTGAGGTTGGTTGGGGGGAAGGGATCACATGCATAGGTTGTAGGAATGGGAGAAATTTTGGCATCAGATGCTTGATTCAAGGCTAATTGGTTGGCTTGTGGGGATTTCAATACGGTGGCATCTCAGGAGGACAAAGGAAGAGTATCAAGGTCAGGAGCACCAGGGCGGCATAGATCTACGAACATATATTTCCTCCTCTAGTATTTTAGCCTAGTTTTCACATTATCAAGTTTACATTTCTTAGGCTATACATCCACATGGTTGCCCCTAATTTGGACTTTGGAAATTCCAATCATTACATCCATAGATTTTGTCTCCTAGCACTTGGAACCTATCAATTCAGTCAAGGAACATGTTTTTCAATATGTTCTTTTGTTCTTCAGATAAAACACAGTTTTCAATAATTCTTTGTTTAAGTATATAAGAGAAAGTGAAATTGTTATACCAGTAGCTTCTCAAATATTATCATAGAATCATCATTATATGAATGTAAACATTCTATCTTGGTTGAATTGTGTCTTCATTATCTAATACATCTATGCTACTCGCCATTAGATTCACTCAAATTTTAATATTGTGTAAATTGCTCCCAATTAAAAAAATATATAGTTTCCCAGAGAACAAATTTCGAATCCCTGGAAGTGAAATTAGTACGTGCAGGACCTGCCCTGTATTGACACTTCAACGCACAATTTTTGAATTGGAAGGAATTTAATAATTATAACCAGGATATCCATCAATCATTAACAAGTAAGCTCAGACTTTACAAATGAATCATGCTTAAACAGGTATCTTTTTTAGCATTAAAATAATTCACAAATGAAATAATGTGGAGGTCCATTTGTTTTGCAAAAAAATTAAAAGAGAACCCACGTTTTTAACAGAATAAATCGCGATTTATATATAGAGAAACTAAAACATCATCAATGAAAGGAGAAACTCCAGTAGCATATCCTATTGGAAACCCAAAAGAAAAACGGAATAGGTCTGTGAAGGATTGGCACTGAAATACGTAAATCCCATATGTAAATGCAAAGAAAAAGGTACTTCAGGAAGTACCTCATTGCGGCTGAAACTTGAACGATTCTTGATTCTTATCATAGATTCAAAGCGATGAAGCTCTATATGGCTGAATTTTCTCTAAATCCAAGGATCTGAAACTAGTATGCCCACAATATGGATTTGATAAACCCTCGCCTTCTACACAATACAAGTCATGGGATTATGTGATGGGTTTTGCTCAGGTTTGTGTTTGGCGTTTGACAGATGGTCTGGTTAGACTTATGGCTTGACACAATTTTGAGCTGATCTAAAGACCCAATATTTTACCAATATTTTTAATTTCCCGCCTATACACAACATAATCCGGCCATGCATAAAAACCAATTAATTATAACTCAAATATAAACGATAGCCCAAATGGTTTTGTCATGCTTCATTCCGTGATGTATGAAAATACATTAGCATAAGTGGTTTCGAGTTTTTTGGATCCAATTTGACAGAAATTTAAGGAAAGATTTTAGGATTTTATGAAGTATCGTACTACTGTTTGAGATTTTTTATTTTTTATCTTACATTTCACATTTTAAAGCATTTCTAAATGGATTTTAGTTTCTAACTTTTGAAGAATTGATCAACCAGAGCTCATGACATATAAGGACTTTGACATACGAGATAAAACGGCTAACTTATGACATGAACTGAGAACAATCTTTGACTTATTTGGCCTCTGGTCCTTTTAAGACCATTAGATATAAGATAAATCATTCAAATGGGTATCTATATTATGAAAATTCTTATATTTTTTATATGTTTTTTTATAAGATGTAATAATCTTGTGGAAAATAGTTTGGGCTAGTTTTATTTATTGGACTAGAAATTGGATATGCACATGAAGGCAAAATATCATGAAGGATGTGAAGAATTTAATTATATTAAAAGAAATATAGTTTTTATTTTAAACAAATGTTAAATAAAAAATCACATGTAATTTGGGTCAACAAAAATATTATTGTTTGTTGTTTAAATGCTGTTATAAATATAAATATAAATATTTTGAAGTAAATTAAGTTTAAAAAAAATTATGTAGTAATGTTTTTGTATAAATATCATCTTAGATCCAAATCATAGGCTTTATCAAGAGTTGAGAGGGATTAAATCTCTGGAGGTGTAAACTTGTTCTTCAATAGCTCCTTGCGTGCAATACCTTAAAAGAGGTTTGCACCTCAGAATATTTGATCCCACTCGGCGCTTGATAGAGCCTAGAATTTGAATCTAGGCTGGTATTTAATTTAATTTATATGTTATATATTGTTTTTAAGTTATATATTATAATATACAATATAATATATAATACAAATACATTATTATATATAATATAAAGAGTATTAAGGGAAATAATCCTATTTTCTACTTTAATTTGATCATTTTTAATTATTATAGAGGGGATTAGGGACTAGATAAATGGGCACATTTTTCATTCAAACAGGGGAATAAAGAACTTAGATAAGACAAAATGATCTCTATGGATGAGACTTTTTTAAGGGTAAGGTAAAGGGGTTTGGAATTTAAAGGTGTTTTATTTCTTTTATGTAAATGAAAATGGGAAGGGGTGAGGACTTTAGACAGAAAAGGGTTTAAAAGCTAGGATAGGGGAAATAATTAAAAGGGGGAAGTGCTCATATTTTTTTAATAAATAAGGGATATTGGTTTATTTTGCTATTAGACTTAGGGGGATACTTTTCAACTTTAGAAGCATAGATGTAATGAGAAGACTGTCAAATGGACGCATCATACAAATTAATAAAGGACACAAAAATAAAAATAAAAATAGTTTTCATGCTCTTACCTACCTAAGCTTCAATTGAGTATCAAAGGGGACAAATGATGACGATTTGGGCCAAATTAAATATGAACATGTTAAGTGTGATAATTTGAACATGTACAGTGGTATAAAATTCAAGATCACATGATGATGCTTTTAATGAGAAACGACCAATCTCTGAGACACAACATTAACTAGACTATCATGCCGATGTAAAATAAACGACTTGGAAAATATGTTGAAGGGGTCATACGTGCCAAGGTTTAGTGGGTTTTTTTATATGCCTAGGTCATGTCCAAATTAACATATAGTTGGGTTGCATTAATTCAATGTTATTAATATAGGGACGTGTAAATATATTTTTTATATGTGTTAGTCGAATTTACTAAATTCTAACACTGCAGATGGTTTCAGAGACCCCTTTAAGGGGTCCCGGATGGAAGGGGTCTCTGAATCCATCTGCAATGTTAGAATTTAGTAAAGGGTTCTCTTAATCCATCTGCAGTGTTAGAATTTAGTAAAATTTACAAATTCATTGTCAAATTTGTAATTTTTTTCATTGTCGGAGTGACAACTAAAAATGACCAATTGTTATGTGGTCATTTTTAGTCTAGATATCCCGTGACCAAATTTGGTCATTTATCTTGGTCGTTTTTAGTTGGTTTTTATCCCGTGACCAAAAGTGGTCATTTATCTTGGTCTTTTTTAGTTAGCTCACTTAAATTTATCAATTTTGGTCATTTATCCCTTGAAAAAAACCATGGTGACCAAAATGTTTGGTCTCCTGGTCACTAATCTCTCATTTTCCACTAGTGTGCAGGATTGCAATTTCCATATTTTCTTGATTCCGCAAACTCAATATTTCTGTACCGTTGATTCTTCCAGGTTGATTCTCATTCATTGCTTTGTTCCCAGATGCGGAACATATTGTGGTCGTCGATTTCTGTCGGGATGTTTCTCTGTCGTTCGATCTCCTCTGAGATCTTTCTTCGTATATTGTTGAATTGATCACTGACAAGATCAATTTCTCTGCTATTGGGAAGTTAGAGAATTTATACACAGACTTGAATAGAGTGAACCCAAGATGAATTCATGTCTCTATATATCTCTAAAAAAAATCGGGAGTCCATCAAAATACATAGAGAATTCAATGAACTTCGAGCTAGATGCTCCTGCATCAATCAGAGCGAGCATTTATGGTTGTGTTCTCTCTCTAGTGGACAGGAGGGGACATGACAGAGTCGTTCAAAATTCCTATTTAACAATTTTTAAAAACTAGCTTACTTAACATGGGATAAGTAAAGTTTGTGATTGTTTGAAAAATTAAACTTCAACTTCAACCTCGTAATTAAAACTCCAATCATGATGATACAACTATTCGATTATTAGTTACAACTATTAAACTTTTAAATTAACTATTTAGATACAACTATTAGCTTAACTCCAATTATTCTATAACTATTAACTTAATTTCAACTCTATTCACAGTTACATTGGATAACTATTAGATTAACTATTATACAATTATTAGATTAATTCCAATCCCGATACACCTATTAAATTATATTTAGATGAATGTGGTAATTAAAACATGGTAATAAAAAACTATTTGATCAACCTTTAGTTGTATTCCAATGACTCCATATTTTATCCTGCAAAGTCGACCTTGATTACAGTGAAACCATGCAAAGCCTAATTCTACAACTATTAGCTTAACTTCAACTCTAATCACAGTTATATTGGATAACTATTTCCTTAACTATTAGATACAAATATTAGCTCAAATCCAGTGATTCTACAACTATTTTCATAACTTTTGCTCAAGTTTCTTAAGGCTTAGTTGAAGTATATTTGGCATCTAGGATTCTATCTAATGCTCACTCGTTTAACAATCGAACTCGTAATAAAATTGTTCGAACTCCTAATAAATTCCTACATTTGGTATTTAGGCATCTCAATAATTACATCGATAGGTGTATATATATTAGTATTTTGGGGTGGACTACCATCTATGTTTTTCCATCTATGAACGATAATGAGACAAGTGTATTGTTCAGATTGATTCTATGAGCATAGTCCAAAATTCACAATTAATAATTTCAAAAAAGTCAAAAATAGCTTAGTTAACATCTTATATGTACAATTCGTGATAGTTGGAAAGATTTAAATTCAACTTCAACTATTCGATTATTAGATACAACCATGAGCTTAACTTCATTGATGATACACCTATTAACTTAATGTAACTCCAATCATGACTTTTACTTGAATTTTCATAGTTGGTATATTAACTTTTAAATTAGCTATTAGATACAACTATTAGTTGGAAAAAGTAAACTTCAAATTCAACTATTCTATTGTTAGATGCAACTATTCAAGTAATAAATACAACTATGAGCTTAACTTCATTGATGATACAACTATTAGGCTAACTTCAACTCTAATCATGATTTTTACTTGAACTCTAATTACTGATATATTACTTTTAAATTAACTATTATATACAACTATTATCTTAACTTCAACTCTAATTGCTTAAGTCTTAGTCTAAGTGTACATTTGGCATCGAAGAGTCTAGCTAACGTGCACTCGGCTAATAGTCAAATTACTAATAAAATCATTTGAACTCCTAATAAAATCTTCCATCTGGAAGTTGCGCATCTACCTAATTACACTCATATTCGTTTATATCTTAGAATTTTGGGGTGAAATGTCATCTATGATTTTTCATCTATGGACAAGAATGAGACAAGTGTACTCTCCATATTGATTTTATGGGTGTCCTTCAAAATTCATAATTAACTGTTTCAAAAAAATAAAAATAAAAACTTAGTAAACATGTGATGAGTATAGTTAGTGATAGTTGGAAAAATTAAACTTCAACTTCAACTTCAACTTGGTAATTAAAACTTCGATTATTAGATACAATTATTAGATTAACTCCAATGATGATACAACTTTAGCTTAACTTCAACTCCAATCACGAACTACAATCCCTGATATATTAACTTTTAAATTGACTATTAAATACATCTATTAACTCAAGTTGAATGATTTTACAACTATTACCTTAACTTTAAGTCTAATCATATTGATATTAAATTAACTATTAGATAACTATATATAATTTACATATATATCTACATACTTATTCCAAACATATTAATCTTATTAATATGGTTGTTGCTAATAAATTAATGCCTGAAAATAAATTTATGCTTACATGATGATATTTCGTACTCCAAGTATCAAATAATTGAGAAAAAAATTAAATAAGATAAATAATTTCTTGGTGTTCGATGCCTCTCTAGCATTGGTCCAATTTACACTCTCCAACATATGCTGAGAGAGTTGAGGAAAAATTAAGTAGTCTGTGAAATATTTGAATAACAACAAGAAGATAATTCATTCTGAGATCATTTTTATTTAAAATTTAGCCATGCCCATACATTGTAGTTGTGATTCCTTAGGATGGTTTCCATGCCCATGAACATTAATTAATGATGGCATAACGTGTAAGACTCAAAGGTAATCAAAGGTAAGTGGTTGCAAGATATTAATTGAGTAATTGATTTCTAGTTTATTTTAAATGTTTTGTGAGTCCATGCTGGTTATCTTCTGTAAAAGAATAAAGTGATTGCCAGCACATATCTTAGCGCTATGGCAAGAGCTATCCATTGAGCTGCAGAGCATTTAATGCGGCTGCAGTAGGTTTGTTGACCGTTGGATCTCAAGCAGCTCAAGATCCAACGATCATCAAGCTTGCTGCAGCTGCATTAAATGCTCTGCAACTCAATGGATAGCTCTTACCTAGCGTTATGGGAAAATGATCAATCTTACAGTGGAGATACAATGCAACATTGTGTCTCTCCATTCACATGAACAATCCACGGCTTTTGAAATATATATATATGGCTCATAAAATATAACTGTGACACGTCACTGCATATTAAATTTAGTCTGGATTATGTTAGCAAAATTGTCGTGGCATTCGATGTTCCTGCCATCGTTTGGCTTTTGTTTTTTTTTTTTTAATGAAAAGTCACCAAGAAAAAGTGACGTGGTCTTATGACACATTATGATATGTAACGAAGATGGCCACTTATGGAGTCAAAGTTTTTTAAGGCTACCTGATGTGGCAATCAATTTGAAATGTTTGGGAAGTTATTTCACTTGACATTCAAAATAGCCTTGCAAAGAGCCAGCAAAGCCCTTGCATAGGCAACGTATATCTCTATGATTCTAAGCTTTACAAACAAAACTTGTGGTTACTTCGAATATTTAAGGGTAGTTTTGAATAGCAACATTAGTGTGGATTTCAACTCCGAATATTCTATCGTTCATTCTATGGTGGATTTATTAAGCTTATTTTATTCGAGAAAATATAATTTTTCCAAATAATTTGTTTGACAATAGAGCAATCTATTGTTGTAAGCTACAAAACTACCAATCAATCTTTTTTACATAAAACTGATACAAGTATGAAATAAATTGACCGATGTCTACTAACATGGAAGTGTACAGATAATTATTTCAAATGTAGACCAAAGATTTAGGCTTTATGTTGGACATAACATAATTTGCATTCATTCCACTATGTTCAAGTTCTATTTGAATTACTTCACAAAATATTTTGTTGTGATGTACTAGAGTAAGATAACATTTATTTTAAATAGAAGGTTTTAAAAATACTAAAACAAATGATCGAATTAATGTAGCCTATAAACTATTCTTATCATACAAATTCATAGTTTTCAGGTACTAATCAAACTTAATTTTATATACTAAGAAAAAGGCATATAAATTAGTGGTATTAATACAAATTCAAGTAGAAGGAAGACACATAATCAATTGCAAGGCAAGATAGGAATATTATTGAAAACATAGATTTTTATAGATTATGATAGTGTAACCAAATAAAAGGATTGTTAATGTTAAATATAATGTTCATGCTAATTACTTAAGTGTACTTTATATCACTTTACTTTTAGAAACTCAAGTGTTGATACTCGACTGCCTAGATTCAAAATTGTGCATAAACTTGATTTGCCTACTAAACAAAAGGTCCACTTTAAGATGTGTCTACTCTTTTTCATGATTTAATCCATAGTTTCCATCCTCATATCCAACCTTCCTCCAAAATCAAACTTCAATCCTATCTAGCCATCTTATTCATATGTGTATGCTTTTAATATAGCTTCTTCCCATTATGGTAGAGTTATAATGGCTCATTTAGAGCTTTGATCTCTTTCCCTCTTCAACATGTTCTCAAAATTAAATATCCATATATATGGAAAAAGAAATGCAAAAAATTGCAAAAGAAAAGCATAGCTTGCTATGAGAAAGAGTAAAGCGTAGCTTGCTATGAGGAATAATCACTTTAGTGAATTTAAGTTTGAGTCACTAAATCTTGACAAGTCTTTATTTTTCATTGTTGTTTTATGCGTGGGATTATTTTTGCATTCTTGAATAATTTTTTAAAGATTTAGTTTTTAATCGAACTATTTCAATTTCCATAGATGAACCTTATTTTATATTTTTTTCGTATATATGTAATCTAATGTCTTTGGAGCAAATATCATTTAAATTATTTTTGCATTCTTAAATAATGTTTTAAAAATTTAGTTTTTAATCAAACTAGTGCAATTTCTATCACCGTATTTTAATTTATTTTTAGCATATGTAATCTAATATCTTTTCAGCGAATATCATTTAAATTGTCAAATGGTGAAACAATAGCAAACCTTTTCTTCATGAAAGAAAATTTTATGCAATCTTTTCCCTAATATCAACCCTAGATAACTCTAACAGGGATTTGTTTCTCTTGTCTCCTTTTGGTTCACTGTGCGGGCCGGGGTTTTTTTTCGCTCCTAATTATGGGGTGACTCTGGCACAGAAGAAGGTTACCTAAAAGATTCACCTTAAGCAAGTGAAGAAACATGGATTTTTATTGAATTTACAACCATCAATCTTGTGAACTCAATCTTGATCAATCTTGATTTCTCATTTCAATTTCAAATATAAAACTTTATTTGCATGCTTAGAATTGCAATTGGTTCAAAGCCTCGAGTTTCAGGGCCAACGAGGTTCAATTTTCTCCACTTGTATCCATCTTTTACTAGTACATTTTTTTTTAATATGAACTCAATTCTTAATGAGTGAATTGATTTAATGTGTGTTTAAGTTAATCGAAATTTAATTTGAAAATTAATAAAAAATAAAAAACAATATTTCAATCTTATAACATTATATATATAATTTTCATTTCTCATATTCATACTTATATCATAGAGACTTATAATCTCTTTAAAAGACTATCCACATTTAAATTTTATAAGATTTTATTTTCTATATTAATTAAATATATAAAACTTATTTTTTAAAAGTTAAATATATAAAAATTTATTTAAATATTCTAAAATATAAAACTTTTTAATTAAAAAAACTTTTTGATTTATTAATTTTTATTATACTTTGATTTAATTTCTTGATTATCCATCTAAATAATATGTGAAATAAAATAATATGATAGGCTGATCTCTTTCACATGAACCAGCCATCATCATAGCTGATGCCATTAATACTTCCACAATAATTTTCCTCATAATGTATTTCTGAGGAACATGCCCATTACCAATTATATAATAGGAATAAGTCACATTGATTAGAGAATTTTTAGTCTTTCCACCATAGAAACATTCGTGTTACCAATTATATAAATATCCTTCTCCAAGGCTCTAATTTGTTTGAATAGCTAAATTGGAATGAAATTAAAGTGGGATTTATAAGGCTGATATCAATATCCTTAAAGTCCTTCTTCATAAGGCAATGAACAACCTATATTGTTCAAAACACTACAAATCAGAGTTGTACTGAGTAAATCAAGATAAATAATAAGTAGAAGCAAATTAAATTAGGTTATTAAAAAGATAATGAAGAAATAATAGTTAGGAGAGGTAGAGCAGAGTATTTTAGTAAAGAGTAATTCGAGCTAAACTGAAAAATTGATTTACTAAGAATTAGTACATCTACATAGTTTGTTATCCATTCATCAACTAGTACATTTTTCATGTTATCCATTTATCAACTATTAGTTATTTTTATATTATTTTTCTTTTTATCTCATATTCTTCTAGCTATATGGTATGAATTGTTGGTTATCCATTCATGGGCTATGAGTTATCTATGCATTGTTTATTTCAAATTTTGAACAAATGCCATAAAATCAATCTAGACAGTACATTTGTCGCAACATCATCCATACATTAAAAATAATAGGCCATAGTCCACCCCAAATCTCAAATAAAAACATGTATAAATGTAAATACCACTTCAAGAGTTAAATAAATAGAATAAAATTTAAAAACAAAAAAAAACAAAAAATCCAAAGTGAATAGCGATACTTCCATCTTAATTTTAGTTGGAGTTTAACGGAGATGGAAGAAATGACACTGCTTAGAAAAATCAAGGGGAGATACCTCCTTGATGGTTTGGAGGACTGGTCAAAACAAACAAGACGGATCTCTTACAATATGCACCAGAAATGAGTGCTCTAACCAATGGATCGTTCAGTTTTAAAATTCAACAGTGCAGAAGATGTTGACAAGGTCCTATAAAAGAAGTAGATTTTTGGATCCATTCGCATCCTTTTGAAGAATCATGAAACCTCTTGTTGATGTCAATTTTGAAAGAATGGATATCCAACTATTATTGTTTCATTTTCTCGGCCTCGCATGGGAATTTTGGAACCTACATTCTTTATGAGACATTGGAAATGCTCTAGGAGTGTTTATCGATCAAGTTGATCTTTCTTTCCAAACCACTCAAAGAAGATTTGTATCCTACATTCTCATCCCCCTAAATATCAAATCTCTAATTTGAGAGGACTTCAATCTAATTTGGGGAAATGAAAGCAGAAGGAAAATTCCTTTCCGGGTTTCTTAGAAAATTGCTCCATGGGTTTCTCAAAAAACTCGCCCAGGAAAAGATGGGGAATGAGAGATGAAGCGGAAAGGGAGGAAGATAAAAATAAACTTGGAAGAAGGGAAAAAAGACACAATAGAGAAGATGAAGAAGCTCCTTGGGCTTCCGAACATGCAAACTATCAGGGAGAAGAACCATGCATTGATAAGGAAAACAATGCAACATATCCTCTGTGGCAAGACTCAGAACACTCTTCGCGTAAGATGATTGAACCTTCCTCGAGTATTCTTCTATTAGAACATTATTTGAATGCTTGAAACATTAAGAAACTAGACCCTGGAACTCCTCTTCACAATACCCATTTGACTACCTCTCCTCTGACCCCACCTTCTCAGAACATCCCAGTACAATAATCCCAACCCTCCCTATCCACAACCCCCTACCTCTCTCACCTAATCACTAGGGATAGACTCCTCCTCTCTTGCTTTAACCTCAAATATTCATTTTCACCTCGTATCCAGAGGAATACTAGAATTTCCAAACACCCCCTCTCTTTTTTTAGTGTTAGGGAAAAATCCTAGGAACATTTCAAGAGGGAAAGGAAGGGGAACACCCACACTTATCTATTAAGCACAACATAAGGCTTTGAAGGATCAAGAAAATGGGAAAAAAAAAATATTTGGGACACTTACAGCAATGCAAGCCCTTGAAGGGGTTAGCAAATGAAGATACTTTCACAAAACTGTAGGGTTATGCAAGTACAGGGAAACAAATTGCTCTTAAAAGATTGCTTCTGATCCAAAAGTTGGATGTGATCCTCCTTCAAGAAACAATCGTAATAGAATCGGTTGTCACCACCATTTTAAAATATACTTTAAAAAACATTGATTTTATCGCTCAAAGTCCAAGATGACACTCGGTGGGACTGGCCATCGAATAGAATCCTCTCCCTGTAAAATGCATGAATTCTTGGGGATTCTCTCTTGCACTGGAAATTCATATACATTGGGTTGAAGAAAATATTTTTTTCACCATTATCAACATCTATGGATCATATGAGAATAGGCTCTTGTTTAAGGACAGGCTCCATAAATCCTCCTTATGTAAAGAAGATAATGTAATTTTAGGAAGGGACTTAAACATCACTCTAGGAACATAAAAGATATGGGTTCTAAGAGCCGTAGTGGATCCTTTGGATAAATTCTTTGCACACTTCCTACAAACCTCTCATCTTGTGGATCTTCACCCCATGAAGCTAGAAACTACATGGGTTAATAAAATAACGAGGAAGAAAAGAATTGCAAAACATTTGGATTGGATTTTAATCATTGAAGGCCTCATAAACGAAAAATTGATGTTCAGACAATGGGTATACTCTAGAGGTGAGTCTAACCATCTCCCAAATTGTTTGGAAATCTTGAGTAGTGTCAGAAATCCATCCAGTCCTTTGATTTTTTTTGCAGCATGATTAAAAAATAAGGAAGTTCTCCAGCTCATTCAATAAAATTGGATTTCTTTATCAGCGGGAGAAGGAAATCATGTTGCCTCACACTTTGCCAAAAATATTTCTAGAATATAGATGCTCCTTAAATACTGGGCTAAATTGAAAAAAGAAAAGAGGAATGAGCCCTTAAGCAAGTGGAAATGGATATTGCAGAGATCTAAAACTATAAAGGAGGGGGTTTCCTAACTAAAGAATACAAATACAAGCTAAGTACCTTGGATTATAGTAGAAATAAATTATTGAAATAACAAGAGGAATTATGGAGATTAAAAAACAGAGCCATTTGGGTTGAATGTGGATATGACAACATAACATTTTTCTAGGATTCTGCGAAAGGAATAAAGATGCAAAACACCATATGGGAGTTAAATAATTCAAATAATTAGGTTTGGAATCTTCGCTTGAAGGGATCCCTATGCTAAGCAAAACACACTTCGAATCACTTTTCAAAGAAGACAATTAGGAGACTATAGAAGTAGTGATCCATATTTTTCAATTTTTCTTGGACAATTTTCAGAAGATGATAACACATAGCTAATGGAAGAAATATCAGAAACGCTGCATAGTTTTGCGAAAGACAAAAATCTAGGACTAGACAAATGGACTATTGATTTTTTCTAACCCTTTAGGACACAATCGACATTGATCTTATACACATGGTGGAAAAAACTCAAGCTAATGGCTATATGCATATTCCCCTTATCACCACTTTCCTTGACCTCATCCCAAACTTAGAACATCCTTCTACTCTCGAAGACTTCAGACCAACATCCCTGTTCAACATCACCTACAAATGTGTTGCAAAAATCATTGTCCGAAGACTCAAGAAGGTGCTTTCAAAAATTATATCACATGACCAATTTGGGTTCCTAGAAAAGAGATACATTCATGAAGCTATAGGGGTGGCTCAAGAAGGGCTACATAGTATAAAAACTAGAAACCTAAAGGGAGAAGTTTTAAAAGTTGACTTCTCAAAAGCTTTTGACAGACTAAGCTAGATTTATCTAAGACTACTTATGACTCACCTCAGTTTCAGCTACAACTTTATTAAATGGGTCTTATGCTATATTTATACAACATATTTTGTGGTTCGAATAAATGGTTCTACCTCTCCCTTCTCCACTTAAAAAGGAGGTCTTTGACAAGGATTCCTTCTCTCTCCTTTGCTCTTCCTTCTTGTGGAAGAAGGACTCGGTAGAGAAATAATTGTTGTAACAAAAACAGGAACTTTATCTGATATTAGAATTGAAAATATTCTTAACAGTACACGTGTCCTTTTTGTGGACACCATCCTTATTTTTTGTGATGGATCGAGCAGGGATGCTGAAAAACTCTCAGAATTTCTAACCCTTTTCAACAAATCCACATGTATGAGGCTAAATGAACAAAAATACACCCTCACCCCTATCAACGTTAAGGGTTAAAATATTCAAAGTTACAATAACCTATTCTCTTTCAACATCATCTGCCTTGATGATGGGTTAAAATACCTCGACTTTAGGCTGAAAACAAATAGTTACAGAAAGTAGGATTGGAATTGGTGGCTAGAAAAATTGGAAAAAAAAACAGTATTTGGAGTCATCACTGGCTCTCTAGAGCTGGAAGATTGGTATTGGTCAAATTATTTTTAGAATCCATTCCAGTTTATTAGATGTCTGTATTCTGGATCCCAAAATACACTTTGGAAAAACCCCGAAATATCTGCTCCAGATTCTGTAGGTTGGGAAAAATGCAAATTTTGTACTTCCTTAGGTTAAATGGGATCGTATTACTAGATATAAACAAATTGGTGGATGTGGAATAAAAAAAAATCATGTTCTTTGCAAAATATTTGGCTGCAATACCAGAATGGAGACTCATTACCACACACAGCCTCTAGACTAAAGTGATATGCAAAAAATATATTTCCCTAGACTCTGTTCTTGAATGGATTAGAAATTATCCATTTATCACTCCCCATTCAAGCACAATAATCTCAAAATTTGTTTGCGAATCTCTTCCTGTCATAAAAAATGGGTTAGCCTAGAAACTTTGAAATGGCTCCCAACTGTTTATAGGATCGTATCCATGGCCTGACATTCAAAATTTTCATATTCTTCCCCAACCACTCATTCAACATCTAAATCATAAGGGGTATTATCACCTCAACCAGTAAGCATACCCGATGACTTCAAATATATGGAAATAGGGGTGGAAAGAGGAACTCACTCTGAAAATTCCCAAAAACTTGCCAAGCAGCTTGGTATGTATTTTACATAAACAACCTAAAAAATGAACAAAATCGTCTTATGGACTCCTTAGACAAACTCATATGAGCCCCTGCTACTCATGGACAATACACCCCCAAGTTTGGTTACCACCACATGAGTTCCACAGATCAACAGGTAGATCCAAATTGGTGGAGGAAAGGTATCTGGAAATTAAAATATCGGGAGAAAGAAAAATTGTTTATGTGGTGTTTTCTTTTAAATAAGATCCCGACTTGGGACAAAATGACGAAACGTGAAATTGAAGGTCCACGATGGTGTAGCTTATGCAAAAATGAGGAAGAAAACATCTCACGTCTCTTCCTAACCTGTCCTTTATCTATACGCACTTGGAACACTTCTTGAACTCTCTTTAGTATCAATCTAGACTAGCAAGGGAAAAATATTGAAGAAGACTGGAAAACATGGACAAACTCAAATAATACTGTAGCTATAAAAGACCTTCCCCTCATACATATCTAGGGTATTTGGATTTCAATAAATTTATCAATTTTAAAGAAAAATACTCCATTATAGGTCTCGTCGTTAAACAAGGGCTTGATATACATTCGTACTATCCACAAGCCAAAGACACCCTTGGAGTGTGTCTCATATCTGAGTAACAAATAAAATTTTCTCAACCGTGGTACTACTTTGACAAAGCTTCACAAGATCTTGTATGTGGTTGGGGAGAAACTCTCTTCCTCGCAAAACATCATCATTTCCAAATTCAAATGGGCCTAGGAAGTGGACCAAACAGCTTTGCAAAACTTTTTGCTCTAAAGCTTCTATCAATTTTACTTCTGAGAAAAATTGCAGAAACATCTAGATCTTTGGGGATTCAATGGTTGTGATAAAATCGGTCAATAAAATTAGAAAATGCATAATTTTACATCTTTTCCCTATGTTTGAGGATGTCTATACACTTGTGGAATCTTTAACTCCATAATCTGTCATCATGTATATAGGGAGCGAAACTCAGAAATGGACAAACTTTCAAAGGAAGGATGGGGAACACTATGAATTTTACCACAAAACTTTCATGGATTTACAACATATTTAAAGAACACCTCACGAACAATTTTTCTAGTTTTTTTTTTATAAAGAACTTTTCATGTATAACAACGATCAGGTAGCACTGAACGAGCCACACAGCCAGCTCTTCCATTTTTGACAACTGGAAACTCGTCTCCTTTTTGGGGGGGTAAAACGAACAATATATAAACTCAAAATACATACATAGAACAATATGGATATATATTTTTTTGGAAGGAAATCCATAGATGTTTTTTTGGATTGGAACAATTTTGATACACTGGAGCTCCAAGGCTCACCTTTCTTGTAAATGTATGATTGCATACATTCTATGAATTAAATTTCATTATTATATTAAAATTATACTTTTTTTCTACGTAAAAAAAATTACGAGAATTTCAGAAGAAAAAAAATGATGCACTGAGTAGGTGTAACTTTCCCCTTTAAGAAATGGTTTGGAGTTTATTAGTATTGTAAACAAATAGACCTATAATAACAAAATACATTATAATTTTAAGTAAGGTAATAACAAGAATGTTGGAATATAGGAGCCCAACCTAATCTACAATGGGTGGAGTTCAAGCAACTCCTTAGTTGAACTACCAAAACGTTGAAACAATTGAAAATGGCATTACTTATGGTGAATTACAAAAAATGTAAACATATTTAACTAAGTTTGAGACTAGGAAATGCATCTTTCTCTATCAACCGCCTCTTGATAACTTTAGTTAGGTTTGGCATCATCCAGGATCTCCTCCCTCATAATAGACCATAATCTCTTTTATAGACAGAGTGATAAATTTAAAGTATATACACAATGTTCAACGAACAATTCCAATAACATATACATTTTAATGTTAGGTCGAGCGAGCCATCCTTCCTCTTAACACATATTCTCACATACCTTTTTTGGGTGAGTGTACCTACGTGTTGCATACTTATTCTCATAATATACAATTAAAATAAGGTGAAATGAGAAGGGTTCCTATGGTGTTGAATCCGATCCAATTGGCTCGGTAGATACCTTAATTACTAATGTTATTCCTTTACTCAAAAACCTTTATTATTGTTGTTGTCCTCTCATTTCTTTCGATACCAAGTTATGGGCTTGTTGCGCCGAGAGGCCCATTCTACAGCCCGGTATGAGGTAGAAGTGTAATTCCGTGCTCAACGTGGAGATGACACGTGTCACATAAAAAAGTCAGCTTATATATCTATATATATACAAGTCTGCGTAATAATTAATAATCTTAGGTGTGTGTATATATATATATATATATATATATATATATATATATATATTTGTAAGTAAATCAAAACACCTATACACACTTCAAAACATTACGTACCAGCTGGACCTTCGGAATAAGGCTGAGAGCAATTACACATTTGTCTCAGGTATGCGAATGCGTATAATTTAAGTTTCTATATCAATTATGCATATGAGAAACAATTGAATTATAGTATTTGATGTATTCTCCCCCGTAGTCCATTTCTGTGATTGATGGCGAGCACCAGAATCCATCTGCAATTTCTGGATTTTGTTTTTGTTTTGGCATCTGCAAACACCAGAATCCATCTGCAATTTCTGGATTTTGTTTTTTGTTTTGGCATATGTAATTCTGTAATTTTGGGCTTGATTCTTCTAAATAACAAGTATTGGCAGATTTTCAATTGAAAAATTGAAAAAAAAAGTGAGCCCTGTGTAATGGTTTAACTTGATATGTAATTCTTTAATTTTAAGCATACCTTGATTCTTAGGAATAATTACCTTAATTCTTAACGGAAGATTAACAGAACCGTACTGAAGATTAATAATATGAGTTGTGATTAATAGCATTTCAAATCTGATTAGAACATGTATATCAAGGTTCTGAGAGGTCTAATTTGTACTGGTACAACATCAGAGAATCAGGGAAGGAGCACGCCGGAAACAAAGCCGAGATGGAATCTAAAACGACAACAGCTCCAGATCTTAGAATCCCTATTCAATTCTGGCATGGTCAGCCCTTCCAGAGATGAAATAAAACGAATTAGATCTCAGCTAGAAGAGTTCGGACAGGTTGGGGATGCTAATGTCTTTTATTGGTTACAGAACAAAAAAGCTAGATCCAAGCAAAGGCAACGCCGTCTTCATGCAGAGAGCTCTAAATCTAGCTTAGAGAACACTGGGACTAATCAGTCTACAGAAATCATAAACGGTGCTAATGTAACAACTAATTCGTTGCCTTCTATTGTGCCGGCTACTGCATTTTCCACACACCAGGAGAATTATCATGTGCAAACGAATGGACAAATGAGTAATGCTCAATGCAGTTACATGCACGCAGTAGCAGCCGCAGCAGCTGGAGGAGAAATATTTTACCAGCTTAGTACATGCACTGACACCATCAGAAAAATATTCTCTTCTCTAAACTTAACCTGCCTATGGCTTTACCGACATTCCTTCAAGTCACTTTTTTATGAAACATTCAGACCCCAGAAAAGCTTACATCTCGTTTAGGTGATAGTCCCCTTATTTTTGTAGAAATGGGTATGAACTTTCTCTCATTGATTCTAACATATGAAATATATATTGAACTGCAGCATTTACTTTGTGATTGTATATATATCTGTGTACATTC
>LPNX011194047.1:106321-139442 GCA_001517045.1 Pseudotsuga menziesii | reverse complement strand
CTTATAATGTTTTTGGTGTAGTTCAGTGTGCTATATCATGGATTTCATTTCAATAAAAAGAGAGAGATCGCCTTACTTCATCATATAATCTCATATTATAAATATCTTAGTGGTTGTTCATCTATCAACTGGAAGACAGTTTTGTGTTTGCTATTTTATATTTATAACATGTTTTTATTTCAATAAGTATGCTATTTTCCTAAATCACATGCTATTCCTTAAGTATGCTATTTTCCTAAATCACATACTATTCCTTTCAAACTCAGCCCCGTCCATACAGGATTTTTAAACTACAAGGGAAAATCCAAGGGAAAACCCTTTTTTGGAGTGTAATTGTTGAAGCAGGGTTTGCATCTCGAAATATTTGATCCCTCTCGGCGCATGATAGAGCCGGGTAAAGCTGGATCTAAGCTGGTAATGTAACACTTGGGATATATCATCAGAGTAAGGTTCAAAATGTATAATTGCTATGATTATTAATTTTGTTGTTTAACTATTACATATAATGCTCCATTCATAGTTGAGTATATAATTGTAGATGTCCATGATCTTATTCATTATTTTTAAAATATTATTTAATTCAAATAGCATCTTACTAAATTATATATATATATAGAAAAGAATTGCATAGTTCAAACCTTGGTGATGCAATATCGTTGATTCTATACATTGTTTTATTATAATTGTAGCCTAAATATTTTCTCATAATCTCTCGACTCCTAAAATGTATGTAGAGTTCAACTATTTAAATATTGTAGGGTTTTACATATTTCATCAATGCTAGCTTAGCGAGGGAGGAATTGTTCCTCGGTTGACCTCTTGGTTCATTAAAATCCTGAATGCATATTGATTTTGATAAATATATTTAAACCTTCTGTTACTTTAAAAAATAAGCAACACCGATTAGACATGGCACAATTATCAATCACATCAACACTTTTCAAATTGTTTTCATTTGTCAAGTAGATTATCTAAGCCATTGTGCTAAAGTTCTCTTTGGAGTGGGCATGATTGTTTGTATCATAAGTGATTGCATGACATACCTACCTTTATTTAATCAATGCTATACCACTTATCCATGTAGTCGATAGACACGTGTAATATGAAATGCAATTTGCGTAGTCCCAACTATGTAATCAACTATAAACCCACATCAAGTTACCCCAATCGAAGGTCAAAAGTGATATGATGACAAGACAAAGGCATGACAATTACATGGAAAACATGTCAAATATATGGTTAATGTGGGGTCAATGATACAGAAATAAGGGTATCATTCTTGTCTGTCTATATATATACATATATCATTCTTAGAAAAAACTTAAGAAAGGGGGTGGTTCAAGGTTACAAGTACAACATCTTTTCATCTATCCCTCTTTCCTAGAAACTGTTATTCAAACCCTTGTGGCCCTTCTTCGATCCGGTCATACTGCAAAAGGAAGGTGACAAGTGGACCGACCTCCATACCTACACGAATGTTGTGCACCTAGATCTTTCGTGCAGACACATCGGCGAGTGGAGATTGGAGTCATACGGCATCAAAGTGGATCACTGTCATGCGACGATTGATCCTTTTGCTGGGCTCATTAAGCGCGTTGAGGGCAGTGCGGATGTTCTTAAAGGTGACAAACCTGTAGCCTTTACTCTTACAAGATCTCATGTCAATGATTACACGTACCGAATCCAATTCACCGAAAGCGGAAAAGATGCTGTTGAGGGTCTCTTCATTTGTGTGGAGGCTGAGAACTCGAACGAAAAGTTTACTGAGTTCCCTGTTCTCTTCAGCGATGGACTGCACCTATTTCAGAACGTGCTGATGGTCAATTGCAAATTCCTGTACAATCTTGATCAACTTCTTACGGCTTAAGGTATTTACAATATTCCGTGTGTCTTCCACCATCAAGTCCTTCACACATGGAATATTATTAATTCCTTAAGCTGTGAGCAGCTGATCGAGATTGTGCAGGAGTTTGCAACTGACCATCAGCACGTTCGACAGTAGGTGTGGTCTATCGCTGAAGAGAAACAAGGATCTCCGAAAACTTTTCGTTCAGGGTCTTAGCTTCCAGACAAATGAAGATACCCTCAATGCCATATTTTACTTTTTCAGTGAATTGGATGAGTGCCGCATAATCATAGACAACAGATTTGGTAAAGGGTAAAGTCTACAACTTTTTCGCCTTCAAGAAAATCCACGGTTCCCTCAACGCGCTGAATGAGTGCAAAAAAAGGATCGAAGGTCGCATGACAGTGAGCTACTATGTTGCCGCACGATTCCAATCGTCACTGGCCGATGTGTTTGCATAGAAGATCTATTTGTGGAATGTTCATGTAGGTATGGAGGCCGGTCCACTTGTCACCTTCTTTTCGCAGTACGGTCAAATCCAAGAAGGACCACTAGGGTTTGATAAGCAGTAGGAAGGTCGAAGACTGAAGGGATCTAGCTAAGTGAAAACTGTTATTCGTTTTTATCATGATATGCAATATACTAATGGTGAAAATGTTGGAAAGGTGATGTAACATAAAGATGTATGTCGACGAACATTTGGTTTATAATCTATCTTTTTTTCCTACATAGCTAAGTGCAAATTGTTATTCTTATTTATGATGATATGCAATATACTCGTGGTGAAAATGTTGGAAAGGTGATGTAACAAAAAGATGTATGTCGGTGAAGAGTTGGTTTATACTTTCGATGATGTCATGTTACTTTATACTTGTGTAAGGCTATGGTAATGATGAAATGATGATGATGGAATTTATTGACGTTGATAATTCCACACTCTCTTATCCTTTTTCATGTTCCATATTTAATCAAAAACATAATGGTTTATGATCTAATTATATATTGATGGTAGATATGATCGGATTAATGGAATACTATGATGGCATGTGGATTATTTCGTTTCGATCAAATGATTCAATTCTGTAGCATGATTAATTAGTGTTTGAAAATGTGGTCCTATTGATTAATCCTTCCATTTATGAGTTGATGGCATAAGGTAGTACATGTTGATTTCATTCCATGATAGTGGGATGGGAATGCACACATGTGGTAATGAATGAAATTGTATGACCATTCTAATATGTGATTATGAGTTATATATTCTTGATAATACAACATACTAATAAATCTTGTTATTCCATGAGATGTTATGTTGCATAACACCATGAGTAAAATGTGGATCAATGTTATTTATGATGATGGCATAATGTTAAAAGGGCATGTGGTAGAATGAAATTTTTTGTTATTCAAGATGTTGATTGGTATATGATATTTAAAAAGTTATATTTATGACTAATGCTATGATGGCATGATGGGAGGTTGAGTGATAGGAAATCCACACAGGCCTTCAAGGCCAAGTAATTGTAGAAGCCATGATATCATGGAAACTCATAACCACAATAAATTTATGCGCTCAGATACCAACTCATTCAGTAATACCTTCCCACAAGTTCATTTTATCTTTATTGTTGTCGAAAGTCCACAGCTTGAGGTATCTCAGCAAGGGGAGGTATATATGGAGGAATTTTGATTCCTAGGGCTAATTGCCACCCAGAAGGTATGGAGGAAGGTTTTGCAACATTTTGAGATTCTTCAAATACATAGGTTAATGTACATGACCAATTGCTTGGTGGCTCCAAATGAGGCCTTTGGGTATATATCGTAGCAAATAGTAAAAGGCCTTAAGACTTGTTGCAACGCTAGAGGTAAAAAAAATAGGTAAGAGGATGCTTGCAACTCTTGCATCTATGATGATACCTATGATGCCTATTGTGATCAGACCATGCTGGGTAATCCTTATACTAGTTGCAGCAGGGGGCTCGTGCTATGAAAAGCATGAAAATCCAAAATATTATGGGTGTTAGGAGGTTGATCAGATGGTATGATTTAGGGAGAGGGTTTATAAGGGAGGATGTAGAAGTTTTATAGTTAGATATAAATGTTTTAATAATAAAATTTGGACGAAGTTCCTTTAAGGGTGGGGTGGGGGGTATATAATTCCCTATGTCACTTATTACATTAGTACTAAGGGGCATGCCAAGGTTATGATGTAGGTATGTGACATAATGGTGATAGCCACACTAGTGGGTCTTATCCCTACACAATAGTATTAGAATATGTAGGGTTGCAATAATAATAATAATAATATTTTAATGCCATGAGATTCATGAGAATAAACATAAGCTCAAAAATACATACATGGAACAATATGGATATTTTTTTTTTGCAAGGAAATCCATAGATGTTTTTTTGGATTGGAACAATTTTGATACACTGGAGCTCCAAGGCTCGCCTTTCTTGTAAATGTATTATTGCATGCATTCTATGAATTTAATTTCATTATTATATTAAAATTATGCTTTTTTCCTAAGAAAAAAATTACAAGAATTTCAAAAAAAAAATGACACACCGAATAGGTGTAACTTTCCCCTTTAAGAAATCATTTGGGGTTTATTACTATTGTAAACAAATAGACCTATAATAACAAAATAAATTATAATTTTAATCAAGGTAATAACAAGAATGTTGGAATATAGGAGCCTAACCTAATCCACAATGGGTGTGGTTCAAGCAACTGCCTAGTTGAACTACCAAAACACTGAAACAATTGAAAATGGCATTACTTATGGTGAATTACAAAAAATATAAACATATTTAACTTCTTTGAGACTAGGAAATGCATCTTTCTCTATCAGCTTTAAAACTACCTCTTGAGAATTTTAGTTAGGTTTGGCATCATCTAGGATCTCCTCCCTCATAATAGGCCATAGTTTCTTTTACAAAAAATGTAAACATATTTAACTTCTTTGAGACTAGGAAATGCATCTTTCTCTATCAACTTCAAAACCGCCTCTTGAGAATTTTAGTAAGGTTTGGCATCATCTAGGATCTCCTCCCTCATAATAGGCCATAATCTCTTTTATAGAAAAAGTGATAAATTTAAAGTGTATACACAATGTTAAACCAACGATTCCAATAACATATAAATTTTAATGTTAGGTCGAGCGAGCCATACTTCCTCTAACACATATTCTCACATACCTCTTTTTTGTGAGTGTACCTACGCGTTGCATACTTATTCTCAGAATATCTGATTAAAATAAGGTGAAATGAGAAGGGTTCCTATGGTGTTGAATCTGATCCAACTGGCTCGGTAGATACCTTAATTACTAATGTTATTCCTTTAGTCAAAACCTTTATTATTGTTGTTATCCTCTCATTTCTTTCGATAACAAGTTATGAGCAAGTAATGTAACAGTTAGGATGTATCATCAGAGTAAAGTTCAAAATGTATCATTATTAACGATTATTAATTTTGTTGTTTAACTATTACATATAATGATCCATTCATAGTTGCGTATATAATTGAAGATGTCCATGAGCTTATTCATTATTTTTAAAATATTATTTAATTCAAATAACATCTTACTAAATTATAATTATATATATATAAGAATTGCATAGTTAAAACCTTGGTGATGCAATATTGTTGATTCTATTCATTGTTTTATTATAATTGTAGCCTAAATATTTTATCATAATCTCTCTCGTAAAATGTATGTAGACTACAAATATTTAAATATTGTAGGTTTTTGCATATTTCATCAATGCTATCTTAGAGAGGGAGGAATTGTTCCTCGGTTGACCTCTTGGTTCATTAAAATCCTAAATGCATATTGATTTTGATAAATATATTCAAACCTTCTGTTACTTTAAAAATAAGCAACACTGATTAGACATGGCACAATTATCAATCAAATCAACACTTTTCAAATTGTTTTCATTTGTCAAGTAGATTATCTAAGCCATTGTGCTAAAGTTCTCTTTGGAGTGGGCATGATTGTTTGTATCATTAGTGATTGCATGGCATACCTACCTTTATTTAATAAATGTTATGCCACTTATCCATGTGGTCGATTTACACATGTAATATGAAGTGCAATGTGCATAGTCCAAACTATGTAATCAACTATAAACCCACATCAAGTTACCCCAATCAAAGGTCAAAAGTGATATGATGACAAGACAAATGCATGACAATTACATGGAAAACATATCAAAGATATGGTTCATGTGGGGTCGATGATACAAAAATAAGGGTATCATTCTTACATATTGGTATCATTCTTAGAAAAAAATTAAGGAAGGGGGTGTTTCAAGGTTACAAGTACAACATCTTTTCATCTATCTTTTTTTCCTACAAAATGTTATTCAAACCCTAGTGGCCCTTCTTTGATTTGGTTATACTGCAAAAGGAAGGTGACAAGTGGACCGACCTCCATACCTACACGAATGTTGTGCACCTAGATCTTTCGTGCAGACACATCGATGAGTGGCAATTGGACTCGTACGACATCAAAGTGGCTCACTGTCATGCGACCATCGATCCTTTTGCTGGGCTCATTTTGCGCATTGAGGGCAGCATGGATGTCCTTGAAGGTGACAAAGTTGTAGCCTTTACTCTTACAAGATCTCCTGTCGATGATTACACGTAACTAATCCAATCCACCGAAAGCGGGAAAGATGGTGTTGAGGGTCTCTTCATTTGTGTGGAGGCTGATATGCCTAATGGAAAGTATCAAAACCCCAAATTTTCACAAAAAATTAAAATTTTGAAATACATAAAATGCTAAGATTGCAGTTGACTAACAGTTAACGGTTAGCAATAAAAGAAATAGTTACCAGATTTGTTTATACATAAACTCGATTATGCTAACTCAGCATTCTATTTTTAATACAAGGTTAGGTTTAACTTGTGCAATATTTCTTCTTTCAGTTTACTGATGAGTTTTTATTTATGAAAAGTAGGTGGAACTGTGTTTGGATTCTGGGGTTTACTTAGCATTTAAGCTAAGGCAGAAAGCTTACTTGTTCTTACAAGTTTTTACAGGTATGATTGAATGACTAACACTTTAAAATTTCACAAGTATCCAGCAGTGTTTCATTTTGCAATTACGACCTTAGTAAATAAGCTGTTATATTTCAAACTACTTCCATGAGGTAAAACATTTTTGTTTCCTTTATTTATTTTGTAAACGAAGAGCAGGTAATTAAGTATCTTTCTTTACTGTAATTAGTGACAGTAAAATACTTTCTTTGGCTTTCATCTTGTGATCTTATGTGCAAGAACTTCTACTTCAGTGTGCATGGTCTATAATGTTATAATGATTGTTCTATCAAAAATATCTACATTATCAATTTATAATATTAGTATAACCAACTATTCAACATTTAACTTCTGCAAGGAAGTTTACTACCTATAAAGTTATTTACATTACGCTGAAACATGTAGTTCTAAAGACTTTAGACTCTAATAGGATTATTCCCATTTAGTTTCTTATTTTTCTATAATACTTCTCTTGCATTAAGTTACTACCACAAACAGTTTACTGAAGTGGATTTTTTTGAGAAAGACTGACTTCCCACACCATGTTAAGCACCTGAAAAATCCTAAATCCATTTTACTAATTAAAGGCATAGTGAAAATATTAGCACATACTATGTTTGAGAAAAATAACCAAAAGATATTAAAATCTCGTTGACCTGAGCTATGTAAAAAGTTTTATAGAAGTGTTTCCATATTATACTTAGCTAAAAGAATCATAATTTTGCCAACAACTGGTTTCTTGGTTTCTATGAAACTCAAAACATGCATAATCTATCTTGTTTATTAGACATACAAGTTTAAAATCAATTCAAAGTTATAAACCAGAAAAATTAATAGAGTTCATGATTATATTAAGACTATGTTGTCCAAATTTATAATGTCACAACATAAATGTTATTAAGAACGAAAATAGTCATGCATAAACTATATCGAATTCTATAGTTTGGTAGGTGATTAAAAAGCCTTTTACTTGGTGTCTCCCAAAATAACATATGTTTTCTATATATAAAACAAGGTCAATGGTAGGAACAAGGCCTTCCAATATTCCTAAATAAAATATCGATGCTATGATGAAATGGATATATGATTACCGATGATCTAATGCTTACATGCATAAATTATTTTGAGCAAAACCAAAGTTAAATTAAAGGCATCGGTGGCTAGGTCAACATGTAGCCTAACAAGGATAACACATGGTAATCATAATATTCACGTTTTATTGTTGACATATAGTAAATGATCGTGGAAATTTATAAACGTTTGAACACAACTAGTTCTTGGACAACTGCTCACGGTTTATATATAAATTATTGTAAATTATTATATGCAGGTGACTATTGCGTCGACCCACTGCATGGCTAAAGATTTAAGTGACCACATGGTTCACTCCCAGCCAAGTGTTGAAAGTATAAAAGTCGTTGTAAGCCTACTCCTTGTTATTCACCTCCGTGGTTCTCGGGCCTTCGGGCCACTCTGCAACTGTTTCCATGGCCACCATGTTACCCTGCTTTTTAACAGATGAGCTCCAAGTCCTGGTTTAGATCGTTTCAGTTTACCTTCTTCGTTCTCAGACTGTTGTTGAACAATGTGAGTTTTTTACCTTTACAAGGGTTTGTAGAGAGTTGTGGCATAATGTTTACAGCCTATGAATGGCCTCTTGCTCGTTCCTCCATGGCCTGCCTGTAGAGATAATTTTTAAAGTCTGCTTGCTGCTGTTACAGCATTGTCCTTGTTGTAGGGTTCAAGAGTGCCATTCTCATGCTTTGCATTGTGGGTGACAGTTATAGCTTCACTGTCTAGTTCTTGCTTGGCCATTGCCCCAAACTTCTTCTTGCTGCTGCTAGCAGTGGCTTGTGCATGCGTCTACCTCATCTTTGTCACTGGGAGTATGAAGGTGTGGCTCTTTGTCTCACTGGTGGCGGTGCTGTTGTTCCTTCATGGCTATATCACCTTCATTTCCAGGTAACATAATTATTATAAATATTTAAAATCTAAACCTATTTCCAGTAAATAGTTCTGAAATCGTGTTTTAATTATACTTAGGTTTTTCTCTCTGCAAGTGACAGTTCGCTTTGTCTTGTGGTAACGATACTCCAAGCAAAGGTCTGGAACACTAGCTACGGGTAAGCCCCGGTTAAAAAATGGCATTTCTTGCTTGTACAGTCCTTAAGGGACAATTTTTAGTTGGAAAGTTTCGGCCTGCTAGTTACCCTTCATGGGTTATTGTTCTTCGATCTTCTAGTTTAGGTTTTGTCTTAAGCCCTTGCTTCTAGGAGGGTATTCCGACTCAAGCCGTGACTTGTAAATGTTGTTTACTTGTTTTTGTACAAAGTTGTGTTGATACTTCTTTATAAAACACTCCTTATCATGTTATGGGTGCTCAGCTTTTAGTTGAATTTTGTACTCTGTTAGTTTTGTTTAAGTTTCACCTTCGAGCTTGTGGAAGCAATGGAAAACCTTAAAGACAGTCGGTCTTTGACTTAAATTCGCTTCACTTGTGTTAAAAAACCTTTGTTGTAAATTAATTAGTTCGTATTAATGATACTGTTATTAATTTATCATGTTATTCCATCATATTATAATTGTTTAATACAAGCTAAGATATTCAAGCTAGGTTTCCTATAGGTGACCTGTGTGTAAAATAATTTCTTTAATTCATTCGTTAAGTTTTAGTTTAATAACTATTTGATTTAATTATTGTACAGGTACATAGTATATTATAATTTCATATTTATTCTTTCACTATCCTTAAGGGACTGTAATAATTTACAATAGTTTTATATTTTTATAACACTTATTCCCTATACTTGGATTATTGTTTAAATAATTATTATTTATGGAGTAAACTACTTAACCGACCATTTGCACCGGTCGGACGACCTGGCCTACGTGAGCGATCACATCCGACGTTGCCGTTCGTCCGATTGGTGCAAATGGTCAGGCAAATAGGTCAATCGATTATTTACATTGTTATTGCTATTAGGGTTTCAGCCCTGTACTTTATTTTATAAGTAACTTTTGTTTATATTATTTAAATGGATTAATTCTTTTATAAATAACATTATCAAATGTTATTTACCATTGTAATCTAGTTGCTTTTATTAGATAATAAAGAATATAAGTAGGTTTTATTATTGTTCTATGTTACAATGTTCTCCATTGATGTATTACATTTGTTCATAGAAGTTATTTATGCTACTATTAACCTTCTTGAAGTATGAATATTTGCAGACATAGTTAGATAATATGAATGTAGTAAAATAAACTATGTAAAACGACTTTATTCTTTCTTTGCAGAATAAAATGAATGCTTTATCTAAGTTATTTCTTTTGCCTCTATTACAGGTTAATAGTATAATGTTAGGAATAAAGTACTACGTAAAAGTAATAACTTATTTATTTGAATAACTTGATAACATAATAACCACCTATCTGTATAGTATTGGGTTAATCCCTTTTGAAGAATTTTTACCACAACAATCCAGCTAACAATCAACTTACTAACAGGATATTGTTCTTCTCTGATAACAACTACATATAGAATAAATTACTACATAGCACATCAGTTCATTTCATGTTTCTAACCTATATATAATCTATTTAATTTCATTGTCTGTGCTGGAGTACGGTTTGGTCCACTCCAGATGTGGAAAAACATAGGTTAGGATTATTTTTCATCAATTATAGATTCAATATTTCAAATAACTAAAGGATTACAATCCCTATCAGATTACTACTACACATTTAACCATTCATAAATAACTCAGTCTCACATATAAACTTTTAAAACAGTAAAATAAAAGACAGTAGAACCTGTTTAAGCTTCGACAACAACAGCGTTGGGAGACCGTTCCTCCCTACCAACTCCTGGAGAGCGCTCAAATAGTGTCTCCTCAGGACCCCCAATCCTGTTCCTGGTCTCCTTGGTTGAGAACTAGTGGAGCAAACAAATAAAATACTAGTCCAATGACTTAGTAATCACTCTGCACTCAGCAATAAGATCCTTTAGCTGAAAAGCTACACTAGATCACTTTTTGCAGTTAACCCCTCAAACACTTTCCACAAATTCCCTTGCCATTGAAATCCTTTGAAGTACATTCACCTGAATGATTCTCTTCTTGGAATGAGCAGCCTTAGCTCTCTTCAATGGGCATTTTTATTAAGATTGCGTAGGTCTTTTAGGTCAGTTGTCATTAATTGAGCCACCTACTCTGATCCCACTTTCTTGGAGAATCATGACCCCAAATGTAGGGACGTTGCCACCTGCAACATTGGAAGTGTTTGAGGATGTTGCCACTTGTCTATTTGCTCTCCACCTAGTCTCTTCCACCAACTTGACCAGTAACACTCTTTTAACAGCTCTCCCAAAGCTGTTGTCTCCACTTTTATTTATTTATAATTAAAATATTCAGAATTGCATTCAACATCCTTGACTCTGCTAAGTCTTCAATTACAACTTAGCATAAAATTTAACATATTTTCTTTGGAATAAAATCAAATATGATAATATTATTTTTGCAAAATTGGGCCATGTGACAGAAAGTTTACTGAGTTCCTTGTTCTCTTCAGTGATGGACCACACATGTTTCAGAATGTGCCAATGGTAAGTTGAAAACTCTTGCATAATCTTGATCAGCTTCTTATGGCTTAAGGAATTTATAATATTCCATGTTTTTTCCACCATCAATTCCTTCACACAGGAAAGATTATTAATTCCCTGAGCCATCAACAGCTGATCGAGATTGTGCAAGATTTTGCAACTGACCATCGACACGTTCAACAGTAGGTGTGTTCTACCGCTGAAGAGAACAGGGAACTCAAAAAAAATTTCGTTTTGGGTCTCAGCCTCCAGACAAATGAAGATACCCTCAATGCCATCTTTTACTTTTTTGGTGAATTGGATGAGTGCCGCATAATCATCGACAACAGGTCTGGTAAGCGTAAAGTATACAACTTTGTCAATTTCAAGGAAATTGACAGTTCCCTCAACGTGCTAAATGAGCGCAACAAAAGGATCGGAGGTCATATGACAATGAGCCACTTTGTTACCACACGATTCCAATCGTCATTGGCCGATGTTTTTGCACAGAAGATCTATGTGTGGAACGTTCCTGTAGGTATGGAGGCTGGTCCACTTGTCACCTTCTTTTTGTAGTATGGTCAGATCCAAGAAGGACCACTAGGGTTTGATAAGCAGTAGGAAGGTCGAAGACTGAAGGGATCTAGCTAAGTGAAAACTGTTATTCATTTTTATCATGATATGCAATATACTAATGGTGAAAATGTTGGAAAGGTGATGTAACATAAAGATGTATGTCGATGAACATTTGGTTTATAATCTATCTTTTTTTCCTACATAGCTAAGTGCAAACTGTTATTCTTATTTATGACGATATGCAATATACTCATGGTGAAAATGTTGGAAAGGTGATGTAACAAAAAGATGTATGTCGGTGAACATTTGGTTTATACTTTTGATGATGTCATGTTACTTTATACTTGTGTAAGGCTACGGTAATGATAAAATGATGATGATGGAATTTATTGATGTTGATAATTCCACACTCTTATCCTTTTTCATGTTCCATATTTAATAAAAAACATAATGGTTTATGATCTAATTATATCTTGATGGTAGATATGATTGGATTAATGGAATACTATGATGGCATGTGGACTTATTTCCTTTCGATCACATGATTCAATTCTATGGCATAATTAATTAGTGTTTGAAAATGTGGTCCTATTGATTAATCCTTCCATTTATGAGTTGATGGCATAAGGTAGTACATGTTGATTTCATTCCATGATAGTGTGATGGGAATGCACACATGTGGTAATTAATGAAATTGTATGACCATTCTAATATGTGATTATGAGTTATATATTCTTGATAATACAACATACTAATAAATCTTGTTTTTCCATGAGATGTTATGTTGCATAACAACATGAGTAACATGTGGATCAATGTTATTTATGATGATGGCATAATGTTAAAAGGGCATGTGGTAGCATGGAATTTTTTGTTATTCAAGATGTTGATAATATATGATATTTAAAAAGTTATATTTATGACTAATGCTATGATGGCATGATGGGAGGTTGAGTGATAGGAAATCCACATGGGCCTTCAAGGCCAAGTAATTGTAGAAGCCATGATATCGTGGAAACCCATAACTACAAGAAAGTTATGTGCTCAGAAACCAACTCATTTAGTAATACCTTCCCGACAGTTCATTTTATCTTTATTGTTGCCGAAATTCCACAGCATGAGGTATCTCAGCAAGGGGAGGTATATATGGAGAAGGACTTTTGATTCCTAGGGCTAATTTCCACCCGAAAGTTGTGGAATAAGTTTTTGCAACGTTTTGAGATTCTTGGAATACATAGGTTAATGTACATTACCAATTGCTTGGTGGCTCCAAATGAGGTCTTTGGGTATATATCGTAGCAAATAGTAAAAGGCCTTAAGACTTGTCACAATGCTAGGAGTAAAAAGAAATAGGTAAGAGCATGCTTGCAACTCTTGCATCTATGATGATACATCGGATGCCTGTTGCGATCACACCATGCTGGGTAATCCTTATACTAGTTGCAGCACGTGGCTCGTGCTATGAAAAGCATGAAAATACAAAATATTATGGGTGTTAAGAGGTTGATGAGATGGTATGATTTAGGGAGAGGGTTTATAAGGGAGGATGTAGAAGTGTTATAGTTAGTTATAAATGTTTTAATAATAAANGTTCCTTGAAGGGGGGGGGGGGGGTGGCAGGTATATAATTCCCTATGTCACTTATTGCATTAGTACTAAGGGGCATGCTAGGGTTAAGGTGTAGGTGTGTGACATAATGGTGATAGCCACATTAGTGGGTCTTATCCCTACACAATAGTATTAGAATATGTAGGGTTACAATAATAATAATAATAATATTTTAATGCCACGAGATTCATAAGAATAAACATAACATATATATACAAATTAAGCATATTTAATCATGAAAAGGTTAATATGGGGATTAAAATGGATAATAATAAAAATTTATATTCATGGCCTTTTATCTATTTAGTAAAATTTGCATGACGAACATTGCATGTGTGCACATGCGTCAACCCTTGGGGGTCTTGAAAAAATGTTAAATATGAGGAAGGAGAAGGGAAAATAGATTCTTCCTTCCTAGTTTCTTTTTATTTTTGGTGCTGGGGGGGCTTAGAGGAGATGGACGAGAGGGAGGATGGAGTCTATGTATGTTCTAGTTATGGGGGTCTAGTTGGATGGCTTGGTATTTCTGTGTGAGGAGGGCTCTTAGTCTACGACTGAGGGGTTGGTTTGGAGGAGAGTATACTCCCTGCATGTAGTTTCTAGAGGAACTATCTAAAGGATATACTCATGATTCTTGATGGATTCAAATGTGCAATTGTAAGTTAATTATTTTGTAGTTGTGTGTATTCTATTTTCCATTTCCTTTGTCTATCATGGAAGTGTAGCTACAATTATTTGTGAGAAAAAACTAAGTCTCTAGTAATTTAACTCTCGATTGGTTTATTATTTACATTTCCTTTATTTTGGGTGCCACATTAACCCACCTCTAATTATAAACATTAATCCAACCTATACCCTCATAAATAATTGGGAGTGTGCATCATCACATAACACTATCCTCTATGTGGATTCTCCATGAATCGCTAGCGAACACCCCATATTAAAACAAAGGATTATGCTTATGGAGATTTCATTAATATGTTGGTGTGACTTCTTGGGTTCAAATATTTGTCATGCCTTTTATAAGGCCATTGTTTCATGAAAAGAACCCATAATTACATCTAGCCATCACCGCATCCTTGAAATGTAATGCTAATGCATATCCTAACATGGCATTAGCTTCTCCATTGAACCATGTCTCTAAAAAAAAAAATTAAGACGTTCTTGTAATAATATGGAATTTCATGGATCTAAACATGCATTCAATATTCTTGAAAGATCTATCTTGTTTTTGTAGAGGACTTCAACTTGATTAAACCATATTTTAAAATGGAGTAAATTGATTCTTTATAAGGTTATCAATATTCAAATTCTCTCTCCTTTAAACAATTGTAAAAACCATTCAATTCATGCCACATTATTGTTTGGAAAATAGATATATCTTCATTTAAGCTTGAACAGGTGTGGCTCATTGATGTTACTTGATATGAAGTCGCTTGTTGTAAAGGAGGTCACCAAATCAAATCCCACTTAGGCTTACATGTTTCCCATATCTTGTGGGCAGGTGTATAATGGTAGCAGGTTTCAGTTTGAAAAAAACTAA
Source organism: Pseudotsuga menziesii (assembly GCA_001517045.1). Classification (NCBI taxonomy): domain Eukaryota; kingdom Viridiplantae; phylum Streptophyta; class Pinopsida; order Pinales; family Pinaceae; genus Pseudotsuga; species Pseudotsuga menziesii. Next base: position 124,243 of record LPNX011194047.1, on the reverse strand, counting down.
TATCCTAATTAAACAAATCTTCATAATTTTGAGGTACATTCCTCGGAAATTAACTAATGTATCACTAATAACTCAAATGATGCCAAAAATTCAAAGTCATTGAAGCAGTGTCATATTTTGGGTGAGATGTAACTTTCATTGGAGATGCAAAAATCATCATGGATTCGACATCCTAAGTACTCACGTGGCACTCTACATGCCATCGTGTTGTTTTTAAGTTGAAACCTTATTTTCCTACATGGAATCGTGTTGTTTGTCGTTGAAACCTTATTTTCCTTCATCAAAAATTTAATTCTTTATAACTTTGTACATGCCCAAGTGATTCCTTTGTGGAAAATTCATAATATTGACCACTATTCGTCTACAAGATTATCAGTTTATGTATGGAAATCATGAGACCCCCTGGAAATTATTTTATTCTGTATACATTCTAACATTTAACCTCTGTTGGATGCATGTTAATTTGTCGATTGGTGTAAACATGAAATTGGTCAGAATTTTAATTTCTCTTGCATGCCACGTATTGCCCTGGTCAATATTTTATACCAATAGGACCCATTTGATGGACAGAATTCCACCCAAGTGTAATGCCTTCATGGATTATTCTGTATACATTCTAACATTTAACCTCTGTTGGATGCATGTTAATTTGTCGATTGGTGTAAACATGAAATTGGTCAGAATTTTATTTTTTCTTGCATGCCACGTATTGCCCTGGTCAATATTTTATACCAATAGGACCCATTTGATGGACAGAATTCCACCCAAGTGTAATGCCTTCATGGATTATTCAAAGGTTGAAATTCATTGCGGAGGGGTAACATTGATTACTTTTCTATGATTTCGAGGGAATCGTCATCATGTGCTACTATATTGTAGAGAGTTTATATTATAGGTATCCTTCCTTTTTGGTGGAAACGGTACAGGCACTATGTTTATAACCTAATTGATGGAAATGGAGGAGAAGCATACCAAAACATAAAACAAAAAACTATTTCTTTTAAGGAGCTTCCGACCTGATCTTCTTACATTCAAAAATAGCATACAAACACTAGTTTTTATAGCAGGTCTATGGGGTTCAATCACCTTTCACGAGGCTTCTAAAACTTCTATAGCGTTCCAGCTACTTCTGAATTTCCAGCTATTCCATTTCCTACCATAACTACGTCTATACCTATTGCATTTAATCATTAGAGTTTGTTTGTTTGAATTACCTTCGAACACTCTCCGTTAATTCCAACAATCATTCTAAAAACGGTTAAAAAACTTGCAAATTGATTTTACTTCTTGTTCTGTTGTTCTACTCTTCTTATTTGGGCTTTGTTGTTTTCAAGCAAATAATAAATCTTGTCCAATCAACTACTTCCCCCTATACTTGAATATTTCATATCTCCAACCTGATCTAAACTGATCTCTGTCTATGAGAGATTCGCACAGTGCTAGTGTGTTACAACTATGTCTTCAGAAGAGGGCTTAGAGTAGAACAACTTGAGGAAAACAGGCCCGTGACTAAGGATTTGGGCTAGAAACACTAAGGTGTCTGGTACAACCTATCATGCACCTCAAATAGATTACATTCCCATAAAGAGATGGATATGCATATACAAGAAAGCAATTTTTTCTAAAAAATGAACATTTGACTTCTCCATTGCATTGCAGCTTGAGTTGGCTTTCATTGTCCTTCGGATAAATCCTCCATGCTATCCATCGGCTTCTCCTCAACACTTTCAATGCCTCATAGAGTGATGTGTTGTGCACTGATCTTTGTCCAAATTGTAACAAGTCCTCAAGGATGTGGATATGCCCAATGATGCTACTTGCACAGACATAATCTCATCTCCTCACTCATGACTTCATGGAAATGACAGCATCAGAGTATGCCCTCACATCCTCTTTAGTGGATATGTGATCCTTCTCTTGCTTGTTGTAATCTTCAACAATAGCACACTTCAACAACATGGCTTCACAGATGTTGATCCTGCAAAATGACTCTCGAGCTTTAACTTCTTGATTGATTCTGAGCCTGAAAACGGCTCGATCTTTAGAATGAAGCCCCTCATTATGAGGTTACCAACTCATTTTTCTGAAAACCCAAAAAGAATAGGAAACAAGAGACGCTTGGATCGACCACGCTCAACAAAACTACTGCCATGACAATCTGAAATGGGTTTTAAGTCCACGGGAGTAACAACTCAACATTTGGCTTCAACTCCAAGGCATATTCAACTTTCAGTTTGCAACGGGAGCATTCGACTCATTCAGAGATAATAAGGGGTCTTCCAAAGATGACAAACCAACGCTCAAACAAGTCAACATACCTATCTACGGGTGGGTTCGCCTCCAATCATTGGAGGTCACAACCAAACACAAATGGCTCAACCTACAGCAAACAAGAAACTCTCTTCTCTACTCGGATTCTTCCCTCAAGCACTGCTACAATCAAGTTCTTATACTAAAAGACAACTCTTCTATGAAGTAGCGATTATACTGAACGCCAAGCTCTCAAAAATCTAGCACACAGACATGAGACAGAAAGATATACATCCTTGTCCTACCTCCTACGTTATCTTTCTATACATACAACAGACTAAAAAACATTTCCATGATCCTTGGCCTCCCGTGAGGGATTCACACCTAGACCAGCCATGATACCATGATGGAAATGGAGGAGGAGCAGACCAAAACATAAAACATAAAACGATTTCTATTAAGGAGCTTCCGCTCTGATCTTCTTACATTCCAAAATAGCATACAAACACCCGTTTTATAGCATGTCTATGAGGTTAGATCGCCTTTCACGAGGCTTCTAGAATTTCTAGAGTGTTCCAGCTACTTCTGGATTTCCAACTATTCCATTACCTACCACAACTACGTCTAGACCTACTACATTTAATCACTAGAGCTTGTTTGCTGGAATCACCTTCCAACAATAATTTATCTTTAGTTATTCCTTCGTAGCATTACAATGATGGAGATGTAATATTTTGTTTTGGAATAGGACATGTGTTTCAAGAAATATTCCTACCATTTATGATTAGAAATCATGCAGTCATCCATTGATGAATTGTGGTTTAGTTGGTCAAAATTATTTTTCAATATAATTGTGTGTTGCTGCAAAGAAATATATTTACGTGGTCGTCTCAAAATGGCAATACATGCTGAAATAGATAATCGGTAGGTGTTCTCTTCACCACATGATTCTCAAATAGTCATACATTATTTAATTTGATGTCATATCCAACGAATACCCCCATATAAACATCTGTTTATTTTTTCATCTGCAATGTTACATCCCCATAAAGAGTGTTTCTGTTTTTTCATATGAAATGTTCCTTTGTCAATTAGAACCCATATAATGTTGCAGTTGTGGTTGGTAAAACCTTTTTTAAACAACCAATTCACAATTGTTTCCCTCTCCTCCTCCCTTTTACTTTAAGCAATGACCAAATCTCCCCCAATATAATTTGTTCTCATTCTTAACATGACTAAAAAAAATTGGACATGGTTCGCTGACGGAACATTGATGTGCTAATAAATCTAAAATGTTCGCGATTTATAATATTTCAACATGACTCAGCTATATCGCAACATATGTCCTTTAACACCAAAAAATAGGGTAGGACTTTTGAAACTCTACAATATCCCTCATAGATGTACTTAGAAGGTGCTTGTAAATTTTTTGGTTTTGAGATTGATAAAATTAAAGATATATTATTATGTTTAATGGAACTCTAGCGAGGGAAGTTATAGGAGGTTTACTTTTCATCTTTTGGGTGATGTTGATGGTAATGAGACTAACGGAAAATAACCAATGTATTTTATCAGAGGATACATATTTAAAAGGAATTTGAAAGATTTGACGAACAAGAGATACTTTGACCAACATGACAAAATTTGTTATAGGACGAAAATGATAATGAACATCATGAAACTGAATACAATTTTAAAGAGGTTTTTGTACATGGCCCTATTGTTTAGGAGTAGTGGATTTACTACATAGGTAAGATATTTTTCCATTGACATCATGTTTTGACAATTTAGAATGATATCGATGTTGGAAATCAGCCTATAGCGAACAAACAACAAACAAATAGGGCATGTGGATACATGATGTCATGAAAATGAAAGATAAACATGATGCATGGATGAAATTATAACCCCAAAAAAGTTAGAATTAATCATATTTATCTTCAAAAATTTCAACTTACGAATAGAGTAGGTATAGTGTTCCATGATGGGCAAAGCAAAGAGACAAGGAAAAACTGGGAAAACCATTAATAGTTCAAAATGCCCAGTATGATCACTAGGAATCACCTTGCAATTCTTCTTACTCCATGTCACTTCCTCTCTCATATATGGATAACTTAGTCATGTTGGAGAGATTAAGATCTAGAAAACCCAAAGAAAGAGCATAGTTAGTATATAGTTCTCAAAAGGCAACAAACTCCAAAGAAACTAATTGAGCATCAACATAATTTCAAAAATCTACCAGGAAACAACTTCCTATTTTTTTTTAAATTATTTATGATATGACCCCTTAGAGGATATCTCATTGAATCTTCCATTACATATTATCTCATCATTACCAATGTTTGGTGTTCGACAATCATACCTATCGATACTTTAGATGTTTTGGATTATAGTCCAGGGACTTGGTGTTTGGTCACTAACCTTCCTCATGAAAAACTTAATAATAATACCAAAAGTTTCATCAATTATTGTCTCAGAAATGCTAATCTCGATCCTTCCTTGATCTTTTGTATCTTCCCCCATACACTTCAAAATAAGGTTACTGAGTCATTTAAGTATCTTCTTGACTATTCTATCAAGGGTTGGTAGAAATTCTGAGATGTATTCAAGATTGTGTGTGACAATTCAAATCATCATTTTCCTCGATGTGACTTTAGTACTAAACATTATGATCCTAACACCTTCTAGGAATTCTTACAATTGAAGAGATTACCCAATTAGGAGGATACTCTCTATAAATTCTCTCTTAATGATTATCCCCACCTTTCGAGCTCTTTTTTCCATGTAATCTTGAATAATAGTGATACCTCTATTCTATTTCCCCTTGTCCGAAAGGCATTCATGGGATTTTCCCTTTCGAAGATATTGCCTTCCAAGAAAAATTCAAGAAAGGATGTCACATTCCAATTCCTAAATAGTATTCTATCCCTCCATGATCTAGTACACTTTTTTCCCTTGATCCATAAGATGAGGTCTTATTTGAGGATGAGGACTATAATATGGAAGATGATTTAATATTCAATGACTACATTAATTTACATCATTTATTTTTGAATGATCATGACAACACTAATAATTTAGATCATTAGTTGAAAATTATATTGAATGCTTTTGTCCTACCCTTCCTCACCATAAATTTTATGTCTTAGATGGAAATATGTCCAGTAGTTTTAGCGAATTTCTCATATCCAAGATGGATCTATTAGCTCATGATCCAAATTAGAAACATGTTCATTCGTTCTTAATTGGGGAGGAGAATCAGGTTTTCAATAATCACACCCTCAAGTAATAAACTTATGCTTTTTAGGTAATCTCTCCACCAAATTATTACTACTACTATAATGATTTCATAACGGTTCATGTTATGTTAATGAGGAGTTTTATGTCATAGAGATCCCTCATGTGAATAAGCATATCATTCTTCAAAGTAATTCCTTGTCCCAAGTTCACTTGTATCATATCTAAGATGAATACCCTAAGTCTATCTTCAAGAAGTATGTCGATGAGGAAAACTATAGTTATGAAAGAGTCCATCTGGATTTGATTAGTGTTGTTAATGGAGAAGGTATCGAATGCATCATCCCATCTTTAATGAACCAATGGTAAGCAAGGAGTGGAATAGGGATATTCCTAGGATTATAATTTACAGTTTAATTTGGGATTCTGGGAATGAAATATTTTTTTTATCTTTATAGTACTAATTTGTTGATATTTCATTACTTTCTAATCATTTCATCCAATATTCATTTTCAACAATTCATAATCAAGCTTATGTTGGTTATTGGTAGTTAAGGTGACATTTCTGGAAATCATCATGACCAAATTATAATCATCATAATGTCACGAATGCTTTCCTCTATAATAAATGGAACCCACCATGATTATATTTCCAACCTTCATAGTGGTAGGATTTTAGGATTGCATTTTCTACACATAGGTTAATCTGCCACCCATCTATTACACTAGCTCAAAACTGATGCAGGAGCATCCAGCTCGAGGTTCATTGACTGATGAATCAGCTTAGCATCCAGCTCCAGTTTCATTGACTGATGAATCAACTTGGCATGTAATCAACTTCTACATAGGGTTCGCTGACAAGTAGATAGAATTAGTTTTGATTGTAATAAGTGGAAATTTTGCCTTTGTTCTCCTTGATCCCTACGTGGTTTACTCAAGGATTGATCTTTGTCGATAGGTTTTACTTTTCCTAGGTCCTCAGATCCAACTTTGTCGGATCTGACATGTTTTTTTAGTTTTATAAAATTATTTGAATGTAAAAGAATGACGGAGTAAAAAAGAGTGAAGTAGAGTAGAACGAGAGATGAGATAACCAAGAGTGTGCACAGAAGAAGTGAAGAAGTAAATTCTCTGTGTTTGAGTTTTCGATCTGATTGAATAAAGAACAGAGGATTACATTTCATTTGTTTTGATGAATTCCATGTTGATATATAAATTTGTAGAATTATTAATTCATCCTACGTTCAATCCATATAAACTCTGTGTATAAATTCTTAGTTTCTAAGTTGCAGAGAAATTGTTCCTGTCAGTGATCAATTTGGTGATCTACGAAGAAACATCTCAGAGGAGATCGATCGATGGAGAAAGATCGTGACTGAAAGCGACAGTCACAATCTGTTCCGCATCTTGAAATAGATCAATGACTGAGAATCTACCCACAAGAATCAATGATGCAGAAAGTTTGAGTTTGTAGAATCGGGGAAATATAGAAATTGTGATACCGTATCTCGCATGCGAAATAGACCGTTGCAGACATAATTAGTTAATGAAATAAATATTGTGAAGCCACATCCCACATCCCGCATCCCGCATCCCGCAATTTGCGGAAAGGAGAGTTGCAGAAGTAGATCTCTGAGGAAGAAGAGGAAGATCCTGAAGAAGTCAAAATCTTTAAGATGTTGATGAAAATTAGTGGCAGACCAAGAATAGAAGTAACTATGTACTCAGGTAACTTAAATGTTGAAGAACTTATGGATAGGATTAATGCTATGAGTAAATACTTTGATTATGAAGAGATAGAATATAAGAAGAAAGTAAGATATGCAGTTACCAGATTGAAGGGGTATGTAGCTATCTGGTAGGATGAGCTCTAGATCCATCGAGAAAGAAGAGGTAAGAAAAACATTAACTCTTGGTATAAGATGTTGTATAGGATAAAGAGTAAATTTATGCCTAAGGACTATCAGTTAAATCTTCTTAGACAAGTACTGAACCTTAGAGAGAAGGCTATGACAGTAAAGGAATATACATAAGAATTTTTTAGACTGAACATTATATCTCGACACACAGAGGGAGGTCTACAAAGAGTAGCTAAGTATATCAATTGATTGAGATATGATATATAGGATGAACTCAGTCCATTAAATTTTAAAACTGTAGAAGATGCTTATCAGGTAGCTTTAAAGATAGAAGATAAATTGCTAAGAAAAAAAAAACAGAGGAATAGAGGAAAGAATATGGTAAGAGGAAGAGGTGTTCCAAACAGAGGAGGTAGAACTTCTAAAGATGAACCTGAAAGTTCTAGCAGTAGCAGTCAACTGTGAATGTTGCAGATGCTCTGGAAGAATCAAAACAAGAAACAAAGGGTGAATAGTCCTCCAGAGGATGGTGAGGCTCTTATGTTGAAGAGAGTCTTGGCGAATATAGAGAAACAAGTACATGAACCAGTTCAGAGGAAAATTTTGTTTAGAACAAGGTGTAAGTCACAAGGTAAGTGTTGTAAAATGGTTATTTATAATGGTATTACTGATAATTTGGTTTCTATAGAGATGGTAGAGAATCTAGGATTGAAGAGGATGAAGCATCCCACTCCTTACAAAGTGTCCTGGTTACAAAAAGGACATAATCTCTTGGTGAATGAGTAGTGTAATGTGGAGTTCCATATTGGTACTTACAAGGGGGAAATATTGTGTGACATAATGCCTATGGATGTGTGCCATATACTCTTAGGAAGGCCATGGCAGTATGACAGGAAATTTGTTCATGATGGGAGGAAGAATACTTATTTGCTAGAGAAAGATAGGAAGAGACATTCACCCTTGGAAGATGAAGCAGTTCAAGGAAGTTCAGGATCAAGCATTTTGCTGATGTCTGGAAAAGAAATGTTACAGGAAGTTCAGAAAGAAAAGGATCTACATTCTTCTCTTATTGGTAAGCCAACGGTAATTTTAACTTTTACAAATTTAGATGATTTACTAGATGAAGTTAAAACTTTTCTTGATGAGTATGTTGACATTATTGTGGATGAATTTCCAAATGAATTACCTTCTGTAAGAAGTAACCTGGTGCAAGTTTACCAAACAAATCATCTTACAGATTAACCCCTCTAGAAAATGAAGAAATCAAAGAGCAAGTACAATAGCTGTTGGAGAAGGGATTTGTGAAAGAGAGCTTAAGTCCTTGTTCCGTATCTACTGTGCTAAGTCCAAACAAAGATGGTGGATGGAGAATATGTACTAACTCTAGGGTAATCAACAAGATCACTATCAGGTATAGATTCCCTTTACCCAGAATTGATTATCTGATGGACTGTTTAAGTGGTTCAAAATATTTTTCCAAAATAGATTTGGAGAGTGGGTATCATCAGATTAAAATAAGGGAAGGGGATAAATGGAAAACATTATTTAAAACAAATTATGGTCTATATGAGTGGTTAGTGATTCCATTTGGGCTTAGGAATGCACCCAGTACTTTTATGATATTGATGAATGAGGTTCTGAAATAATTTATTGGAAAATTTGTGATAGTATATCTAGATGACATTCTAATGTTTAGTCAGAACAAACAAGAGCATTTAAGGCACCTTAATTTGGTGTTGAGGACTTTGCAGAAGGATAAGTTATTGGTACATTTGAAGAAGTGTAGCTTCCTAAAAAAAAATTGGTCTACTTGGGGTTCGTGGTTTCAGAATAAGGACTGAAAATGGATTTTGATAAAGTGCAAGCAATTTTAAATTGGTGAGTTCCAAGGAATTCTTATGAGGTAATAATTTTTCATGGACTTGCTAGTTTCTATAAGAAGTTCAATAATAATTTCAGTCATATTTGTGCACCTTTAATAGATACTTTCAGGGGAAGTAAACAACATTTCAAATGGACAGAAGCAACTGATAGAAATTTTAAATTATTGAAGAAGAAAATAACTGAGAAGCCTATTTTGGATTTTCCCAGTTTTGATAAAGTGTTTCAAGTGGAGACAGATGCCAGTGGAACAGAAGTGGGAGAATTTTTAAGAGAAGAGAAAAGGCCAGTGGCATATTTTAGTGAAAATTTGAATGAAGCTAAGAAAAAGTACTCTTTGTATGATAAAGAATTATGTGTTGTTGTGTAGGATCTTAAAAAGTGGAGACATTATTTAATGCCTAGGGAATTTATTTTGTATTTTGACAATCATGCTATGCAGTTCATCAATAACCAACCTAAATTAAATCAGAGGCATTCTAAATGGGTAGAATTTTTGCAAATATTTACATTCGTTATCAAACATACAACTGGTAAGTCTAATAAAGTTGTTGATGCTTTGAGGAGGATAAGTTTGGTAATGCAGGAAGTTAAGGTCAATACTTTGGGATTTGAAAATTTGATTGTTGTGTATAAAGAGGATGTAGATTTAAAGGATATTTATCCTTCCTGTTAAAATCTAGTTACCCATAACAGAAGCCAATGGTTAGATTATATGTTGCAGGAAGGATTGTTGTTCAAAGACAGTAAGTTGTGTATTCCAAGATGTTCAATGAGGGGAAATTTAAATAATGAAAAACATAGTGGGGATCTCTAAGGACATTTTGGGCAAGAAAAAAAATTTCTCTAGTGAGGAATTTTTATTTTTGGCCAAAGATGTAGCATGATGTGAAGAAATTTGTTGAAGATATAAAATCTCTCAACATGCAAAAGGGAGAAGTCAGAACACATGATTGTATCAACCATTACCTATTCCAGCTATGTCTTGGGATTCAATAAGCATGGGTTTTGTTTTAAGTTTACCTAGAACTTAGAGAGGTCATGATTCAATTTATGTTGTAGTAGATAGATTTTGTAAAATGGCTCATTTCATTGCATGCAAAAAGACTAACAATGCAACAAAAATTGCTAATCTATTCTTTTCAGAAATTGTAAAGTTGCATGGTTTGCCTTTGAGTATTGTTTCTGATAGAGATACAAAATTTGTTGGTCATTTTTGGAGAACTCTATGAAGGAAATTAGGGACTAATCTCAGTTTTAGTTCTACTTTTCACCCTCAAACTGGTGGACAGACTGAAGTGGTAAATAGGATCTTGAGAAATATACTGAGAAGTCTAGTGTATGAACATCTAGAATAGTGGGACTTAGCTTTAGCTCAGGCTGAGTTCACATACAATCATTCACCCAATAGAAGTACATGTATGTCTCCTTTTCAAATTGTCTACGTGATCCGTCCAAGAGGTGTATATGAACTTATAGATTTGGGAAAACAGGAAAAGAAAATTGCATAGGGTGAAGACTTTGCAGTTAGTACGCATGGGCTACCAGAAACCATCAAGAAGAGATTACAAGAAAGTGAGGAGAAGTATAAACAGAGAGAAGACCTAAAGGGGAGATAAGTGAATTTTTAGATTGGAGATTTAGTAATGAGCTATCTTAAAAAGGAAAGGTTCCCTAAAGGAACTTATAATAAGTTGAACCTTAAAAGGATTGGACCTTAGAAAGTTTTAAGAAAGTTTTCTGCAAATGCTTATGAAATTGAACTTCCTTCTGACCTTCAGATTTCACCAATTTTTAATGTTTTGGATTTTTTTCCTTTTAGGGATGCAGGTATCCAACTAGATGGTGTAATTTCAGATCGAGATGATACAACTATAGATTGGAAAGGAAAAAATTTGCAAAAAGAACAACATCAGATTGAAGCCATCCTTACAAAAGAATATTAAGGAATATCAGGAACAAAAATTTCTTTCAAGACCTGGTCAAATGGATAAATCAACCCACTAAGGATGCAACCTAGATGAAAGAGAAAGAAATTTCCAAGTACAATGTACTACCTGAAGACTTAATGAAAAATTATTTTATTCCCCAAGAGTATGATGCAGGAGCATCCAGCTCAAGGTTCATTGACTGGTGAATCAGCTTAGCATCCATCTCAAGGTTCATTGACTGATGAATTAGCTTGTCTTGTAATCAAGTTCTAGATGGGGTCCGCTGACAAGTACATAGAATTAGTTTTGATTGTAATAAGTGGTAATTTTTCCTTTGTTCTCCTTGATCCTTGCATGGATTACTCAAGTATTGATATTTATTGATAGATTTTACTTTGGTTAGGTCCTCAAATCCAACTTAGTCGGATCTGACAGGTTTTTTTGAGTTTTATCAAATGATTTGAATGTAATAGAACGAATGGGGAAAAAGTGTGCAACAGAGTAGAATGAGAGATGAGATAACGAAGAGTGTGCATAGAAGGAGTGAAGAAGTAAATTATCTATGTTTGAGTTTCTGATCTGATTAAATAAAGAACATAGGATTATATTTCATGTGTTTTGATGAATTCCGTGTTGATATATAAACCTGTATAATTATGAATTCATCCTACGCTTGCTCCATATAAATTATGTGTATAAATTCTTAGTTTATAAATTGTAGAAAAATTGACCCCGTTAGTGATCAATTTGGAGATCTATGAAGAAATATCTCAAGGGAGATCGAATAATGGAGAAAGATCAGAATGGAAATCGATGATCACAATCTGTTCTGCATCTGGAAATAGATCAATGGCCAAGAATTAACTCGCAAGAATCAACAATGCATAAACTTTGAGTTTGCGAAATCGAGGAAAAATTGAAATTGCGATCCTACATACCGCATGCGGAATAGACTATTGTGGACATAATTAGTTACGAAAATAAAGATTGTGAATCCCCATCTCACATCCTTCACCCCGCAAGTTGTGGAAAGGAGAGTTACAGAAGGATATATGCTGGGAACATAATTTAGATATAGACATTTCCATATCCCGCATTCTACAGAGTCTATGGAAGGAATATTTCTATCAGGAAATTCAACCTATTAGCAAAAGTCTTGGATAGATTTGGTCATTTAGGCCATCAAAAACACCTTTCCATTTTGGTAATTTTCTAGTATTGTTTCTATGGTTTTTCATGTCCTGAAATTATAAGGCCATTTTGAGGGCCTAAACAATATTTCTTTGGGTTTGTAGCAACCACTTTGGGGCCGAAATATACCCCAATAAGTTGACTATTCAAAAAACAACATTAGGGAGGAAAAATTTATGACAGTTCATCTCGTAGGGTTAGGTTTGGATGATTAGGGATCTTTCCCTCATTACTATGACAAGTAGGTCATTTTGGCCTCTTTTGGTATTCATCTTGTCACAAATGAACCTAACCGCCACATCTCTTCTCATGATATACCTACCACCATTCTAGATGCTTTTATTTTATATTTTGTTCTATTCCATTCATTTAATAGAATATGAGTTTATTGTATCACTTTGTTTCTTGCAATATATTTGTGTATGTGAATATATATATTCCCTTTCGTTTTGTTCTCACATAAATATGGAACATTGCTAAATATTCGAAACTTTTTTTCTTGATCTAAGATTGATACTTGGAATGAAGGAAGTTGTTCTTTTGCAGGTTATGTTGAGACCTACTTCCTCATATAATGTGTTAATGTTCTTTTCTCTTTTTGGGGGAGGATTTTTCTTCTTGTGTGTTCTCTTTTTTTATGCTTATGATATTTTGTAATTATGTTCCTTAATAGACATTTCTACAATAAACCCATTTATTTTATCTTCTCCCTACATTTTTCTTAGTGAAGGGTATTAGTGTATTTAGTAACAATATAGTTTTCACAAGTTCCGTATTGTAACTATTAATAGTTAAGCGTAAAAAGCTATTTTCATTTTTTTGTTTTATTGTATTGCTCACATGAATAAATAAGAAATTATAGGGGTAGAATTAATCCCATGATGTAATTTTAGGGATCTCTTCTAGAAAAAGGATTGCCAATTTCCATTTTTTCTAGATTGATTTGCTCAATTTCTAGGCGATAAATTTATTCTACTCTAAATATCACCAAAATTGTCTATAAACTATATACAATTCTTAGAAATTTGAATATTTTTTCAAAAACATCGACAAACATTTTAAAGTTGGAATTTAAGAATTAGTAAGATTCACCAAGGTTTCTACACTTTTAGGAAAGTATAGATCTTTAAAAGTTTCCCTAGATGTTATGGTTATGAGATTTGAGAGTAAGTGAAATAAAAGTATAGAGTAGGCATGTTTTCTCAATTAATTTATTTTTTGTTTCTTTATTAAGATGTTACTATCAATTTTTACATGTTTACATTTCTATAACGTTAATGGTATTTTATTCATAGATAAAAGAAAAAAGAATAAATTAAAAGGAAATCCAAAATGGTGATAGATTTCATATCCATAGGTCAATGAAGTTTAGACATAATCTAAACACCTACCATTGTAGACAACACTACTTTAGATTTATTCTAATTTTGAGTTTGCAAAGATGAGGGTTGCTAAACATGACTGGATGCTAGTTAGGAATCCATGCTTTTATTGTGTCTATTTCTAATCATCATAATTTATAGTATATACTTCTATATTTTTTCTCATAATGATCTGACTTGTATAAATAACTTTCAAAACCTCACTAGCCTCGAATAGGACCACATAATGACAATAGAAAGTAATTGATCCAAAAGTATGAAAGACACATAACTTCAAAATTTTACAATTCAACCCATCAACAGGTTCATGCCATAGTTATTTTGAAGACATTCATTTTAGGTGGGTGAGGTTTGTCTCCCTTAAGAACATCCTCCCATTATTAAAACTTGAAATATTATATTTGTAGGAAACAATAAATGCCACCTCCTCATCTAGCTATATCCGTAAAGGTGGCTTATTTATTTTGGTCTACTAGTCTTCTAAGAGTACATTTAGATAATGTGTTTCTCCTCTCTAAGTTGAAGAACAGGGAATTGGGTTATAAATTATGAGGAAAAAAATATGTAAATACATGGAAACCAGATAGGTGTCCTAAATTCCCTTTGCAAAGTGTTAGGGTCCTACTGTAACCCCTATTATACAGTTAGCTAATAGTTACTCAATGTAAAATGGTCCCGTTGATAATTAATATCCTCTAGGTAATCAACCCACTTAAACAATGGAGCTATAGGTACTTAGGGATTTTTATATTGATTGACTATGGTACAAATTAGAAGATTAAGTTGATGTTATCAAGGATTGTTATTGTATTTAGATATTTCCTTACTCCCAAATAGGAAAGTGAACATTTCTCTCTCTTTAGGACATCACAAATAAAAGTGTTGTTTCTTATGTTATATCTATATATCTATTTCTCTCTTGTGTTTTATGTTCATCTCTAGTGTTATATCACGTTCCATTATTTTTCTCTCTAATTATATGGTTAAGTACATTACAAGTGGTATTATAGCACCTTCTTTGGCTAAGTACGCATCCAAACCTTAGAAGAATTATTATTTTTTATATTAGATATGTGTTTGGATACCTTTAAATAACACAAAGATTTGTCATTGAGTGGGTAAAATCATTCTAGTTAAACAATGCATGTAATAAATACAAGTGGACTCACCTTGTTGGAATCCCTTGTAACCCTTGTTGGTATCGTTTCGAGTAGTAATGCATTAAGAAACACTTGTGTATGTAATTTCACTTCCTCATACTCCTAGTTATATCAAAAGTCACCTAGGATAGCCGAAACTAGCCTTAGGTCATTTGATTCACCATCTTGCTACTATAATGGCACAAAGAACAATACTCATGAATATTAGTCTCTAGCACCTAGGTAGTTGTATAATACAACTAAGGGCATGGTTGATCCTCCCTAGTTAGAACCTTGATATATTGGGATGTACTATTGTGGGACCCAATCAATGTATCAAATATAATAACATAGGAGTAATGCTCAAATATTTTATTGGATCCCAGTAGTACCTTATAGGAGAACTAACTCAAAAGAATACTTATTATTTGTTAATTTTCATGGTACCACTCTCTAATAACATCTTTCTGGTGGATCTGACCATACTATTGTGGATGAACCACCTCATTATAATCCTTGAGATATTGAGACCATATTGACCATAGTTTTAAGGGAACCCATGCACAACATGACGACCCACTCTACCACCATGCATTTTTTCAAGCAACTTGAGAACTTGAATGATCAATACTCTATTATTCAAACACAAATAAAAGAAATTACTACTCAATATAACTAAGATATCACCATCATCCAAGGCTTAGGAAGCCTAGAATTTTTGGTGGCCTCTTTGGTGTCTATGCAAGACCAACTCAGTGAACTAGGATTACTTTCTCCAAGTTGATAACCAATGCAATAGCATAGATATACCCAACATCCATATCAAAATGCTATATTATATGATTGTACATATGTGGGACCTACTTCTAATCTAGATCTTAAAACAACAACAACTTGATTCAATACAAGAAAAAATAGAATTACAAAATACTTGTAAAAATATTATTACAACAATTAAACTGAAAATGGATTAATTTCAAACAAAATATAGTATTTTTCCTCTAAAATGAAGAATAATACTCAATATAAAAAGGGGATATCTTGACTTCTATTTACTACATGGTTAAATTTTAATCTCCCTTAATTCAGATTAAGAAATTTGTCTAATATAGGTGATGCCAATTCACAGGAAATATAAACTAGAAAATACAGGTAGGAAAAGTACAGTTGTTGTTGTGAAGCAATACACCATAGGAAATACAAGTGGACTCACCTTACTAAGAATCCTTGTAACTCTCATTGGTATCCCTTTTAGTAGTATTGCATTAGATATCACTTGTGCATGTAATTTCACATCCACAAATGTTTTGGTATATAAAAATTCCATTATGATACTTGAAACTAGCCTTTGATCATTTGATTGACCATCTTTCTAATACAATGGCACACAGAACAATACTTTGGAACGTTACTCTTTAGTACCTAGGTAACTAGTTAATAAAACTAAGGTCATGGTTGAGCCTCCTTAGTTAGTTCCCTAAGATATTGGGGTAGTACTTTTGGACTTGATATGTATAAGAAATCAATTTGGCACATGAGACTCCATTGTCCTTAGGACCTTTCAAATGCTATCCTAATCTATTGTATACCTAAAATTCCTACATAATTTGGAATATCGATAATTTCAAAATTGTCACCACAATATTAATCATATAAAAGCAACATTTGTTTGTTGCTAGGCGTAAAGGAGACCAAAATCAAAAGACTCCTTGTTCTTTGATGATTTTCATGGTACCTCTCTTTACTAACATCTTTTCAATAGACCCGACCATACTATTTTAGATGGCCTAGCTCATTAGAATCCTTGAGAGATTGCGATGACGACGGACACGTTTCTATAGGAATACTTGCACTCCATGACGATCCAGTTGAAAACCATGCAATTTGTAAGCGACTTGATAACCTCAATGATCAATACTCCATGCTTCAAACACAACTCAAATAATTTCTAACATAACTCAAATAACTACTACTTGACTAGACCAAGAAATTATCGCAATCCAAGACTTAATCAAAGACATAAAATATTCAATGGTTAATTTGGTGAGTGCACAAGACCAACTCAGTCAACTAGCATCTAATTTTCTCTAACGAATATTGAATGGATTGGAACATACATAGAGATATCTAATATTCATATCAAAATGCTAGATTATATGCTATAATTACATGGGTTCTACTTGTGAGTTAGATGTAAAAAATAAAACCTTATACAGCATGAAAAATAAAAAATAAAAAGTAAAATTACAAAATCCTTGTAAATATATTATTGCAACAATTAACTAAAAGTGGAGTATTTTAAAAGAAGATATAGTATTTAGCTTATGAACGGAAAAATAAATATAATAAGAATAGTGCTTATGTTGAAAAGGAAAAATAAAACATGAGTTAGAAAGGGGATATTTTGACTTCTATGTATTACACGGCTAAATTATTATCTCTTTTAAATTCAAATTAATAAATGCCCAATAAAAGTGACGCTAATATATAAGAAAAGTAGAATTAAGATTTGTTCTATCTATTTTGATAAATATGATGATTTTGAATATTATAATAATTGTTCAAATTTTAATTTGACAAAACTTTTCAAACATACTAATTCCAATAATCCAAAATGTAAATTTATGTTAAGCAAATAAAGATTAAAAAATAAAAAAATTAAACCTAGTGAGTCTTCTAGCCTTATATTTATTTTATAAAAAATAAATTCATGAAAAAATATTCCATTAGTTTTGATTCCTATCAAAAGATACTTACCATAAAATAAAGGTTTGTCCGCAATTATATACTTTAATTATCGAATTATTCAGTAATTAACGTAATGGTGTTAATAGTTTTTCCTTAGTAACTTTCAAAAGTGGTGGTTATTAGGGTTTTGAAAATACATGATATGATCTTTGTTGAAATTATTTTTCATGATATTCATAAAATTCTAAATCTTCCTATGGTGAATGTCTTACCTTATACAGTTCATTAGATATTTTCATACAAATGCGGTTATACAAACAAAGGAACAGTCATGGAAATGACCATGACTTAGTATATTAAACAA
>LPNX011194047.1:26474-104137 GCA_001517045.1 Pseudotsuga menziesii | reverse complement strand
GTTTATTAAATACGTTACTGTTACAATTCCATTGAATATCATGCAAATTCCATAATTTTCTTCAAATTGCTTTACTGTCATAGGGTCAGTACTGAAGTGATATGCTAACTTATTAGATAGTTACAGATTACTATTTTTTTATTGCACCAGTCGTTATGGATTAATGAAAGAGGTGATCACTAATTTATGGTGGAGTATGGTGCACTGCANGATGCCGCCCATGAGCTACTATAATCATACAACGCGCCTTCTAGTGATCGGGGTCGATAGTGATCGGATCTCTGCTGGCTGGAATGGAATACCTGCATCAAAGCTTAGATTGGTCGGGTCAAATATCAGGCCGGAACAAAAGCGTCACCTACATCAAAGAAGGTCTTCGCAGAGAGATGTTCTCAGCATCAAAGAAGGTATTTGCAGAGAGCTGTTCTCAAGGAGGACACTGGATATTTGGATAATACAAGCACACATATTGCTGAGGTGGCTAACAATTGCACCTCTAACAATGTTTAGAATGATATCTTCATCATTCAGGACGGAGACAGGAGACCGCACACCCTTGGTGAAAAGGTAAATGCACAGCATGATTCAAATCAATACTGTAAAACAAGGTAAAAATATTTGGTTATAATTTCTTTGTGGATTCTTACATAAATTGTAAGGGATTCTTTACCTTTTGTTTCTTTGAGAAACTTACATGATGCTTTGCTTCTCGCTTTCAATTCGTAGCTTATTCCTCAGCTTCTATGTGGAAGCGATTTCTTCATGTTCTTCCAATGTTTCTCTGCTAGCATGGGAGGAGGTATCCCTTAAAGCTGGATCTAGGGTTTTTAATCTGTATTTTTAACATGCTCAATTGAAGTGTTGAAGGAATTGCCTGGATGTCTCCTACCTCCTGTCACTCAACGCTACATAACTTCATTTCTACACTGCCTACACTGCCTCCATTAAGAAGCAACTTCGTTTCTACACTGCATCGATTAAGAAGCAGGTGATCTCTAGCGCTGGAAGGAATTGAGAATGGCCTTTCATATTTTTGTAGTTGGAGTAACAACATGAAGAGCTCAGAGATTGTCTTGGTTCACATGCAAGGCTCCAGATGGTGCATGTGCATGTGACACAGGTGTTCACGGTTTTCAAACGACAAGTTGGAGCTGGAGATGACGGCAAAGGAGCCCCTTCTTGGCATCTGGCAAAGGAGGAGCTGGTGGCGAAGGAGTTAGCAACTAATGAAAGTAATGCTAACAATTTTGTTAACATTATTTCAAAATTGCTTTGCAATTGCTCGTACCTTCAATGGAAAGCCAAAAAAGCATAGGAAAACCATTGATAATTTTTTTTATAGCCTCGAGATGAGGCCAAATAAGAGGTCGAATCCATTGATAGGTGGATAAAGCGGTTGTATTCAAATGATTCGTAGACTAAAAATGTTCGAATGCAAACTTTGGTTAAATTATTTTGATTTGCGTGCAGTTTAATAGAAAAAACGGCGAAGCGATTCATATAGTCCCTGCTGGCCCGAGGGCAGGGACTAATAATCTCGCTATTCTCTTTTTTTCCATAGGAGGCCAACACTCAACGCCAAGCCCCATAGAAAGTATCTCAGTGAAATATATGTTATTCTTTAAAGCTTTGATTTACTATTTATTTATTAGCATAGATCCCTCTTAAAAGGGGTTTACCAAGGGCCAAGAGGTATCAAATATCTTGAGGTGTAAACCCTTTTTTACATTGAGGCTAAGAGGGATCAAATCTCTCCATGTGCAAACCATTTTTTAAGGTGCAAGCATTGAGGAAGTTTCTATTTTTTTGTAATTTTATAGATATGTTGGCGTATATGTTTTCAATCTAATTTTAGCTGACATGTTATTTTTTTTTTATAATATTTTATTATTTTTTAAAAAGGGCATGTGTCAGCTCTAAGATGAGCACATATGGAGTTACACATCTTCCCCTATTAGACTGTAGAATAATAGGCCTCTTCAATTTAAAAATCAATTAAAAATTTATATATCTAGCTTTTAAAATCCATATATATCCAACTATATAATATTTATGATTGTTGCGTTGAGATGTGTCTTTGAAATTTATATTTTCTTTAAGTATGATGCATTAATTGTTGCACAACACTATGTGTCATTGTGTCCATGATTGTATAATCTAGCACTAAGTTGATGTTATGGTTTTTTCTTTCTTTATTTTGTACGAATGTGTCTTAGTATGAGGCTATACAATGTGACATATTTTGATGCTATCCAATTTTATAGTCAATTGCACATTATGAAATGGTTTTACATGTGGTGGAGGTTATCTATTTGGGAGTGGAAATATGTTTTGGTTTCAATTGCTCGTCAAGATTTACGATTAGGGGAACTGTCCACTACCATGTAATTGGGTGCTTTTCTTAGGGTAAAGTATTGGGAAATCTAATTCTTCAAACTATATATTATAATGTGTGTATGCTACCTCTATTTCATTAGAATCCTTACTTTTAGAACATTGTTATCCTTGAATAGTAGTATAATGGTAGATAATTAGTCCAAAACAAGTAACCATGTATTACAAAAGGAAGCCTCCATAATTAATCTCAACTATAAAACAACTAATAAAAGTTGTAGCTTCTTATAAGTTCCCGAGAGAGGTATTAATCCAACCACTTTTTTTTGCCTAACTTGTATAATACCAAGAACTATGGAGAATATTGTTGTAAGCTTCATTTCCAGAGATTTAAGATGCATTTTGAATCTTACACATTTGATATAAGATGTCTTTTCAATGGGTATCAGGTTCAAAGACAATATATTGAAGTGGACAAGTTGGGGCTATATTAAGATGTTTCTTATCATTATGTGGTTAGAGCATATTGAAGAAAAGAAATTTTTTATACACTCAATCACCTTAGCTTAATTCAATGCACATTTATTCACTTCAACAATATTCCAATAATATTGCACAAGATTCAATGCAAGGTTGATTTTCAATTAAAGTTACAACATGTATTTGAATATTATTATCCAATCTTCAATGTAGCTTGATAGCTAAGGCTTTGCATGTAGTTTGTATGCCAGATTCAACTTTGTTTTCTATCATAAATCTTCATATAAAGAAGCCTCCTCTTAAGATGTTTATAAATTCTCCTAATCTCACCAACAAGACACTAATACAGGTATTCATGAGAATATTTACAAATTCTAGTTAAAGGTGACTTGGAACAAGCTATAAGAAATCCTCCTACCACCAAAATTCCTTTGTTAGCTATACTTCTACTACTACATTTTATGGACACTCACATCCATATTCCAAGGTAAATTAGGATGCATCTACCTTGCAACATGAGGGAATATTGTCATCAAAACATTATATAGACAAATCATATAGACCTAGAAGCAAGTAGAAGACTTTTACACTTTTGTAATTAGAAGCTCAAGTTTGAGGAGAAATTTATCGTTATATGCCCAATTTTTTACAAGGCCAATGTGTGATACTTACCTAACCTTCATGGATTTTATAGAGCATCAAGATAAGAGAGATATTTACCTAGTCCTAAATTAGACGCTAAATCCTCAACAAAATATCCTCAATTATAGATCATCCCACATATCAAATATAGAAACATTACTATCTCAAACCAACTAACTATCTTGGTACTAACAAAAAAGGGAGTTGAAAAAAGTCCATATGGTGTAGTTTATGTCATGGCCACTAATATGCTAGAAATTATGTCATACATTTAGAAATTAGTGCCGAAAAGAACCTACAATGTATGTTTTGATTAAAATATTTCCAATGATTTCTATATGTCTATCAATGTCTCTATAGAATAGCCTACTCATAGAAAATTTGTAGATCAATGTTGATCGAAAGTTGTAGATCATTTCGAAGGCTCAATCAAAGTATAAGATACATAGGAGAAAGAACCAAAGAAAAAGGTAAATCATGCAGGGGAGAAGGCAGACATAGAGGGGCAAGTAGGTTCGATTGCATTTAAGCTAGAGAAAAAAACTAGCTTAATGTTTACAAATCTCTTTGAAAATCATCTTAAAAACTTACTATAATGGTCTTACATATGAAATTGAGATTTTCTAAAGAATTACCTTACGATTATTTGTTAAATGATTATGAGCTCACTAGGGACCTAAACCAAACAAATATTATAGTCCATTTGATGTTCCACTATTGAAATGTGGTCATAGGGGTTCCATCACTTGCAAAGACCATGATATGATAATGGGAACTCCTTGCATCTCCAAGGTATATCTATATCTCTATCCAATTTGAATTTATGTTTTCTTTATCATTGAATTTGAAGTTGAAATTGATGGAATACCTAATTATAATGGGTGGAAAAGAAGCAAAGAAAACCTATTACATGTGTAAGATGTAATAGAGAGGATAGAATACATTGATCCCTTTGTTAAATATCCTAAGCTTCTTGAGCAAATCATGAATACATTTATAATTGAAGAACCTTCCATGGTGACACTGATTTAATGAGCTAGTGAACTTTGTGTTTTCCATACCAATAAAAGGGATATGATCATTACTGTTGGACTCGAGAATCCTGCCATTAAGGATCAAAGTCTGAGTTCTACCAAAGGACATTTGGAGGGATAAAACTTGACAAAGCCAATCTCATATTAGTTTAAATATGCAAAGGGGAGAATCTAGCAAGAATCCCAATGTTCTAGATGAAGCATTATATTTAGGAGCCTAAGTGTGTTATGAAAATGATGGTTGATATCCAATGTTGGAGTCTGCCACTTGTTTAGTTAGAATGGCCATCTAAGTATTGAAACATAATGGTAGCTATAAAAATACAATGTCAATCATATTTGTGGTTAGGAAATTGTGAATAATGCATGGAAGGATGGCATAAATACCATGGAAGGATTGCACTTTGAGGACTGAGGAATCTACTACAATGATTGTAGGGAAATGTAGGAAAAAAAAACATTATTTACATAGAGGGATCGATTACAAGGAACATTGATTACAAAGAGACACAAGGAAACAAAATATTGTGTTTGCATAGGAATCCATTGCAATAAGCGTCAACAACATTAACATGTGTGATGTATCCTCCACATTGTCCATTCATAAATTTGAAAAATACAATCTTTAAATACTACAAATAACCAAAAACATTGCCTTTCACCAAGTTTAATCAAATCTTCTAAAAAATACAATCTTTAAATACTACAAATAACCAAAAACATTGCCTTCCACCAAGTTTAATCAAATCTTCTAGTAAAAAAAATAACTATTTTACACAACAACAAAAAATATAGTTAAACTATAATAAAAATGGCACCACATTCTAACAGTACACCCATCCACCATCTCTTCTACAGCCACTATCTATTTTAGGGAAACCAAGAATTAATTATTACTTTGTCAACTAACATAAATTACATTTTAAATTCTATTCGGATACATTTAATTTGACTTATCACATTTCTTGTAATGAAATACCTACATGTAATTTTGTTGTTCTACCGTGGAAGCTGTTGATTACAAATTTAACAGGGAGTGAGCTAGCTATGGAGCAATCCTCCCTCCATCGGACGGAGGAGGAGCAAAGTCAACGTTAACTTTGCTCCTCCTCCGTCCAATGAGGGAGGATTGCTCCATAGCTAGCTTACTCCATTTAACAGTAGGGGAGTTTTGCAACCGAAAATTAATGTCGGCTTAAGATGCAGCAAAATCTATAGGAAAACAAATAAAAGGAAATAGCATACGGATTGTGGGATTAACCACACACCTTTGTCAAAATACTCTGCCATGTTTTGCAACTATTGGACCTCCCAACTATATTCCGTTTCCTTGCAGTTTCAAAGGACTTCAACCTGGAGAACACCACACAAGAAATTGACCATTAACAATAACAATATCTTTAATAAACAGTAACAAAATCTCCATATGTTAGCGATAACCAACCTATTTATGTGTATGGATCAGCTGATCCAGAACAAATAAATAAAGCAGTCGTAGCCAATCCTGGATGGAATTTGATCTGTAGAATCAATAATTAAGCGCGCCTTTGAATTTGAATGGCCATTTCCTTCCACACAGAATCTGTAGCAGTAATGAACAGCGGAGAGCTACTCTTCATATAGACTTACGTTGCTGAGACATGGAAGGTTACTTTGGGAGGATTTTATAGAGGAATGAACGGACGGTTCATTGTTCCTCGAGCTTTGTAAATGCGTTACACTGAAATAAAAGATAATGAGAAGTCGGGTTTACATGAAAATTTGTGATCCGTTTTTAAGGAAAAAAGAGTACGCATTTATTTATAAAATTGGTTTATTGCATTTTCTTATTTTTAAGATTATATATATATATATATTTTAAAGAAAAATAAGTTGATGACTGATGTTATCTTAGTTGTGTTAGCATTTCACAATAAAAATGAAGGCCTAACCTACATCGTGAAGGGTTAGTCTTAAGTGGAGAAGACACTAATAAATACCTATGACTTAACAATTAGCATGAGGCTAATTACTACAAGAGCTAATAAATAAAATCAAGAACTTAGTCTAGATATCATTGAAATCTTAGTCTCAACAAAGTTAATTATTTTGAATTAATTAGTTAAGTTAACTAATTAAACAGAATAAGATCATTAGTCTAGTTAACTTAAGCAAATTAT
Organism: Pseudotsuga menziesii; assembly: GCA_001517045.1. Taxonomy (NCBI): domain Eukaryota; kingdom Viridiplantae; phylum Streptophyta; class Pinopsida; order Pinales; family Pinaceae; genus Pseudotsuga; species Pseudotsuga menziesii. The sequence continues at coordinate 97,488 of LPNX011194047.1, read as the reverse complement.
CGTAAGTTAACTAACCAAAGATTGACTAAGTTTAACTAATTAGTTGAGTTAGCTAAGATCAACTATCTAGTTGAATTAGTTAAAGTAAAATTATATTAAGATATCTTAAAATAATTATTTAAAAATTGACTAAATTAAGCTAATTAATTTAGTTAACTCAAAATCAAGTTAAAATATCTTGAATAACTTACTTAAAGATAATTATGTTAAATTAACTAATTTTAATTAAAGCTAATTTAAAACCTTATTTAATAAATTCTACAACTAGTTCAAGATCAAGATCCATAACCACCAATATATGCAAAAGCAGGACTAAGATCTTTTTTTTCCACAAAGAAAGTAACAACTTTATATTAGTAAAGCTGTCTCATATTACAACAGTTGTTTAAATATGGAGAAAACGTCATCTAGAAATTTTAAAGCACAGGTCGTCTAGTTCAAAATAAGACTGTATAGTTCCAAATAGGACTGACTCTTATTCCAAGAGCAAACATGACTATCTTTAGTATGTACAAACATCATAATAACATAAATTTAAATCTTCGATAGTTTTAAATCTTCTATGTTGGGTTGAGCAGTCAATAGATTTAAAATCTTGAATGCTGGGTAGTGTATTCCTTCCGAAAACATCGGACTGTAACTGGTTTAAACTCTTGGATGCACTTCCCGAGCCAAAACGTTTGACTGTTGGGTAAGCATTCCCAAGTCAAAACGTTGCACTGTAAAATGTTTAAAAGCTGGGTAAGCATTCTCAAGCCAAAATGTTGAACTGTAAATTGTTTAAAATATTGAAAGGCTGGGGATTGACCCCATACCATAAACAACTTGACTATGTGTCTTGTATAAAAGACCAACCCCAAAATTTAAGTATTTTCATTGTAGAAATTACCTGTTGCATATGTTAACTTCCATAATTTCAATAATTGTATTAAGATCAAGTCATGAGCTGTAAAGCTGGGGTGCATCCCAACTTAATTAGAATAAAAATTTATATGTGAGGTATATAATTAATGAATAACCTCATGTCACCAGTTGGAAGCTATAATTAATGAATAAGCTCATGTCACAAGTTGTAAGCTAGGGAACATCTCAATTTAAATTACTTTAAGATTTACCATATTAGTTGCAATGGGTTTGATGGTGGTATATCCTTAGTAAAATTCAAGTGCTGTGTTATAAGAATCTTTCTAGGCCTCTCCACATGAAAATATATGTTAGATAGATTGACAATTGGTTGGGAGGAAATCAGAAGTTAAGTCTTTACTCAGTTAAGTCCATGTCATACACATAAATGTGCTTTCTTGTTGTAAATTGTTTTCTCTTATTGGAGGTCTTATGCATCACTTAGATACTTACATATAGTTGTAGTTCTAATCCTATAGGGTATATGGTTATGGATGGGTTGTGATAATACTAGAAAAACTACTCTTAGAAATACATAGTAATTATGTTTCTCTTCAAGTTTATGCAAATGACTTAGATAAGGTTATAATTCACTTTTTCAACTTGTTAATGAAGAAAGTATTCTTCTTATATGTTATATGTGATTGATGATTGAAGACTGCCTAATTGATTAGTTAAAGCTTGATACTAGAGTCTAGTGTTTAGAGACTAAGAGGATGTTATGGGTTTACATGGCTAAAGGTAAAAGTTTATATTAAAATGATCATTGTTATTGTTCCAAGGATATTGAATGGATGTATGTTACAATTTAACTATGAAAGTTTTACCTTTAAATATATGTGTGTAATTGTTAGATGATGATAGAACATGTATATGCATAATTAGTGGATACTTGATCTAAGATGAAAGGTAATAACATTAGCATTTATGAAACGGTCAATTGAAATTATGGAATAACAATGATTATGTATGTGGAATTAATATAGACCATGTAATCATATACATGTATATGTTTAATTCATGTGTGTTAAAATTTGAACATGCTTATTTACAAGGATTATCAAACTTAAGCTAATGTACCACTACTACCTAGGAATTAATCTCTATTTCTAAATATCTATTGGCTTGTAGTTGAGAAGGGTGGAAATGGTATTGTGAAGGGATATCAATAAAAACTAAAGTAGATTGCATAAAACCTCCCTCCAGAGATATGTCATGGGATTAAGATACATAACTTATATATGCTCCTTTTATTAATCTAATGATAACTAGTGCATGTGGAAAAGTATCTCTTAAGGTATGGTCATAGGGTTTTATGCTTTATTGAGTTGGTTAGGGAATTTTTATTCTATAAACAAATGTTTGTTACAAAAATGCTACTAACCTTATGAGTAAAATTACATCATGTACTAAAATTGAATAGTAAGTGTACTTAATGTGTAAGGTTTATATTAGAAGTATTACACCTATTGTAAGTTAAGTAGTTAGATACAAATCCTTCACATAATCATTGATGTGGTTTATGATTGTTGGAATAAGAATAAATAACAAGGTTACAAATGATAAGTTAGCCTCAGAAATTTATGTTCATAAGTATGTCCTACAAATAGTTGAATCATAAAATGTTGCATAACCAAGGAATTGCTATATGAATTACATGTCTTCTTATATGCATGAATTATGGTCAATGGGAATGAACATTGATGACGAGATTAAATATTCTTTAAGTATATAACAAATATAATGGTTAAGTTCAAGTTAAAAGGAAAAAATTCATTCTCCATTTTCCAAAATATTGTCGCTGAAATTGGGTACATTACAAAGATTTCATGAAATAAGCTACCATCATGTGTTTAGAGAGTGCAACATTGTTGATGATCAATTTTCTAAGATTGGTTTACAATTTGGGGAAGGAGTTTGACAAAAATGGGAGTGCTAGTGACCCTCTCATAGAACATGATCTAGGACCCTTAAATTTATAATAATCAAAAGCCTTAGATGGGTATCTAATGATGGAATACGAACAAGCTATCTGGCTTACTATTTTTTTTTATTTCCAGAAGGGTACAACTATAGTTGATACATGTTGATGGTTGCAAACACTTTGATGAAAAGAAGGGTGAATATTTGATGTAAATTTCTGATTTTTGAAAAGGTATAAACAATTATGAAAATAATACCTCTTACTAGGACAACACAATGTAATTGAGTTCTTTTGGCTGTAATGAAATTGGTTCATTTTTAATAATGAATTGCGATACTTTTCATTTGGAAAAAAAAACACTTTGAATATTTCAATGATTTGCTCACCAAAACAAATATTCAAGTTGATTATAATGAGTATGTGCTCTATTTTAATTTGGCTATAATAAGTATAACTTAAATTGAGTATATATATGCCTATTGACTATGTCTTTTTTAATATTTAAGTAGAATTAAAAAGAAAATATACATAATTTAAATTATTTAATCACTACAATATATAAAATAAACTATAATATAAAGTATTTAAATAATTACCTTCGAAATTAATATATGTAAAAACTAATATTCTATGAATGATGTTGCATTCTTTCTTCTTATATTACTGAAATTACAATAGATAATACAAAGATTTTCAAGCTTTTTTGTGAAACTATGAGATGATATAGTATTTTTAGTCTTCTACAATTCTATACAATATGATTTTGTGTCTACACTCTACTATCATATCCTCGGCCTCCTTCTCATAGTATGGAAAAACAAAAATATACAAAAATGTGAACTATCTTTCCTTCTATTAGGTTTTTAATAGTTATAATTACGTGGCTAGTTTTAGGTTTTTGCAGCTCCCTTGAAAATCCATGACATTTTTAGAAATCTCTAGTGGATTCATACCCATTAATAACTCCTCATATTTTAATTATTCGCAATTGGCTATTCGACACTTAGACACATGGGAATGTTTCAATTTCTCCCCTATTTGGGATTGAAATTTCTCATACAAACCTCATTTCAGGTGCATAATAGCTTATTTAGAACATCTCAATCATAATTTTTTTTCTTTTCAATGAATATGGATGACTAAAATAGCCTTTTGTTATTCTAGGGTTAAAAAAAAATTATTTAGCGCCTAAAAAATGCATTAAATGGACTATAGTTTTCTTGCTCTTCAATTCCTCTCCTTCCAATGTATCCAAATGGTTCCTTATATAGTCCTTCAATGGGGTAATGGACGGTCAAATCCAAGTGATCTCAAGGCATATGGAAGGCCAAGAGACAAGTGACTCAGATCCACATCAAGGAAAAGTCCAAAACTATTTGTCCTTTTGCACACATCCTGATGTACGCGGGTTTGAGGGTCATATCCGCGTATATACGTGAGAATGGGTTTAAAAGTCATGTATGGAAAATAATGCATGTTTTTAGGGATGATATTAGAAACATCAAAGGTACAAAAATGGTCCATGGGGTCCAAAGAGTCTACAAAGGGACAGGGAAGGCCATAAAGGTGTGATCCACCATGCGTGGTAAAATCAACTGTAACAATGACGAAATATTTCGAATACTAATCTCAAATGATATGGATGACGCACTCTCAAATGAGAGTGAGCAGCGAGATCATCCAAATATACTCCAATAGTTGTTTTGAGATCATGAAAAATTAAGGTCATAGCCCGCTGAAACATAGCTCTAGCATTTTTAAGGATGAAAGGTATCTTCGGATATGCAAAAGTACCCCAAGGACAAATAATTGCAGTCTTATGTTGATCCTCGAGCTTAATCTGAATCTGATTATATCCGGAAAAACCATCCATAAAGTAAAATACCTCACTCCGAGCATACTCATCCAAAATTTGATCAATAAATGGTGTGGGCAAATTATCCTTAGGACATGCGTGATTTAGGTCACAGAAATCAGTGCATATACAGATCACTCCGTTCTTCGTGTCCACCAAAATGGGATTTGAAACCCACTCCATCAAGGGAGCAAGATAGATAAAACCAAGTTTCAATAGTTTCTCTATCTCAGCCTTAATGGAGGGTGCTTTTCTAGGATTCACCTCACGCAAACGTTGTCCAACCGACTTCGCATCTGGATAGGTTTTGATCTCATGTTGACAATACGAGGGTCAATACTTGGCATCTCATCATATGAACAAGCAAATATGTCATGAAACTCTTTAAAAAAGGCAGTATACTCCTTGATCTCATGGGGGAACAATTTTCCCCAATGTAGACATTCTCAATCTTGCCAGGATCGCGAGAAATATTGATAGGAATGGTTGGCGATACATTAGCCATGTTTCCATTAGCCATCGGACCAGGACAGCTTAATAGAACCATGGGGCTACCAATATTATCGCTAAGAATCTCCCTAAAGTCATCACACTCCATACGATCAAGCTTAGGAAGAAAATATGATCGATGATGTGATTCCTCCCAAGGTTGCTCAATTCCCGACATGGCCTCAAGGATAGCTTCATCCGATGGAAAAACATCATCGAGGAAATCATGTGAGTGAGATGACTCTACTTCCCATGTAGGAAGCACATATGGGTCCTCCTCCTCTGTCCGTGAAGAGGAAGGACTAGGCTCTGCAACCTGATCAAGATTCGCTTGATAAGCCACCATCGTTGTAGGAAATGGCACGTCAGTCTCAATGAGCACACTCGAAGTAATCAGTGAAGGAAGAATCCAAGGATCTTTCATATGGGTAGTATGAAAAGATACTAAATTCAATGAGGATTAATCCCCACCAAAATTAGACCCAACCATAAAAATGGGCATTGGACAATTAAAGGTTCCCATAAGGGAAGGATACATACCTACGCCCACACTCCCAGTTGTCATCTCAGAAGGATCGATAATCGAGATAGAAGCCCCTGATGATGCATTAACACTAATATTTTGGAATGACATTTGATCAATTGTAACAATATTCCCATTAAATGTAAATCATATCACTCGGAAAAGGGAAGAAGCTATGGCTTTAATACTATACATCCAATTCCAACCTAGCAAAATATTGTATTCAAGGTGCACATCAACCACCTCGACCTCAATCATGATGGTATTCCCTCCCAATTGGACCTTTAAGGAAGGAAGAATTCTATGTGGCCAAAACGATCTACCATCAAAATTTTGTCAACATAGTAATAGATTGAGACAATTCGGTAGAACCGAAGCCCTTCCAACAAGACAAAGACATCATGGAAGCAGCAAAGCCTTCATCAATGACAATGTGCTTGATGATGTTGTTAAGACACTCTACATGAATCAAAAGAGATACTTATTAAGGCAAGCGAGGTTGTACTCCCATGGTTTCAAATTTGATCATAGTAGAAGCATCACTGACCCCAAGAGCATATAACAAAGCTTTCCTCTGTGGAGGACAACTCTGAAGCACTTCTAACGTGAACATCGCACAAGGATTCTGGCCCAAATCCTCGATAATTGAATATTTTTGGGTGGCTTAGGCATTAGGATTGTGCCCCGAACACTTTAATACTCCCTTACGAATGTGATGTGGAGCTTCAGGTTTATCCATATGATTTTTTATTCGCAAAGGGCTCTCGGGTGGGGAATGTTCTTTCCTGAGGTTTGGTTGTGAAGAACAGTAGTCTTTCGTATGAGTCACAACCTTAACAACACTCATCATGTTGATGCATCCATGACCACTAGCGGCTTCTGGCGTGTTTTGATTTCCACCCAATGCACAAACAGGATCAATGGTCCTCGAGTTCATTTTTGATTGTTGGTTAAAGGATTAGTTAACATAGTTGGGCCTTGTGCTATGAACCTTGAGGCATCTTCCATACGAGGGCACAAATGAGTGAGATGGTCCTCCTTACACAATTTGCAAGGAAACTTCACCTTACATTTAGACTGCTTATCCCCCCCAGTATTAGTGTTCTAGGCATTATTATTAACATTTTTGTTCTTGTTCCCACCCTTATGATTATTGTTTCCTTCCATCTTATTCCTTCCTAACTGCTGGTTGCCTTTCGGTTTTGACGTTTGCATGGAAAGTACATTCGTTAATTGGGTAGGTTGAGACGAATCCATAGCTTACCTCGACGCAGACTGGTTAATTGACAATTGGCTCACTTGTTTCACAACCAAGTTTGTAGGTTTGGTACTTGTACAGTCCACAATACCATCGACATGTGGCCCAGGATTGAACTTGGGGTCGAAATTGGACCTAGGAGCATTGGGGATAATCTCATAAATTTTTTTGGATTGAGCATAGATCAAATCCAACTCTTGTGCCCTAAAAATAGCTTGTTCCTCGTTTTGAACTACGGATGTCGAAACATCCTTCTTTATGTAAGGTAATAAATATTTGAGGAACCACTCACGAAGAAACTCTGGTGGTATAAAATCTTTGATTAACCATTTCTGTCTACGCCACTCTTGAATATGATCCAAAATGTGTGTGGCTTTATCTTGCCGAAAGGTCAACAAGAGGTCGGTACTGACGTCGTAAGGTTGATTGCTATAAATAACATGGCCTTGGCCATAATAACCTCCTCCCATTTGCCCCATGTAGGGTTGCATGGAAGCATTATGATGTGGGGTGCCTTGATTATGAGGCTCTACAAATCCATAATTGGAAGCGTAAATGGGTTGTTGATATCCATACCCATATGGTTGATAGTTTTTTCCATAGTGCGGTCCATAAGAATGTCCATGAGAAGCTCCATAAGGTGTTCCATGGGATGTACCATGATAATTTCCATAGTTAAGGGTATGGGAAGCTCCATAAACTGGAACATGAGATGGTCCAGAAACAGGTACATGACCCGCTGACACAATAGGAGGTACTTAAATTTGAGATACTATTGTGTGAGCAGTCGCAGAATGAACATGGCTAGTAGAAACATTCTGGCCTAAAGGCCCACATGAATTAGGGGGAGGATGTGACGTTAAAAACGTATTCGAAGGAACATGGTTGAAAGACAAAGGGACATGTGAAGGAATGTAAGTGGTGTTCCCAATTTTCACTCGTCTCGGTTCTGGTATCCACATAGGATTACTAACACTAGGTCTAGGATGAACATGTCAAGTTGCCTCCACCACAGGGATGGAGGGTGCAATGTGACTAGTGCCACCAAATCTCTCCACATGGAAATGGATGGCAGTGCCCACAGGTGTAGTGCTAAGATAAACTTTGGACTATGCATGATGTGTCAGATCAGGTGCAGGGATATAAGATATGTCATATCTAACATTAGTAGTGTTTACGGGTTCATGGTGAGTCTCGTCGCCCGGAAACCAATATCGGTGACCTATGAATGAGGGATCATAACCAGATCATGAAGGTTTTTCATGTGAAGCATCATATGTGCTAATGGGATCTTCCTCCCCAGCCTCGTGAGGTGGAGAAGACATCTCTAGAATCGCATCCTCATGATCTCCCATGGTGTGTGAATCAAAGTGAGAAGTACTCCCCCTGGAATGTCTGGTTCTCTCTCCTAAAGGAGTAGGAGACATGGAAGGTGGAAGTCCTGGTAAACGACAAGGGTGCTGCGCCCAAATCCATAATGACTCAAAAAATAAAAATACTCGATCTAATTATGAAAACCCTAGGAAAACTAGCATGCACAGAGCATACACCTATAAAATGTAAAGCCAAATCACAAGAAAACAAGGGTACGATATGTGATCTCTTGAATGAAGCAGGTATGTCTTGCATAGGAGAGGCTTCAGACTCCCATACACAACAAGCAGAGGTTTGTAACCAAATATAGTGGCCCCCACCTTAGATGCATATAGTGATTGTGATGTCTGGCCCCTACCTGGCTAGGACACCTGTAGAATAACCTCTGCAAATACCCCCTCAATAACCCAGGTAAGGAAACTAAGGTCACCTCGATATAATCAATGCTCAGGAAGACAGTCATAGGTGGGATTGACTGTATGGGAAGGGTAGCAAATGCTGAAACTCTCGAAAGAGCCCCCAGATACGAATAAAATCTTAGAAATATCTCTGGTGATACTCAGTTACAACCAAAGGTCATCCCAATCATAACCACTCACACTGCCTCATTCTTAACTCCCTTGTAAGAGGAGGATCCTTAGAACACTAATTATATAAAGGATTTCACACTCTCACCTGGATAGACACCTAATTGTTTTGTTTAGTGGTCTTGGAGAATTGACTCACAATCAACTATTCCAAGACCCTAAAACCTAATCTTGTTGGTGCACCCTAAAAAAGAAAAGAGTGTAATTCATTTTATTATGCGTTAATTTTAATTGGCTTTATTACTCAAAGGGTAAATGGACGTGCAACTAATGATGTTATGCCACAACAAGAAGTAAAATACACACCTAACAATTAATGCAAATGCACTGTTTCGAAGGAAAAACATGGTATGCTACTACGTGAAGTGCAAATTTTTTCCTTCTAATGTATATGTAATCATTTCCTATATGAAAATATGACTAATATTCAGCAAGCAAACCTAAGGAAAGTACCATGCTAAATGCAAAATGCAAACAATGCATAATAATGCAAAAAAGCAAAATGCTTTTGTATTTTTTAATTAAATGAGATAAAAAGCAAAAGTATGACTCTACAACCTTCAGACTCTACAAGCACTCACACAAAGTAGCCATGCAGAGCACCAAGGTAAAAGAGACCTAATGTACTAATCCCAAAACAAAAAATAGAAAATGAAATGACAAGAACATTTTCAAAAATAAAATCAAAAAGAGTCTCTGGTCAGAAACAGATGGGAGATGTAGACTCCAGAAGCATCCGAAGAAGACTCAGCAATCACCCAAACTCACCTAGCAACACTTAATCTTCCCAAAAAAGCAAAAAATTAGGGCATACGTGATTGTTCTTAGTAAACCTGTGTACATACGCGATTTTTCCAGGAAAACCTACGTGTATATGTGACTATGAAAGCAAAACCCACATATAGGAAGAAAAAGATAGAAAAATAAGGTAAATGAACAAAATGAGACAAAATTTACTTCTCCAGGATACTAATGGGTAATCATGCCCCCAGACCCAACACAGAAACAGAAAAATCAGAGCAAGAAAAGCACATTGAATGCCAAAAACCCCCAAATAAAAACAACTAGGAACATCCCCAACGGAGTTTCCAATTCTGTTATGAAGAAAACTTCCTATGGCTTGGGGTGTACCAAAAAGGACATAGAAACCGTAGAAATCAATCCCTTCCCAATATGGAATAGAAATACAAAATATAACACTAAAGGATCTCTAAACATACCTTATTCCGGACGGTTGTAGTAGATCCCTATTGAGCTTTTTCCAATCCTGCTTTCATTAGCAATTTACTCTCAACAACAGTAAAAAAGGCAAGCATGTTATATAATATAGTGTTAGGCCTACTCTGGCATATATAATCAATGATATATAAGAAATTAAACACATCCATGGATTCAATATTCATTTAAATGCACATCATTGGACAGGAAAATATATTTCTATTAAATAAATCAGAGATTACATAAGTGACAACCTTTGTCGGCACGTCTAGGAATCGAAGAAACTTATTCATCCACTCAGGCCTCCACCACCTCAATCCTCCATATATTGATAAAAATATCACAAGAAAAGGAAATCTTGGTAAGAACACAAAGTGCTCCAACGGACAAAGGAATGCAGACTCAAGTATAAGCAAGCTACGACAATAATGGACTATAGTTTTCTTGCTCTTCAACTCCTCTTCCTTAATGTATCCAAAGGGTTCCTTATACTGGAAGGTCAAATTCAAGTGATCTTGAGGCATATGGAAGGCCAAGAGACAACTGACTCAGATCCACATTAAGGAAAACTCCAAAAACATTTGGCCTTTTGCACACATCCTGATGTATGTAGGTTTAATGGTAATATCCGTATATATACGCGAGAAAGGGATTAAAAGTAACGTATAGAAAATAATGAGTGTTTTTAGGGATGATGTTGGAAACATAAAAGGTAAAAAAATAGTCCATGGGGTCAAAAGAGTCTGCAGAGGGACAGGGACGACCATAAAAGTGTGATTAACCATGTGTGGTAAAATAGGTTGTAACAATGGATAAGCAGAAAGTGTGGGAGAAGTTCATTGAAGAAAGGGAGTAGGAATACTTCTTAAGCAAATAAATAGAACTACCCAGGCTTACTAAGGAATCGAGTAGGCTATGGTGGGGTAGTTGGTCATGTTTCGGGGTGAAGTAGAAGGATTCTAGTTGACTCTAAAAGGAACCACTAGCAATGAACAGTCAAGATAAGAAATAAATAATTAGGATAGTGACTGACAAAAGAAGTCCAAATTTGTAGAAAATAGAGAGAGATAAGAGGCTGAAGAGAAGGGAGGAATGAAGAGAGCAAGTCATTGCACTGTAGAGAATAATGAATACTAGGGTGACTAAACACGAAAGACATCCACCAGATTCGGGTCATGACCGAAAGGAAGAGGGTGTAGATGAGGAAGAAGTGTCACAAATGGAAGAAGATCTGTGGATAAATTAGCATGAAGATCTCAATATTGAGATACCCCAAGAGGTAAGACCTCTAACTCCAGTTAATACAAGCTTGAGTTCTCGAGTGCAGAACATTGTTGAAGAATACCTAAGGCTTTGATATAGTGAGTTTGACGTATGGAGTCGACTAGATGACGAAGGAAATGATGTCGAAATATGCTAATTCATTGACCTGAGGAAGGAAGCTAGGTCACATTCTAAACATACGCATCTAACCGAAGTATCAACCTACTCTACCCAGGAAATGAAGGAGCACCACCCATACCAAACACAACTTTTGGAAATACATAATAGTCATGTTCACACGGGAGAATATCCAACATACATAAATTATCTTGGACTTCGACAGAAGAAGTTGAATTGATATGACTACTTGTCAAGGAGAAATCGACAAATAAAAATATCGACGGGAATGACAGTTCCGTTGAAACTAACTGTCACCAACACAAATCCAGAGAGAATATCCCACCACCCCCACCACCATCGCCTCAAGAATACATTGATGTTGACAACATGGGGCTCGATGCAGCACACATCCCCCTCTATGAGGGTGATGAGGATACTGTATGACATTGGTTCACCTGTTAATCGACATGGGAGGTTAATGCTATAACTAGTGAAGATATACAAATGGTGCAGTTCGATGGTGCCTTGAGAAAGAAGAAAATAACTTGGTATATGACACATACCGAGAAGACACATAATGTGACCAATGCAAAAATTAAGAAATAGTTCTTATCCTTCTTCAAAACACCAAATGCAAAGCATCTGGTGGAATAAAAAGTTGAATATAGCTGTTCAGAAAGCCACAGAAACTGTTCGAGACTATGACAAGTGATGGAAGGACCTATTGAGTTGATTGGATTACAATATTGATGAACAACTTTTAATTCAATGGTTTCTTGCAGGACTTTTACGGAAGATCTAGTGACATATAAGTCTGGAAACATTCATAACATACGAAGAAGCACTCATGAAAGCACTACAGGTCAAGATGGATGATGACTATCTAGCACATCCTGTCGACAACTGCATTGAGGAGTAGTTGGATATCATGCAAAAATCATTAAGAAAACTGAAACTCAAAGGTCAGGACATCTAAAGCACAACCTACTTTCCAAACAAACATACGAAAGACAACTATCGATAAGAATTCAATCGACAAGATGTCTGATTTGTTCAAACAAAGTGTTTCTATGATATTTTCCAAGAACATGGGTCACACACAATGAAGGACTGTCCTTACAATATGGAAAATGGAAAAGCTTCATGGTGTGCAATCTATGAGGTAAAAAGTCATATGACAGCCGATTGCCATTTGGACCTAAAGAATCAACAAAATTACCATGCAGTCTACCAGACAAGCATTGTTGCTCAGAATGGTGATAATATCCTAATAAACAATGAACAAAATGAACCAAGTAACCAATTCTACGAAGGTCAGAGATACCAGCACCGGTATGACAATCGTCATGGAGGATTTGGAGGTCGAAACTGATTCAATGGAAATCAGGACAATAGACCACGACAAACAATCCAGTTTTTTACATGTTATAAAGAAGGCCACCGATACACAAACTGTCTGTATAAAGATCAGACTGACCTGAAATTTTGTACTAGTTGTGGAGTGGGCAACCACTCACTAGAGGATTGTCCCAACATACTTGACAAAATAAATAAGAAAAAAAATGTTAATGTCTTGTCGTGTGTTCATAAATGTGATATAATTCCTACAAAGAATTTACATGTATCCACTAGACAAGCAATGAAAACTGGTAATGATAATCCATGCATAACTAAAATAAAAAACAAAGACGATTATCCTAACACTACAAAGCAAAAACAATTGTACAATGATGCATCAAACATGTTCCAAGAACTCACCTAACAAGAAGAAATTGATAACAGTAGACAAGATGTCTCACAAGAATTACTTAACTTAATACATAATGACAAATCAGTAGCACAGTTTATTGATCTGTTATATAATATAAAGAAAAAACCTAGCATGGAGAAACAAACTAAAAACATATGCAGCCTAAATCAGAAAGATAAGAGTGATACTGACCCACTTGTTGACCTCAAAATTGAGGGATATCATGTTCGACAAGTTGTGCTCGACTTTGGATCCCGAGTAAAGATCATGAAAATGAATACCTGGGAACAACTAGGAAGACCTCAACTAAATGAATCAGGAATACATTTAAAATTTGTAGATCACGAACTGATCAAACCCATCAATGTATGGATTAATGTCGACACGACCATCAAGGGAATTTCTATGAAAGTCAATTTCAAAATCATAGACCCTAAAGAGGGATCTAGTTCTTTTCTAGCCTTGGTGGGTCAACCATGGGGTAGGAAAATGAAAGAACCAATTTTGTTATATAAGGAGAGGATAAAGCTAAAAGAAATGGACAAAAATTTGTTGTCCCTATTCATCCCTCTCAAGGTGAACCTTGGACTGAACTCATAGATGTATAATTTGATGCTCAACAAATGTATAAATTTTAAAATAATGAAGACTATATTGAGTGAAATATATATGGGGAAATTCACTTAGGTAACCAACGATCAATCAGATGTAATTCAGATGTAGAGTTATACGATTGGGATATTAAAAATTATGAAACTCAAGCACAAGGATGCTGGACTATCCAAGCCATATCAAAGAACCCGACTCGACAATGCTTCTCCATGTCCATCATTCCAAATATATTCAAAATGAAAATGAGGGAATACCCTTCTTTACCACCGATTAAAATAGAAAATAAAAAATCTCTTCAGTACAAAGAAAGAGAATCACCAAGCCTCCATGTTGAACAAGTCTCCAAAAATTTAGGCGAGCATGTCTGACTACAAATCCTGGTTGAAACATTTACAAGTCAAGCTTCTTAATGGTGGGATACCCACTAGTCAAGATTACAGACATGGACAACAACTTCGACATAGTTTGTTTAAAGATTCGGTGGGAGGAAGCTAACTAAAGAGACACAAATACCAGTCTTCACACAAGGGAAAACCTATTGGGTACAAAGATGACCCAACATGGCCACACTTATTTCCATCTACACTTGATGATTTACCAAACAAATTGTATAACATGGAAGAAGCTCAAGGAGAAACATTCATATGGAAGCAAGTTAAGGAAAATTTCATTAAGCAATTCAGATTCGTACCGGAAGATGAAAAATTGATCGAAGCAACAAAACAAATAAATTTTTTTATACAACCAACTACTCATCACACTTTGACACAAAACCATAACCGACTGAAAGCATCTTGTAATAACATTCGATCAAATAGAATACCACAGTTGATAAGACTTCGACTAGAGAATCATGCCCATTCATGGAAAAATATTTTAGTGGAAAACTAATCATCCATAAACAATAAAACTAATCAAAACAATATTCAAAGTTGAGTCGACCGACAAGGACGATACTGGCACGATGACAACAAGATATTCTCCTGCATCATTTTTTTAGTTTAAGGAGGGAAGTCGACAAATCAATGAAAATAAGGTTCCATAATGGATGGATGTGAAGGTCAAAAATAAATAAGTTAAGATCTCTAATGATGATTGATAAAAATGACACGAATAGGTGATTATTGGAACGATGAACAAACAGCTGAAATAGTTAACCTACTTAAGGAATTTTATGATTTCTTTTCGAGAGGCTATAAGGAACTTAAATGATTAGTACAAGAGATGGGTGAAATGAAGATATACATCAAACCTGACGCAACACCAATTAATAAAAGGACTTACAAATTAGCTCACAAATACAAAGAAATAGTGAAAAAAGAGATTGACAATATGCTATCGACTGGAATTATCTACCCAATCGACCAGTCGAAACGGGAAAGTCCTATGGTGGTCCAACTGAAAAACAACAATCTGACAGACCGGAGTATGCTATGACAAAGGATCATATGAAAAGAATATTGTTGAGGACTGGAAATTCGTAGGCAACAACAGCAAGGGATTCTCCCTAGTCAATGTTCCCAACTATTCCGTAACTGTTTGGTGTAGGGAATCCATCCGGTTTGCGGTCCGGCTACCGTAGGTCAAATAACAAAAAACAAAGGGTTTATCGGTTATGGCCCGACCCATCGTATATATTTTTGTATTTTGACTTAAAGTATGATATGCACGTGCCTAATTAACAATGCAGAGTGACAAAGAATGCAAGGAGCAGTCACAACGTGATGCGCAGGTTCTTACCTCTCGTATTAGGACTCACAAGCATCTAAATCACATATGCAGTAATAAAATAAAAATAACTAAACTATCTCTAGAGAGCTGGAAATTAATTCATGAGTAATGCACTACTATTCATGTGTTATGGCAAATTGCAGATAGTTGTTCTTATAACCAAACATATAAACATGAGTAAAAGTATACATGACAAGATAGCTTGTCAACAATGAAAACATCCCATTACTCATAGTGGAAGGACATCATAAAGATACTGAAGAATATTCAGAAAAGAACATAGGCTCAAGAAGTTAGAACACTCTCATAGCTAATGAAACACGATTGAAAACGAAATAATTCTCATTCAACATCTCTCATTTAAACGCATTGATCCATTCCACATAGCACTTTCTCCAACGGGTAAAATTTTCACTTTCTGGTTTGTAAAACGAAATAGTTCCTCTTACAAGAAAAAGTTTACAAGTTTTCCAGGGGAAAAAAGCCCATGTAACTGCTAAATTTCAAATATTTAAACAAACAGTAGACTGCTTGGGTTCCCCCCAAACGTGTGACTTTTCTCGTTCTTCGAACGTTTCATATCCCTCTTTTACATCTTTTCTGTGCATGCTCATGATCGGCTGAGTAACGGACGGATCTTGCAGATCCATGCCTTTGTTGCTTTCAGTTTTGTCTTTTACTTTTCCCGTGCCCCTTGATATCCTGTCTCCTATCAGTACCTTCACGCCACGGCAATATGGAAAGTATTTTAGATCTTCTTGCAGTTAATCAATGTGAATCATTTACAGGGATTGCATTCTAAACAAAACATCAAATTAAACCAACTAAAACGGCTAATCCACAAGAAATGGCCAGGTGCACCACTTGTTTTGAGAAAATTAACAATGCCGACACCACTACTGCGTCCACCTACAGGCTCGGCAGAAATCACCAACGACGGAAAATGGGAAACTCATCGACGGATCAAAATACTAACATCGGAAGGGTAGATACATTCAAAGCCACATAAGCTGGTCTTGACAATGATGGGTATTGCGAAACACTTTAAGCACATCGGAGTCGGAAGAGTTAAGACTAAGCTGTGGGTGGGAAAGTTCTCAATCGGAAGTCGGAAGGATATCGACATCAGAAGACGAAAGCTTTGCACAGCCGTAATGGTGGAAGAGGAAATACTACAAACAAGCGACTAAAAGACTGATATGCATTGGCAGGTGGAGCGCTTTGCACTTCGGGCACTTAGTTGCTTTGGGAGCCGCAATGACGGAAGAGGAAAAAACTACGGCTTTTGATGAAACAAAAAATGACGCCCGATCAATAGAAAATATTAAGTGTTCAGACAGCTTTAAAATTCAACAGCAGACAAAATCTATTTCACCTCTGAAACAGCGGCACTTCAAAGAACAATTAGCAAAACCAAACTCAAATTTGTGACCCAAAACAACTTCAAAACACACGCAACGTCCAAAAACTAGGACGAGAGTTAATCTTTGAAAATCATTCAAAATTAAAGCATGACCAAAAATAGTTCACGGATCCAAACGATTCAAAGAAACCTTAAATGATGAGGAGGGGACCAAAATTTTAAAAAAGAATTGGGGAGAACAGTTGGAGCTGCAATAATTGGCGATTACCTGGTGAACCTAGATCTCTGGGCGATTATTCTTTAAGTGACAGACTGTTTAACAACAAATGCATCTATTGAATTCTTCCAGCTATCTAGATTTCTCAAATGATAGAAGTGTGTACCTTTAATCATTGATGATAGTCCAATTTGGGAGAGTGGAAACCAAGATTTTCAAGTCCAGATAACTCTGTTGAGGCCAAAGGATGAGTTTCATTATTACTTTTGTCCTCAGGTAGCTAATAGCTTGGACACCACAAGATTGTGGCATATGGTAAACAGACATATTCATTTGTTCCTCATTCCCATGCCACTTTAGCACCTTTTGTGCTTTTGGACTTTTCTCCTTCTTTATATGAGTCCTCCTGCATGCCTTTCTTTCTAAATTTTAATTCAGGCTTCTCTATCCCAAGTGTCCTATTGTGTGAGCAGTGTATTTCATGTTTCAACTCATGGACGGAGAGGAAGTTTTGGCAATTTAGTACTTATGATTCAACATTTGCTTTGATGTATGATGCTTTCATAGGAGTTTTTGACTCTTATCTGCCTTTTGGCATTCGTTTCTTGGCATGGGATCATTTATATTTAATATACGGTTTACCTTGCTCCTTTCCATGGGTCCTTTGTTGTCATCCCCTAGAACATTTTACGTGTGACATGGATGGAGCCTCAAAGTAGTATTCCAGACTCTCTGAATTTGATTTATTTTACCAGGGTTAAGAAGGAATTCAATGCTCACATAGCTATCCGAGAAAACTGCTAAACTGAAAGAAGTTCTTTTAGACAAACAAAAACACACAGTCTTATAGCCAAGAATGTTAATCATTCCCAAAAATTTTGATGTTCCCCATGCAACCTATGGTTCATTCCCTTTATTAAAGTCAATAAAACTTAAACTAAAACAAGATTGAAAACATGACTTGAAAAATGACCAAAACAGATTATTTATATACACGACAGAAGAAATCAAATAAAACTCAGGAAAAATAAGGCTTGAGAACCAAACCATTTACTGGTAAGTTCTCTTCCCACCCTTGTAGGTCTTGCAACTTATACGTAGAAGGGCCAAGCTTTGCCGCAATCTAAAAAGGGCCTACCCACAACTGTTGGAATTTAGTATGCTTTCCTTTCTCATCATGGGGGCGGTCCCACTTGAGAACAAAATCTCCTACTTCAAATTCTTTTGTCCCAGCCTTATGTTTGTTGAACCATCTCTTTATTACCTCTTGTTGTTGCTTAAAGCATTCTCTGGCCTTAGATCTAGCCTCTTCTGCTTTTAGAAGATTATATATTCTCATCTGCAAAACTTCATTCTCTAACCCTCTAGACTCTTGAGCTATTGGGGAGGAGGGTAGCATGATATTGGGGGGAAGGATGGCTTCTTTACCATACACAAGGGTATATGGTGACACTCCTATCAAAGACTTGGGGGTGACTCTATCGGCCCAAAGGGCATTTGGTAGCACTGTGTGCCAACTCCTCTGGTTCTTTATCATAGTCTTCTTTAAAATTCTAATCAGATTTTTGTTAGTAGATTCAGCCAGGCCATTTCCTTGCAGATAGTAATTAGCAGAATAATGCAACTTTATCCCATTATCATGAGCAAAAGCAGTTAATTTAATGGATGAAAAGTAAGTAGCATTATCAAATACTAACGAAACTGGAACTCCAAACCTGGTCATAATGTGGTCTTGTAGGAAACTGATGACTGCGTCCTCATTTATATTATGCAGTGGAATGGCTTCAACCCAGTGAGTGAAATAATCTGTTGCAGTCAGAATATACTTGTATTGTAGGGAAGAGTTTGGCTTTATTTCCCCAATAATATCCAATCCCCATTGCTCGAATGGTTCTGTGATCATCACAGGCTTCAGTGGTGCGGCTCCTTTAGATTGTCTTCCACTACACCTTTGACAAATATCGCACTTCCTGACATGGGCATGTGCATCCTTGAAAAGTGTGGGCCAATAGTAACCGACTCTGAGAATTTTGTGAGCTATGGTATCTCCTGAAAAATGTCCCCCAGTGGGCCCATCATGCAATTCTGCCATTACTTTCTTTGCATCCTCTTTCTCCAAGCATCTGAGCAAGACTCCGTCGTAGTTTTTCCTAAATAATATTCCTTCAATAATTTGGTAGGAGGCCTATTTGAGACGCAGCGCTCTTCTTTGCTTAGAATTCCAATGTTCTGGAAACAACCCTGCCTAAAGGTAATGCACCAGATCTCTATACAAAGATTCAGGGGCTGTGAACAAAGGACATACATCCATCAGATGTAACTCAACTTCATCTTCCCATGCATGTTCTTCGTTGCTTCCATTTTTAGTCATCAGCTTGCACAAACCTTGCCCTTTAACAATAGAAGATGACTTGAATTCGAGGTCATACTCTTGAAGGGTTGTTACCCAATTGCCCCTCCTTTATCCTAATTCTTTTTGTACAAAAAGTGACCTTACAACTGGATATGGGACGATCACCTTGGTTCGATTTTTTAGTATGTAGGGCATGAATTGTTTCACTGCTTTGAATACTACGTAAGTTTGTTTATCAATAGCTAGGTAATTTAATTCGACCCCTTGCAGACCAGTTATCATGAAAGATAGTGGGAAATCATCCTCCCCATATTCTTTCTGAGTAAGCACAGCTGCTAGCGAATCATCAGATGCAAAAGTATACAAAATAAAATCTTTATCAAAATGTAGACTTTTTAGGGAGGGCGCATGTGCAACAACAGTTTTAATTTTGTTGAACGCGTTCTTCTCAATCTTAGTCCATTTGAACTGTGCACTTTGCTTCACCATTTGTTGAAGAGGTTTGACAATCTGGGAAAAATATGGCACAAACCTTCAAATGAAGTTTATTGTTCCCATAAATGACCGCATCCCCTTTTTATTATGGGGCAAGGGGATTTGTTCAATGGCCCTAATCCTTTCTGGATCTATAGATATTCCTTTCTTTGAAACTACGTGACCCAACAACTTGCCTTCAGTAATAGTCAACACACACTTCCTGGGGTTGAGTGAGATGCCATACTTTCGACAGCGCTCAAAAATCTGCTTTAGATGGAAAATGTGTTCTTCTCTCTTCTTTGAGAATATTTTGATATCATCGAGGTATATTACAACAATACGACCAATCAAACCTCGGAAAGTTATGTCCATAGTCCTCTGGAACATAGCTCCAGCATTTATAAGCCCAAAGGGCATTCTTCGGTAAGTGAAAGTTCCCCATTTGGTCCTGAATGTTGTCTTTAGTCTGTCTTCTTCGGCTACTAATACTTGATTGTAGGCGGAGAAACCGTCCACTAAAGAAAATGGTTCAGAACCTGAGACCATTTGTAGTAGTTGCTCCATGGGTGGAATAGGATAATTATCTTTATCTGAAGCGCGGTTCAAATTCCTGAAATCCACGCATAGCCTAATTTCTCCAGATTTTTTTTTCACTGGTACAAGATTTGATACCCACTCAGAGTGTCTGACCTTTAAAAATGATTCTAGCATCCAATAATTTCTTCACTTCACTCTGAATCAGTGGTTCCAATTTTGGATGCATTTTTCTTAAAGGTTGTTGATAAGGTTTGACACCAGGTTTAATGGGAATAACATGCTGGATGATGCTAGTGTCATATGTATTCAAATATTCGTATGTCCAGGCGAAAACATCTTTATATTGCTTAAAAAGGCTGATGAACTTATCTCTTTCTGCTGGTGAATAGCATTTTCCTAGATTGACATATTTAGGATTTGTTTCAGTCCCTAAATCTATCAGCTCGAACTGTAGTCTTCATGTTTGCAGGTCTTCTAAACTTTTCATTTAGATCGAACATTCTTTCTAAGGTTCTGACTCCTTTAGGGATGAAATTATTGTACTTCAGCTCGGCCTGATGTTCTTCATCATCTATAATCGCCCCTTTAAATACTTTGTCATTTGTGAAACATTCTATAATCTGCTGGTCATCATCAAAAACTCGTAGGTTGGTGATCATATCAGGAACCGATGGCCTAAACAACAATTCAACGGAGCATCGATTATTAGTAGGCACAAGCCTAGCAGCGGATGCGGCTAACAAGTCAGCCGCTGCATTTTTTAATCTTGGAAACGATATAATATTAAATGCATCAAAACATTTGAGAAGTTCCCATACCTCATTCTGGTAAGCCTTTAAGTGAGGAGAAACACAATGTATTTGATTCCAGATCTGTTTTACAACTATTTCAGAATCCCCAAAAACTTTTAGATTACTTACCTTTAATTTGATTGCTTTCCTTAAACCCTGCACCAACACTTCATACTCAGCTGTATTATTCATACATTCAAACTCTAACCTACATGACAGAAAATGTTTATTCTTCTGGGGGTCGATTAGGACACAGCCGGCCCCTGACCCCTCTAACGTCTTAGAGCCATCAAAAAACAATGTCCAGAAATCACTAACTATTGCATGCGAATCTACTCCTACTGCTAAGTTTACTATGTTACAGTCAATTTCATCAGCCTGTGAGAATCGAAGGAGATCAGTCTAGGTGTCTGACGTGTTGCTGGCTTCTTCTGCTTGGTAATTTCTAGGTTCCAACTCAATAAAATAATTTTCCAACACAAAATCCACTAGTTCATTCTTCTCCTCAAGTTGAGTAACGTTGTATTTCATGTGAGGCTCCCTCATAATTTTAATTTGGTTCGGACTTCCTTTATATGGCGGCCACAAATGTGACCAATCAGAGGAAAAATATCCATTTAGTTTGGCCGACCAATCTCTGCTCAGAACAAGACCATAAGCGTCTGGTATATCGGCCACCACAATGTCAATAACTTGACATACTTTATCATTTGAAGACAGGCAGACTAGGACATCCTCCATTTCACCAATTACCTTTACATTCATCCTATCCAATTGAACAACTCTCCAAGTAGATGGTTTGGGCTGACCATTTATCCTTTTACAGACTAATATTGGCATGACATTAACCGATGCCCCTGAGTCTACCAGGAAATTATGTACGTTGTGATTACAAATTTCAAAAGTGAGGAGGAAAGGTGGATGTTTGTTCTTAGACTTACCTCCAATGCTAGCTTCTCCGATTTCTTCTTCTTCCTTGGGTCGATTATCAGCGGGCATCCTCTCATTCGATGCTTCAAGCTCCTTCAATAGTCTTTCTTTTTGCTGCGGCACTTTACACATTTCAAATAATGAAACGTTAGCTTTTACCTTCTTTATATCTTCCACGATATCATAATCCATTGGTGGTTCAATGGGATGTGGCTTATTCACATTCATTTTTTCTTCATTTGGCTTGGCAAGCGTATCATTCTGCCTAGGATCTTGGCTGGTAATAGTGAATTCAGGAACTCTATCAGTTGAGGAATTATTTTGAAATTTTTTAACATTTTTCTGTAGCCTTTTGATTTTTAGGAGTATGAGACTATCTTCTTTAACTGACCCTTGGCTCGATGTTGTAACATTGGTTTCCATGACATCCTTGTAGCCCCAATTCTTTTTCTCTTCAACATCAAATAACGAAACAGAATTCCACAAAACCATGGTTTCCTCTTCTTGTTCCTTCGTTGAAGTGGTACTCTCTTTTCTTTCTTCTTCTCCATCTTCTGTTAATTTAGAATCCAGCAGCTGATTCATAACCAATGTCATTGAGTTTATCCATTGAGGACAATTCTTTTCAGAGTGGGGTTGTTGGTGTAAAGTGCAAAAATTTTCCATTCCTACCTCTGTTAAATTCATTGATGTTGAATTGTGAGGAGGAGGTTGGGATTGATTGTTATCCTCCCTTTTCTTGTAATAGGGCTTGTAGAACTTTTGAGTTTCCTTCTCCTTTTCCAAGTCTATAATTATGTTGGAAAGCTTCTACATCATTTTTTCCATACCTTCAAAATTAGGTGATTGCTCTCCCTTAGGCTTATTAAACAACAATGATTTCCTTCCCGCCATTTTCTCTCCTGGCCGTTTGGGATAATCTTCGATACTTTCATTTTCAGCCTCTACCTTTTCTGCCTCCTCATAGGTTTCTGCTAAAGTAGGCTTGGCCTTCATTTTAGCGAACATGGCCAACTCGGGTCCTAAAGCCGAAGTATAATACTCAATCATGACTTTATCCGAAGGTTTGTCAGCTTTAGAAAAATTATTGAGGTATGCTGCAAATCTTTGAGTGAAGCTATGTACCTTCTCCTTTCTCTCTTTCTTTAAGGGGCATAGCCCTTTCATGAGGGCTGCATGAGTATTTTGAGTCGCATGCTTACTTCTAAATATTCTTTCGAAGGTATCCCAATCAGGGATAGAATTTGCAGGTAAACCAAAATACCACGATGATGCTGCTCCTTTAAGGATGTGCGGGAAAAGTCTGCAAACTACATCCTCATGCTCCCAAGCCCTTAACCCTTCTATTGCCAAGTAAAAACTTTGCAAGTGGTCATCTACTAGTATCTTCTCACTTGGGTCGAATTTGGGAAGCATGTTTTCAAACGATGGAGGTAAATCATGTTATGGAGGTGTTAGGTTTAAAGGTGATCTGGCTCTCTAGGAAGGTGGTGGATTTAGTGGGTTGGGTGGTTGATTGGCGTTAACGCCTACCATGAGTCTGGGTGGAGAGTGAGGAGGCAATCCAACAGGGGTGTGAGAGGTGAACTGTGAGGAGTATCGGGGCCTTCTTGATTCAAAGGCAATACAACTTCCTATAAGTATGTCTCTACTAGCTCTTCCCAATATCCAACCAGCACTGAGTCTTCCAATATAGGACGATCTTTCCTTTTATATTCTCTTTTGGGAAATTCAGGGATGATCGACAATCCTCCAATCTTCTTCACGTATGCCCTGGTGTGTCTTCTCAAATTATTAACAACCTCATTTTCAAAAGAAAACAAATGTTCTCTACTCCTTTCTTCCAGAATTGGATTATGAATTCCACTGCTTTCAGAACTGTTACTGGTGGAATAGTCTCAGGAAAATGGGTTTCCTCGGCCAGCCATGCACTGGCGGCCCTCCTTCTAGTGCCAGAAACTGTTGAGGCCTGGAAATTCACAGGAAACAACAGCAAGGGATTCTCCTCAGTCAACGTTCCCAACTAGCCTGTGACTGTTTAGTGTAGGGAATCCGTCCGGTTTGCGGTCCGGCTACTGTAGGTCAAATAACAAAAAACAAAGGGCTTACTAGTTATGGCCTGGTCCACCGTATATATTTTTGTATTTTGACTTAAAGTATGATATTCACGTGCCTAATTAATAATGCAGGGTGACAAAAAATGCAAGGAGCAGTCACAACGTGATGTGCAGGTTCTTACCTCTCGTCTTAGGACTCACAAGCATCTAAATCACATATGTAGTAATAAAATAAAACTAACTAAACTATCTCTAGAGAGCTGGAAATTAATTCATGAGTAATGCACTACTGTTCATGTGTTATGGCAAATCGCAGATAGTTGTTCTTATAACCAAACATATAAACACGAGTAAAAGTATACATGACAAGATAGCTCATCAACAATGAAAACATCCCATTACTCATAGTGGAAGGACATCATAAAGATACTGAAGAATATTCAGACAAGAACATAGGTTCAAGAAGTTAGAACACTCTCACAGCTAATGAAACACAGTTGAAAACAAAATAGTTCCCATTCAGCATCTCTCATTTAAATGCATTGATCCATTCCACATAGCACTTTCTCCAACAGGTAAAATTTTCACTTTATGGTTTGTAAAACGAAATAGTTCCTATTACAAGCAAAAGTTTACAAGTTTGCTAGGGGAAAAAAGCCCCTTTAACTACTAACTTTCAAATATTTAAACAAACAGTAGACCGCTTGGGTTCCCCCCAAATGTGTGACTTTTCCCATTCTTCGAACATTTCATATCCCTCTTTTACATCTTTTCTGTGCATGCTCATGATCGAATAAGTAACGGATGGATCTTTCATATCCATGCCTTTGTTGCTTTCAAATTTGTCTTTTACTTTGCCTGTGCCCCTTGATATCCTATCTCCTATCAGTATGTTCGCGCCGCGGAAATATGGAAATTATTTTGGATCTTCTTGCAGTTAATCAATGTGCATCATTTACCGGGATTGCATTCTAAACAAAACATCAAATTAAACCAACTAAAACAGCGAATCCACAAGAAATGGCTAGGTGCACCACTTGTTCTGAGAAAATTAACAATGCCGACACCACTACCTTGTCCACCTACAGGATCGATAGACATCACCGACGACGGAAAACGGGAAACTCATCGGTGGCTCAAAATACTAACATCAGAAGGGTAGATACATTCACATCCGCATAAGTGGGTCTTGACAACGATGGGTACTGCGAAACACTTTAAGCACATCGAATTTGGAAGAGTTAGGACTAAGCTGTGGGTGGGAAAGTTCTCAATCGAAATTCGGAAGGATATCGACATCGGAAGACAAAAGCTTTGCACAGCCGCAATGGCAGAAGAGGAAAGACTATGGACAAGCGACTAAAAGACTGATATGCATCGGCGGGCGGAGCGCTTTGTACTTTGGGTGCTTAGTTGCTTCGGGAGCCGCAACGACGAAAGAGGAAAAAACTACGGCTTCCGATCAAACAAAAAATGACGCCTGATCAACAGAAAATATTAAGTGTTCGGACAGCTTTAAAATTCAACAGCAGACAAAATCTATTTCACCTCCGAAACATCGGCCCTTCAAAGAACAATTAGCAAAACCAAACTCAAATTTGCGACCCAAAACAACTTCAAAACACACACAACTTCTGAATACTAGGACGATAGTTAATCTTAAAAAATCATTCAAAATTAAAGCATGACCAAAAACAGTTCATGGATCCAAACAATTCAAAGCAACCTTAAATGATGAGGAGGGGACCAAAATTTAAAAAAAAAATTGGGGAGAACAGTTGCAGCTGCAACAAATATCTTAGGAGATATCAACATCAAGAAAAAATAAAGTGAGTCATGCACAAGGAAAGCGTAAGTGCAAAATTATCCTTTCAGAAGAGTCAGAAGATGAAGAATTATTACTTTCTACTGCTGTTGACATTTTGGAGGATGCCTCTGTTAACAAAGGATCTGTTGAAACATAGTTCAAACAATCCATCGAATATCACCAGAATATCATCAGACTCAACTGTCACCACATCAACAACCTGCCACATCTATTTTGCAATACCCAACAAATAAACACCACGCATAAAATCACAGAGTAGATCTTTGCGTGATGAAAATCACCCCACAAACCACCCAGGTTTCTCCAGATCCTCATTCATCTGAAACCCTGACAAAACATCCACAGTTGTTGCAACCCAAATCTCATAATTCAACCATCTATCCAAAACTCTTTGGTTAATGAGGCATATGAGGGGACACTTGTTATTGATGGAAATAATTAAGTAATACTAGACCAAGAAATCACCAACCTCATGGACTTTGAAGAAATCGAAAACCCCGTCGACTTGCAACCAGAAGTCAAAAAACCCATGCCAACAAGTCACCTTCTAGTCACTCCATTAATCCCAGACCACTCACCATCACCATCACCACCACCAATACCAGAGTCTCCTCACAATCCAGAGCCACCATCTTCACCACCACTAGATGCAAAAATAGCTACAAGCTCCACCCATGATATTCATCCAGTCAACCTAGCCACAAAAGAAGTTTAGTCGACTGAAAATCCATCGACTGAAGAGCACCAAATAGAGCAGTAGCATCCAACATCAATACCAACATGACCAGTGGTGGTCCATCACTCTAAACACAAAATAAAAAGAAAAGAAAAGAAGAAAAGAGAACAATAGTAGACACAACAGGTAACAACAGTTATCCACCTTCATCAACTAGGGTCGACTACCGTAGTTGAAACACAAAAACCTAGAGATGGAGAACTCAACCAACTATTGGAAGCACTCAATAAAGAGGTTGCAACAAGAATTCAAAGCAAAAAATAATAAATGGAAAAAATTCAAGCAGAACAAGTCAAATTCTTAACCAAATGCAAGAATCTGACACAAACAATTCTACTAGGAATAATAGAGACCAACAGTGACAAACCATTGGAGAGAGAATACCAATTATTGGAAAGTGTCATGTCGAACCTTCAAACACAGTTGCAGACCAAGAAATATGAACAAAATGAAGAGACTTCTGCACTACAGAGACATCAATACACATCATTTTCAGAATCCCACAAGGTACTCCAGGAGCATATGGACGAATCTATCACTACAGAAGAAGTATTGCAAAACTGGTATACTTATTATGGATAGGTATTCGAGAAAGCTAGAGAGACTCGTGAACATATCAAAACACTAGAAAATCAACAAAGACTTGAAGAAAAAATTAGGAGCACCATCAGAGATCAAATAGTATTGGAGTCAACAAATCTCGAGAAACTAGAAAAACAAACACATCAATGGGTGAATCAGACACTTCCTAGTCTCGAAAAACTGGACAAAATTTGTCCACAAATGAAAATATTACTCAACATAGCAGAGGAAAAATCTCAATTGATGGGCCCCAACATGATTAATATTACAAACCTTTTGCTACAAGATAAAATGTCAAGCATTACAACCTTGAATGTTGACATTCAGCATGCTCTTCACCAATGGATATAATTTCAACATCAACTAGCCATTACAAAAAAATCCATTGTGGAGATATGTGTATAGAAACGAACATCTATTCGACTGCATAGCCCATGAAGACAAACCAAATCAGAAGCAAACTACTTCAGAAAGGATATTTTTGTTACCTCCCCTGTTTCTTCGGGACGAAGAAAGATTTTGTTCCTGGCGGAGATGTTGGAGGAGATAGTCGTTGAGCTGACTAGACTAGCTAACCTACTAATTAGAGATTAGGTCGGCCTCCAAAGGTCATTTTGGTTGACTTGAACAACAAGTAGCTATTCATAATTTTTTTGTAATCATATATAATAGGATGTTGAGCGAGATAAGAACTTGGTTCGGTTTGATGTTTGTATGGACCCATATGTGTTTTGTGTAATATAAGTTGTTATTTCAACCTACTATCTTGTATCTTGTCTCTGTTATGATTATATGATTCTTTATGTGTATTATTGGTAACATAGTGATCTGAGTGTATTATTTTTAGCCTTTTCTCTAGTTTTGTATTTATCCATCCCTAGTCATTTTTCCTGTAACCATTAGGTTTTAGGTGGAATCTTGGATATTTAAGGCCTTCGTCATGCTATTTGTTTTTGAAGGGGAATATAGTGTCATACAATTGTTCCTCCCTTTTGTCTAAGAGAGAGGTGACATGAGTTTATTTTTATGAATTTATAACCATACATGTCACCTTTTCAAAAAGATTCAAGGTTTTCCCCAAGTTTTCAGCATCCCTTATAGAACCGTCATAACAAATAAAGATGTCCTCCAAAAAAGAAGGTGCTTGAGCCCGAGATTGTGTGTGATAACCATACCTTTGAATGATCCATGTATTTTGTCATGATAAATGGCTCAACTTAACCCTTCTACCACTAGGAGGAAAATATGTGTTCAGAGGAGGAAATCATGTTGCAACCCTCTCTCCGCCCCGAAAAAATTTGATATAGAGACAATTATGAGGAGTGTAAAGGAGGATGTAGTGATGCAACTTATGATCCATTTTATGAAATTGTAGTCAAAGCCTAAGTGGGCCATAAGCATCCTCATATAGAACCAACTTACCTTATCAAATTATTTTGAGAGGTCAATTTTGTGGATAGCTCCTTTGGTCCTAGTAGTTTTTTTAGAGTGTAAGCCTTCCTGAGATACGCCAATAGATTCATGAATATTTATTCCTTATAGAAATCAAAAATTCTCATGTGATATGACTTTTTATAGAACCTTTTTTGGTCTCTTTCTATTATCTTTTCCACCACCTTGTATGTTACATTTCACAACGAGATCAACTTATATTCATCCAAGGTAGAGGGATTGTCCATTTTTGGGATCAATGCAATGAAGGTGGAGTTTTTTTTGGGGGGGGTTCATAATCCCCTTTTTCTATGATTATTCAACAAGCTGGAGGAGATGAGTCCCTATAGTCTCATATTGTGCTAGAAATAACTCAATCCTCCAACCATCCGGGATGCGAATCTTTTCCTTCTTGAAATTGTGGAGTGTTTCCTTGATATCATACTCTGATATTTCTTACATGTTATCTTGATTGTGTTATGGGGTTATGAGTCCAAGAAAAATTTAGAAGAGGTAAATGATCTCAACCAAGATAGTTATATTATTTTCCATGTAAAGGCTCATGAAATGAGGATTTCCTAAGGATCCCAATTCTTGGAAGGAGGTAATGGCATTGTTGTCTTTTTTCTTAGATTCTAGATGGTATTCTATGATTTCCTCCCTTTCGCAAAGGATTGGAAGAATTTTTTATTTTCATCCCCACTTTTTAGCCAAGTTACCCTGCTCTTCAGTCTCCATACTTCCTCATGGTCCAAAATGAGTTTTATTATTTTTTTCTCCAGAATTTCAAGCTGAGTCTTGGATTCCATAGTGAGATATCCCCCTCCTTGTGAGCCTTGTAAAAGTGTGATTTCCCTTTATTCTTGTTTGAGATCTTTTTCATCCCTTTATTTTTTTGAATTCCCACTCGATTTTCTTTTTTACCTGAGAATTTTTTTTACAAAGTTTCATGTTGTAAAGTTTCCAGCTTTGGGCTGGTATGGGGTCCAATTTTCCTTTATAATATAGGAAACTTCTTCCTCCTTCAACCAAGCAGCACCGAGATTGAAAGGGCTGGGGTTATTTGCAGAGGCTCATAGGATTTCCAAGCATATTAGAGAGTGACCATATTATCCTCCTCTCTCCACTTATTGCTTGAATTTTAGGTTTTGATATACTAAACCCTCCTTGACTAGAAAGAGGTCCAAAGTTTTTGCAATTTGTCCTTGTCCTGCTCTTTTGTTTGACTAGCTAGGTTTCACTTTGGCAGGGAGAATATCCATGAAGTGAATCTATATAAGAAGGAGTTCGAAGTAATCTAAGAGAGGGTCACTTCTTGAGTTTGGCCCCCAGTTTTCAAAGTTCCCCAATGTAAAGTTCAAATCACCTCCAAGAATTAGATTTTCATTTTTGAGAAAAGACTTTTGTTTTAGCCTATTCTAGAATGTAGGCCTCTCAATGTAATAGCCATATATATTTAGAATCATGAACGAGTTTTCAAGGCCTACATGGAATACATCATCCCCGAGCCATGATTCAAAACCCCACATGTTTTTTATTTATTAAAGTGATATAATTATTAATTGACTTTTTGAAAACAATTTTTTATAAAGTGAAGGTAAAAATAGGGTTTTCTCTTTTCATAAAGTTATAAAATAAAGGTCAATTGATGCATAGGATACACACAATTGCATTCTGATTGGAAGAAGCAGAGAGAGGGATAATTTTGGTGAAGAAGACGGAGGAGCATAAATTCATAATTTCTAGAGGAGAACGACAAGAGGATTTGGAGGAGGATCATCATCCTAGTAGCACATTCATACAATGGTACATCAGGACCTTACAACCATATAGTATATCTATACACTCTATATAGACCATAAAGATCTATATAACACGCTGCACAAATTCTATACAGTTGTACAACAATAGGACGTATAGATGCCTTGGGAACCTTGCCACCTCACAGATTTTTCTCAGTTGATCTGTGTGTTTCCATTTTTTCATCTAGGGCATAAATTGATTTTTTCTCAGATTGTAAAAGCTCTATATTTTCTTAATAAAATAGCCTCTCATACTGCTGCACCGGTTTTCCCATCTTTTGTTTTATCTGGCGGTTTATACCCAAAAAGACTGTCTCATTTCTATTTATTGTGATTGATGTTGTAAATGGTTCTTTTCATTTATAATCCCTTGCATACTAGTAAAGAAGTACATCTATGGTTATTTTAGTAATTAAATTAAATATACTAATTTAGCGCTAGTTGTTCTTTGAAGGATAATTTACATGGTATTAGAGATTTGGTGAGCTACAGATGAGAGATTTGTAGCAACAATGATAGATCAAGGGAAGATCTATTGAAGGCACAAACCTAGATTACAGATCTAGGGTTTGACAGGAACACTTAAAATGGCCATGGATTTGAGATTTGAGGATAGACTCTAGGGGCCTCAGAACTTTCCTATATGGAAATAAACGATCACAAGGATCTTGGATGTCAGTGATGTAGAGGAGCACATTGAATCCATGAAATCTAAGCCCACAGATCTGACATAGTTAGTATCTTGGAAGAATATTGATTTTAGATCCATGTTGATTATCATGGATGGATTGAAGGACCATAAATTCCCTTACGTTTCTAGGAAAAATACCGCCATAGAGATGTGAACGGATTTGGAGAGTCTATGCCAAAGAGAGAATGAGAACTAAAATATGGTGTTGCAAGAGAGGATGTGCAGTACCAGGATGTCCAACGAAGAAGGAGTTGTACCATATCTCACAAAACTCACATAGATCATATATGAGCTTGGATCTATTGGCTCTAGGAATGAGGATGAGGAGCTAGTATGGATAGCCCTCAATGGATTCTCTAAGCCATGAGACACCTTTGTCAAATGTGTTGTTTCTAAGGAGAATCGTCCTGATTGGCACAAACTATGAGATGAATTTCTATAGGAGGAGACTGAAACGAACATAAATAAGAAAATAATTAAATTTTCATTACAGAGACTCGCATGGGTAAAGGATCGAGATTATCCAATAGTGCCCCATAGATTGTGGATTAGGATGCTCTATCCCTTACAAGGAAGACAAAGGGTAAGGAAAAGAGGAAGAAGGATGGTTAGAAGAACCTTGATGTATCAAAGGTCAAGTGTTTTATCTTCCAAAAGTAGGGACACTTTTCCTCCCATTTCCTAGATAGGAAGAAGAAGAGTAATACTAAGATGGATGGATATGTAGACGTGGAAGATTTCAGCAGAAAATTCAATGAGGATTTTTGCTTGATAGCTTGCATGGAAAGCACCAGAAGGACACTAATATGGCACATTGGCAGTAGAGCATCTAGTCACATGACTAGAAATAAGATATTATTCAGAGACTTGTAGGAGGGTGAAACACTGATCCATGTTGATATGGGTGATGATGTGTGAAATCAGGCACATGGTCTTGGCAATGTTTCATTTTAGAGGGATTCTAGAAAACCCCTTAGTTTTACTGATGTGTTATGATTTCCATTATGGACCAAGAACCTATGATCATTCTCCACTTTGGAAGAAAAGGGATAATCAGTAAATTTCTGAGACCATAGAGTGTATGTTAATCCCAAGGGGTTAGATAAGATCTTGGATCTGGTGATTTGAATCAAGAGCGGGAAATTGTATAGACTACACTTTGAGACTGCAAAGTCTCTAGTCATTAACAAGAATAGTCATGGTGAGTTTTGGCGTAGGAGGATGGAACACTTACACCATGGAGCACTGAGACACTTGTGATAGGTTGTCATTGGAGTTCCTCAGGTACAAGAGGAGAGGAATGCCACTGCAAGGATTTTTCTTTCAGGAAGAACATCAGGAAGCCTTTCCCACAGAGTCAACACAATTCTAAGGAGCTCTTAGACTTAGTGCATTCGTATGTATGCAAAACTATGAGTTTCCATTCTTTCAGTGGTTATAGTTACTGCGTAACCTTCATTGATAACTATTTCAGGAAAACCTGGATCTTTCCTGAAGGCTAATTCAGAGGTCTTTGAGAGGTTCCCAGAGTTTAAGAATATCATGGAGAACCAAAAAGGAAATAATTTTTGGGTGTTGAAGACAGAAAATGAGGGTAAGTACACCTCCAGTGAGCTCATGGAGTATTGTTCAGCATATGGGATTAAGAAATAGTACATTGTGCACCATACCCCCTAGCCGAATGGAGTTGAAGTGTTAAAAAGAGGGACTGTGGTAGGATCATCCAAGGACATGCTATTTGATTAGGTATTAAGAATAAAATTAACACCCTTGAGAGTGTTGATATGGAAACATCTTTATTTTTCTCCAGCAACATGAAGTTCAAAGTTTTTGAACAATTGAGAGATTCAATCTCTCATTTAACCACTACTTCCACAAAGGAAGAAATGTTTCAAGCTAAGGTGGCTCTAAATATGCCAATTCCATGACCACTTAAAGGCTACAACCCAGTTCCTATAACTCACACCGTGGAAAAATGCCTAACATGGGTATTAATTGCCCTGGAAATACTGAAAATCAAGTTTGATGCCTAAAAACTAGGTAAAGTGGGTTTTTTGAAAGAAATAATAAAAAATATTCAAAATTCCTAATCCCACATTAATGGTTAAGAGATTGGTTGCAAAAACCCCAATCGTATATAAAGAAGGCATATGAGGTGAATTAGAGGAAACAAAAGAGAGAGAAAAGGCATGCTAGAGGAATTGAGGGCTAGAAATCACTTTTCTATTACAATTTTTTTGGGCATCAAAGGCGTGGATGGTAGAGGAGCAGGTATAGGCTATGGAGAAGGAAGGAAATTTCAAGGGCTCTAAGTATTTCTTCTTGTTCATCTATTATGAATCAAGTTAGTTGTGTTGACAATTCTTGTTCAATCTTTTCACTTCAAGTTTCATGTTGATGAAGAATTGGTAGGAAAATAGATCTAACCTATATTTATTAAAGATAGTTTGGTGGGATAGTAGGAAGGATTTTGTGGTGATATTTGGAGGTGTGAAGTAGATTCAAGGAGCTGCAAGGAAAACCATCAAGGAACTCCATGAAACTTTAAAGGCTACAAGAGGTATTTTTCTCTCTTCCTCTCGTTCTCAAACTCCATGAAAGAAGGTTTAAGATATTAAGATTATTATGATAATTGATTTGTTTTCTATCAATTTGGATTCCCCCACCACATAGAAATAGGAGAGTAGGATATAGCTTCAGTTGTAGAATACACCGCTAATAGAATGGAGACTCCGCTGAGGAGCTAAGGGATTCTTCTCTTGAAACTAGTTTTCTTGAGTTTTCCCCCTTGATTGAGTGTTTTTTCCCTTCAAATATATCAATTCATTTTTCTTTTATGTATTTAGAGACCTTATTTCATTTCTAGAGTCTAAAACCACCCTAGATCTACCTTTTGATAGTCAAAATGCTTGAAAGTTTTGAGGGTGTTTTTGCACGATCTCCATTTTCCTAATATACATAGGTCACATTGGTGATAGGTGCATATACGTGTAGGTCAAACACATATAGTTCATGTATACCTTGATGTACGTGTATTTATTCTATGAATAGTAGCGTATATGCGCATGGGATAGTGTTTTGGGTGTAATTTAGGCTAGGAGTGTTCATTTTTAGTGATTTCATTTTTTGGTTAGATTATGAATCCCTCTATGTCATTTTAGACAATAATTTTATCTACTTTGGTTAAGATTTAGGTATCTTTGAAGGATTTTAAAAAAAATTGTGTGCATTTGGTTTGAGATTGAATTTTTTTGAGATCATTGTTTTTTGGCCTTGGATTGAGTTCATTTTAGACTTTGTACAACCTTAGTTGACATCCAAAACATTTTTTGATCTCTGTTAGGACCTATTAGGAGATTTTTTGTAGAATTTAGGGTCATTTTCCCTTGAATTTGGAAGTCTTGGAAACCTCCTTTAAAAACTAGGGAAAATCACTTTGAGTAGTAGTTTTTTTTAGTTGTTTGATTTTTATTTAAAAAGAGTGCTCATATCTGAATGTTTATGAAATTTTTACTATTTAGGTCCTTTGTTTCATTCTTGAATGTCTAAATTTTTTTCTAAAGTTGGTCCTTTTAATCACATATTTGCATAAGGAAATTGTAAAAATTGAAGAACATGACACATTGTTTCAATTTATGAACCTTTAGGCCATGAATTTTGAAGTCACATGAAATTGTTGACCTTCCAAAAAACTTCAAAATCACAACTAAGACACATTTAATACCATCATTTAAATCATATTATCAAAAATTCTCAAAAATACGGACCTATCACTTATGATCAGTTCAAACACAATGAGAAGACGTTGTTCATTATTTTCAAATTTCTTGATATAAGTTGTGTTTGAGCCCTACGTATCCTCTTCACTCGCACCTTCGGGCGATATTGTGAAAGAGAAATACGGATATTAAGTGTAATAGTCTAGGATTATTTCTTACCAAAATTCTGAGCCCTGTGTATCCTTTTCACTAGCGCCTTTGGGTGGACCTATGAACAAGAAACAAGGATCTCAAATGTAATAGTGTAGACTTTGTTGTTGAAGTATATATTTTCTGAGCTCTTCATATCCTCTTCACTTGCACTTTTCTGGTGGTCCTATGAATGAGAAACAAATATCTCAAGTGTAACCGTTGATCAAACCTCAAAAACGTATTTGAAAGAAAAACAAGGTGCTTCATAAACCTCAAAGAATCATTAATTTTTTTGCATCAACGTTTTCAAGCCATTGAATATTTTAATTAATTTGGGGATATTTGTTTAAATTTTTTTTTTGGAAAGTGGGAAATGCATGCATGGTTGAAATATTATCAAAGAAACCTCTTACTTTCATTTTTAGTATAAAGAGTTCATCGAATGAAAATATAGATTTAAAATCATTTGTGTATTGGATTGGTTCTATATTATGAGTCGCAATACCATTAGTTTCACTGCTACTCCTTGAAACTAATCGAATTACCTTTAAAATCAACGCTTAATAAAAAATAAACCAAGATTCTATTTTTGATATCACCAAAAAGATTAGGCTAGGGATTTGGGTTACGCTGGTGAGTTAACAATCCAAAGCCACAAAAATTTCAAACTAGCATTGATTAAAGATAATCAAATCCATTAGTAGCAAAGAGTGCATGCCAGAAAATCACTTCTAACAAAAGCGTTAAGAACAAGGTCAATCAAAATTAGTAAGGGTGGTACCCCCCTCTTTCTTATTTGGTGGGATATGAGCACATTAGAAAAGTCCTCAGGGTGACATCACTTTCTTGAAATATATAGTCTATGTGAGTTATCCTAGAATGACGACTGTCTTACCCAACCACCGATTGTGAAGTGGTAACCATAGTTTTTTTTCCTAGGGTATCACACGGGTTGTTGTTACTAGGGGACACTTGCAATACTTGAGGCAAAAACTAGGTTGTTTCAACTCCTTAGGAGGGTGAGTAGCTAAGAGGTAACTCTTGCAACCCTAGCGATTGAAGAATAATGTAATTGTTTCTTGTACCCTCACCATTTAGTAATTATTGAGGCGTGATGTCTCTCAAGAGGTAATAGTTTTGGAAGGCCCTCTAAAAATCCAACTTTTCACTAAACCTCAATTTTTTGGAAAGAAGTTTTATTGTTTCTTCCGTAAGGACATTTTTAGTGGTGTAGACACTTTTGTTTCTGTTGGAGTCCATATTTCCTTTAGAATTATTTAATTAAATTTTGATATATTTTTCAATTCTAAAAACTCAAACATCAAAATGGATTCTCTCTTGACGCGCCAATCACGGTGTCATCGAGGTGAGTCAACATAACTTGAAGGCCCTGCTAAAACATTGAGACAAATACAAAAAAGAAACTTAGGATACTTTGTAAAAAAACCATTTTTAAATTAAATTAACAATAATAGAGAATATCAACATCAAAGTAATCCTGAACCATTTACAGAAATGGTTGAGAATATTTATATTTTTCAATTCTAAAAACTCAAACATCAAAATGGATTCTCTCTCGACCCGCCAATCACGGTATCATCGAGGTGAGTCAACATAAATTGAAGGCCCTGCTAAATCATTGAGGAAAATACAAAAAAGAAACTTAGGATACTTTGTAAAAAAACCATTTTTAAATTAAATTGACAATAATAGAGAAGATCAACATCAAAGTAATCCTGAACCATTTACAGAAATAGTTGAGAATATTTCTCCATTTGAAATTGAAACGATATAAAACCATACAACTGATCTTACTAATCCACCTCTGAATATTTCAGACCCAGTGATACTTGTTGTAAATAAATCACTAGATAAACTCAACCCTCTTTTCACATATTCAACTAACATGTAAAATCCGACACTTAACCCTTTGGCTTCTTCAGAGGCTCTAGGAACCACACCAATTCAGACCCAAATGGTGGATGGAGGAGTTAATACCTCCAATTCGACCCCGATGACAATCTCAATGGTTAATGTGCATGTTAATAACATAAGTTCAATCAGCAATTCAGTGCTAGTTGGCATATTTCTAGGTTCCAATACTAGAAGTACATCCACTTCATATACAAGCATCCCTACTAGAGGGTGTACCTTATCAAATATGTGTTTCCCATATGGTGGGGTTTATCAAGTTCAAAACATACAGGGATTTAATTTGAATCAATTTGGTCAACGTAATACATGTCTAGGTTCCACTTCTAGACAAAACTCTACACCTTGGAATGGTAATATTCCTAGTGGATAAATGAACCTTGGAACATGAATACCAATTGGATCAATGATGAAAAAATGAGTGGAAATTTCCCATAAGGTTATCCTCCTACTAATCCTAGCATAATCTTTGAGGGAAACCCTAGACACCCAATGACCACTGTGCCAGTGGGCATTCCACTTATTGATCATGTCTCAAACTCGAGTGGTATGGGTCTTGGAAGTAACCAATGTTTCAAGAACCTAAACCCATATGGGTCAATACACATTCGAATACTTCTCAATTACAAGGAATATATCCTTGGAATTGTCAAATCCCAAGAAACTATAAACCTTGTTGGATTCCAAATCCACAAAGAGGTAATTCACCTTTAAATGCCATCCTACAATGGAATGGACAAACTCTTTGGAATAACCAATCTTTTTGGGGTCCTCCTTTTCAAGGAGGAAATCCACCTTGGACCGTAAATCAAACCCAGGTCATTGGAACTATCAAGTTCCACCCACATATCAAACATTGATGACAACACCTATCAAATCACCATTTCTAGACACATTGAATCTACCAGATGTATCCTGTCTTACCAATGATCATGTTATACATATGAATGGATGGCCAACCATACCAACCAAACTTCCGTTAGAATACCCAGGTTTGATGGATGACCAGGGGACGATAAGTCAAATAATGTGATGACATTTAATTTATGGTGTTTATCCAATTCCCTAGTCGATGATAGTATTAGGTTGAGGTTGTTTCAACGAACCCTCACGAAAACTGCTTCGAAATAGTACATTGAATTCTCTATAATGTATTCACATATTTTTCATCTTTATCCATGGTATTTTCAACACATTTTCAATTACCTATCCATTATGAGAAGGGTACTAAACTTTTGACTTCTCTTAGGAAATCCACTTCTACTAACATATCTGATCATATGCATGAGTGGAGGAGAGATTGAAGGCTTATTAAAACTGAAATCCCATATCAATTCTTAGCAGGTTGGTTTGTAAAATCACTATTTCTTACTCTTTACAAAGATTTAGCTATGTTAGGATCCATGACCAAAGATAAACTCATTTAGAGTGCCCAACAAATGGATTCTATATATTCACAATGGAGCACACTTTATGATTAAATATCTCTTGCTGCAAGACATGCATTCGATCCAGTAAGGAATTTGAAAGGACCTCATACCAATGGTGTTATTTGTTATGTCATCCAAGTTGATCAACTTACCCAGCAAATGGTACAAGTGTCAATAAAAACTTCTCAACTCATAGTTTTCCAAGAAAACCAACAACCTGCAAAACCTACCTAAACTTTGGAAATCCTCATGGTCCAAGCTACATACCAAAAATGAAAAAAGAAGGAACAAAATAAAAATACAAATGCTTATGTTGGGATAGGAGATGCACCTATAATGAATAATAAACCAGAAGGAAATTAGGAAAAATGGAAAAACAAGCATCCTTGCAAAATTTGTCAAGGAGATCATACTAATCGCCTATTGCCTCATATGAATGGCATTCATCAAATGTTATCTCAACACAATGGGCCAAAACAATCTGTTATGTTGACTCAACATTTTCCACAACAACAACAAATGGTTGTTGCAGATCTAGTACCCTCACAAGGGGGAAACCAAGAAAACCCTCCGCAAGGGGGAAATCCACCCATTGCCAACATCTTTGAATTAGATCATGAGGTTAATATTCAAACAAGAGCTCATTCCTATGACACATCACCTAGTGTTTCAGACCCATCAGGATCAAAACCAAATGTTTTTCTTACTATCAAGAAACCAACCATTGACATAGTGCCTCAAACCCCCAAAGGGTTTTTACATAAATCAAATCATAATCCTAATGCGAGAGTAGCTCAAAACTATAGTATAGTGGAAGTCTTAGATAATGCTCCTTATTCCATGTTGGCCTTGGAGGTAATACAAAGTTTTCCAACTCAAAGAGAATTACTATTGTCTTCCATTGGAGCAGTCGATATGAATGATACTAGTTTGATCACCTTTGACTTATAACAATCAACATGTAGGCTTCCATCACATGTCACTTTCCATATTAAAGAGCTATCACATCAGATCAATATTTTATGAATTGTTATAGATGAAGGATCCTCTACTTGTGTCATGTGTTTATGTTTTTGGAAATCCTTAGGATCATACACTTTGAAACCATCTCACACAATACTTAAATAATTTTGATGGACAGTTGTTCCCGCCTCAGGGACTAATTATGGCCTGCCCAATTGAATTGGGAGGTAAAATTGTTCAAGTTGATATTAAGGTAGTGGATGTACCCATATATTAAAATATTCTATTGGGGCGTAGTTGGATACATGCAATGATAGTAGTAGTATCTTTGGTATTACGAGTAATTTAGTTCCCTCACCAAGAAAACATTGTTACAATCAATCTGTTATATTACTACACACCTAAAACTGGTTTTAACTCAAATGTGCCTTTTGTGGGGAATTCAAAAGTAGTCATTCAAGATGTGAAGTTGGGATGTTTAAATACTCTTCCCTCATGGCAACCTTCACAATCCCACCACCAACATCTACCCCTCAGACTGCTCCAGTTTTCACAATTACATTAGAGTTTAACTTTCCATTAATCGTTTTAACCAAATACACTACAACGA
The DNA here is from genome assembly GCA_001517045.1 of Pseudotsuga menziesii. Classification (NCBI taxonomy): domain Eukaryota; kingdom Viridiplantae; phylum Streptophyta; class Pinopsida; order Pinales; family Pinaceae; genus Pseudotsuga; species Pseudotsuga menziesii. The sequence goes on along the minus strand of LPNX011194047.1, from coordinate 57,240 downwards.
TGGGTTTCACTTCATAATATGGAACTATGATAGAGAAAATCCAAGTTCAAAATATTGAAGGAAAGGAAATACATTCGAAAAAACTTGATGAAACTTGATGAGTATTACACCTTTGTCTTCTATACAAATGTCATATCAAGCAATTCAAAATGTTCCAACAAACTTTGATCAAAATCCTTCTCCATTTGAGGAATATGATCTGTATATGTCAACCATATGGGATATGAATACTTCCACCATTCATGAAATCTTAGATCAAACATTTTCATTTGATGAAGCTATCATGGAAGTCATGAATATCTTAGGACGATCATGGTAGGACATCCATCATTAGTCATCATTTCTTTCTAAACCAGATTCATTGGAGGTTAAAACTACAAAATTTTACCTTGATGATGATATGGAAAGGTACCAATGGCCTGCCCAAATACATAATGTGCTTTCAGAAGGAAATTTGACAAACATTTCAAAAACCTTTTCTATAAATATATCCATTAAGCCTGACATTGTTGAGAATATTAATATAGGTACCAATTTCTCTCCAGAGGAAATCACACAATATATTGCTCTATTCAAAAAGCTCCACGATGTTTTCTCTTGGTCGCATGAAGAAATGTCGGGCATTGATCCTAGCATTGTTGAACATGCGATAAAAACCTATCCAAATGTCAAACTTGTATGACAAAAATTATGTTTAGTAAATCCTAAGAAATACACTGCCATCAAGGCATAAGTGGAAAAGTTGTTGAAAGTTGGCTTCATTTACCCTGTACCGTTGACTGAATGGGTATCCAATCATTTTTTGTTCAATAAAAAACAAGGGACAATTCAAGTCTGTACTAACTTTAGGGGTTTAAATTTGGCTTTCCCTAAAGATAATTATCCCACAACCTTCATTGGCCATATTATAGATGAGTGTGTTCGTAACAAAATATTTTGATTTATGGATGGATTCTTCGGTTACAACCAAATTTATATTAAGAAATAAGACCAACATAAAACGGCTTTCCTTTTCCCATGGGGCACTTTTTTGTATCGAAAAATTCCTTTTGGCCTTAAAAACGTTGGGGATAATTTTCAAAGAGCCATGCCATATGCTTTCCATGATATTAAGAAAACCGTCAAGGTTTATCTCGATGAGTTGACAACCAAATAAAGGAGAAGAGCTAAACATTATGCACATTTACATGTTGTTTTCCTTCGACGTTGATAGTATAACATTGAACTGAATCCACATAAATGCATATTTTGCATGGAGTATGGGAGATTACTTGGTTTCGTCATATCTAAGGATGGGATACATGTAGATCCCCTTAAGGTTAAGGAAATTTTGTAGTTTCCCTCCCTGAAAACAATTAAACTTTAAAGCCTACAAGGAAAATCAACATTCTTGAGAATATTTATTGTTGATTATGCTGAAGTTTCTAAAGGTTTCATGCATCACTTAAAACAACATGCACTGTTCATATGGGATTAGAAATCTCAACGCTCTTTTGGTGCAGTGAAACAAGCCCTCATGTCGACCCCGGTGCTTAGTCCCTCAAACTATAGTAGAGATTGTTTTTCTATATTTGGAGGCAACAAAATACACTTTAGGGATGGTTTTGGTACAAGAGGATGATTGATCTCAAGAACATGTCATGTATTATCTTAGTAAGGGCCATGCTGGCCCCAAATTTAGATATTCCTAGGTGGAGAAGCTATCCCTAGCAGTATTTAAGGTTGTCCAAATACATAGACATTATATACTTCAAATAAAAATGAACCCCATGAAACACATTTTGTCCCGTCAAATAATCGAGGGAAAGTATTCAAAATGGATAGTAATTTTGCAAGAATTTGATATCAAATTCGTAAATGCTAAAGCCAAGAAGTCTTTAACATTTGCAGAACTAGTGTCTGAGTTACCTGACAATAAAGAGAAAACAATAGAAGAAGATCCTTAGCTAGATGAACATTTATTTCTCATTGCCACTATTGATCCCTTGTATGGAACATTGATTATATATCTCCAAACCCAAAGGATTGGTGCTCAATTTTCTAGAATTGAACAATGTCGTATCCAATACTAAGCACAAAGATACATCATTATTGGGGATAATTTACACCATAGAAGAATAGAACTAATTCTAAGACATTGTTTAGTTCATGAATAAGATGAGAAATTTTTGAAATATTGTCATGCATGAGCATGTGGCTGTCATCTTTCTGGGTGGGAAACTGCCCATAAAATATTGCGTGTAGGGTACTTTTGGCCTACAATATTTAAAGATTTCATTAATGTCATTAAAAGGTGTCATCCTTTCCAGATATATAAAATAGAAATGCACACACATCCCACGTCATTACACCCTGTAGTAACCGTGGGTCCATTTCCAAAATGGGTAATTAATTACATGACAATCAACCCACCTTCATCTAATGGACACCACTACATCATATTATCAGTGTACTACTTTACAAAGTGGTATGAGGCCACGCTTACATTCGACAACATGACAAAAATCGTAGCATATTTCTTATTCAATCATGTGATAACTAGGTTTGGTATACCCAAAGAGATTATCATAGAAAGTGGTAGCAATTTTAGGAATTCCTTTATGGCTGAACTTACGACCAAGTTAGGATTACAAAAGGATTATTCCTCACCATATTATCCCTAATGCAATGATCAAGTAGAATCCATCAACAAGGTTTTGAAGACCATGTTGCAGTGAATATTAATAAAAACAAAACTAACTGGAATATAATATTTCTCTCTTCTCTCTGGGCTTATCATACTCCACATAAAACAACATTTGGTTTCACTTATTTCCAGTTGGTTTATGGAGAAGAAGTTGTGTTTATGATTGAATGTGAGATCCTGTCATTAAAACTGGCTATCGAACTCTTCCCTAACACTTCTACAGAATAAGAAATATTCCTCCATTGACATTCTCTTGATGAAACTAGAAGAGATGACTCGTTAAACATAGAATCACACAAGAAAAGAGTCAATTCCCAATATTACAAAGTATCACTTCCTCGAGTCTTTTCAGAAGGTGATTTGGTTTTGGTTTTTGTCCAAGATAGTGATAAAATAGGAAAAGGCAAATTTATACCTAGATGGTTTGGCCCACTTGCTGTCAAAACAATGTTAAAAAGAGGTTCATATTATTTAGTCAATTATGATGGGGAACCATTGTCGAAGATCAGAAATGGTCTCTATCTAAATAAATACTTTGCGTAGGAATTGAGGCCTCACAACATTTTTGTTGTACTATGTTGTATTTTATGTAAAAAATTTCGTATGATAGTTATTTCATGCACACACTTATCTCTCTTGGTATCTATACTTGACATATGTCATTTGAAACATTGACTTATTTGGGATATGCAGATGGCTCCATCCGTGGCTCTCAGAACATTGCTTTAATCGCATGGGTAATATTCATACTCAACAATCAAGTTCTTAGTTTCGGAGTCTCTTTCCTTGGACATGCAACCAATAATGTTGCAGAGTATAGAACATACATTGAGCTTCTAGTTGAGGCTAACACCCTTGGCATCCAATGAATTAATGTTAAACAAGACTCACAACTTATTGTATCTAATTTAATGATCAAGATAAGGTTTGTGATCCTATATTGTTTAGAAATTTTCTATGAGTTTGTATTCTAGAAAGTCATTTTGAATTCCTTTAGTATATTCATGATCCTATAAGTTCAAATAGTCTACCCTATTCCTTAGCTAACAATGTACTTGACTGACATATTTTTCATACATCATTCCGATAAAGCGAGCATGCATATTGAATGCATGGCACCATAATTGAGAAAACATTTCAAAGCATAAGTAAAAGTTGAAATAACATTCCTTTGTATAAAGTAAAAGTGATTACATCATAAACCAAAAACTATGTTTCAGTTCAATTGCAATAAATTTTCCCACCAAATTAAAGAGTGACATAAACACTTTCTCCCTTTTTATACTTTTCTTCAAAATAAAATATCCAAAAAAATTCATAAACTAGCAACAACGATATTAATAACATTAATATGTTTGGAATACACTAAGAGGAATATATCACCAATGAAGTTAATTTAATAGTCCTATCATGATTAGAGTTAACCTAATAGTTAATTTAATAGTTATCCAATATAATTGCAATTAGAGTTAAAGTTAAGGTAATAGTTGTAGAATCATTGGATTTAAACTAATAATTGTATTTAATAGTTAATTTAAAAGTTAATATATAAACCATTACACTTCAATTAAAATTTGTGATTGGAGTTGAAGTTAAGTTAAAGTTGTATCATCATTGGTCTTAACCTAATAGCTAAAAAAAAAAATTCCTAAAGAATATGTCAATTACTTGTATCTAATAGTTAATCTAACATAAAAACCACTTAAGTTGTGGTTGTTAAGCTCATAGATGTATCATCATGTTGGAGTTAAGATAATAGTTGTATTTAAAAGTTAATATAAATCTATTGTATTTAATAAAAGATCTTTGAGTTATCCTAACTTCTAACTTCCAAATGGAGTTGGACTAAGCCTTACGCACATTAAGTGGACTCCCAGTTGGTAGGTGGAGTTCGAGTGTCACATCAATTGCACATTACCATGCCACTAAGTGCAGTTATCACATGAGTTAAAAAGAATTTATTAGGAGTTCAAAGGATTTTATTAGGAATTATACTATCACACGAACTACACTTTACTTCAAATCCCAACTGCAAAATGCAGTTTGACTAATCAACCCGACTTCGAGCTACTAGATGGAGTTCAACTGTCATATGCACTACACATTACCATGCCATTAAGTTCAATTATCACATGAGCTATTTTTTATTTTTTATAATTGTTTATAAGGAGTTTGAACGATTAATAGTTAATTTAAAAGTTAATATAAATCTATTGTGGTTAATAAAAGAGCTCTGAGTTATCCTGACTAATCCTTATGCACATTAACTAAACTCCCAGTTGGTAGAGGGAGTTTGAGTGTAACATGAATTGCACAATACCCTGCTACTAAGTGTAGTTATCACATGATTTCAGAGGATTTTTATTAGGACTTTGAACTATTTTACTAGGAGTTCGACTCTTAAGATTGCACATTAGCTAGACTCTAAGATGCCAAATGCAGTTGGACTAAGCTGTAAGTAATTAGAGTTGAAGTTAAGCTAATAGTTGTAGAATCATTAGAGTTAAGCAAATAGTTGTATCTAATAGTTAAGCTAATATAAATCTATTGTAGTTAATAAAAGAGCCATGAGTTAACGTGACTTCTACCTTCCAAATGGAGTTCGACTAAGCCTTATGCACTTTAAGTGGAATCCCAATTGGTAGGTGGAGTTCGAGTGTCACATGAGTTGGACAATACCATGCGACTAAGTGCAGTTATCACACGAGTTCAAAGGAATTTATTAAGAGTTCGAACTATTTTATTTGGAGTTCGACTTTTACATGACTGCACATTACCTAGACTCCTAGATGCCAAATGCACTTGACTAAGCCGTAAGTAATTAGAGTTGTAGTTAAGCTAATTGTTGTAGAATCATTGGAGTTAACATAATAGTTGCATATAATAGTTAAGCTAATAGTTATTCAATATAACTTTCATTAGAGTTGAAGTTAAGATAATAGTTCTAGAAACATTTGTGTTAAGCTGAGTGAAGCTAGTAGTTGTGTCTAATAATCGAATAGTTGAAGATTAATTTTAATTTTTACAACTATCACTAACTCTACTTATCAGATGTTAATTAAATTATTTTTTATTTTTTTGAAATTATTAATTATTAATTTTGGATGACACTCATATAATCAATATGGACAGTACACTTGTCTCATTCTCATTTAATCTTGGATGACTACCATAGAATCAATCTGGACAGTACACTTGTCTCATTCTAGTCGGTAAATGAAAAAGCATAAATGGTAGTCCACCCCAAAATTCTAACATATATATGCCTATAAGCGTAAAAATAAAATATATGGAAAATTCAAAAAACACTTTTGAATTGTTTCAACTTCTTGATCCATAATGAATACTTACCTACAACCGAAAGATTACAGAGGAAATGGTTCATTGCTTATGAGATACATCCTCGAAACAGGTGATGCCTACAAGAACAGTAAAAAAATGAGTGTTCTAATTATCTTTGTTATTTCATATAATAAATGCATATATTGAAGCATATTGGTTACCTAAACGGTTGGGTTATGATTGCTTTTACATGATGTTGGATAAATTGACATGTTCAAACTATTTGATCCAGGATTTGAAAGATAGACCACGATTCATGGTGTTTTATGGTTTTGTTATTTTTCACAAGAATCAATTTGAAATAAAACCATAGCTCCTTTTTCCTACTTGGCCATGATCCCATATTGGATAAAAAAGTGCATTTAATTGGTTCTATTTCTTTGTTTATCGACACATAATCCCCTTCAAATAGCCTACCTATGGAGGGAACATCTGAAAGAGTGTGCACAATTAGCTCATCCCATGTTTGCAGTACATATCCTTTCCTTGTCCTGATTTGTTCCCTTTCAACACTTGTTCCCTCTTATGTACTTGTTGAGGCCTGGAAATTCGCAGGCGGAAACAGTAAGGGATTCTCCCCAATCAACGTTCCCAACTAGCCCGTTGACTGTTTGAAATAGGGAATCCATCCGGTTTGCAGCCCGGCTACCGTATGTCAAGTAACAAACAAAGGCTTTACCGGTTGCGGCCCGGCCCACCGAGGTTTTGTATTTTGACTTAAAAGAATGATATGCACATGCCTAACTAAATGTAGGCTGGTCAAAAACAGGGAGCGGTCACAAAGTGATGCGTAGGTTGTTGCCTTTCGTCTTGCTCACAAGCATTCAAGCGGATACAAAAGAAATAAGCTAACTATCTACACTATCCCTAGGGAGCATGGTTGTAATTTTGGCTGAGCAATACATTATCACATACAATAAGAAGAATCATAGATAGCTAATAATTCTCCTAAAGCACATGAACGTTTACAGATATTCAAATAACCAGATAGCCGATCATTCTATAACAACATTTATTGCTCTTAGTGAAAATATATCCCAGAAAACTGCTGAAGAACACTTAACAAGAACGTAGGTTAAAAACATCAAATATTCTTACAGCAGATGAATTATAGCTGAAAACGAAATAGTTCCTCTTCAACATTATTCATCGAATTGCATTGGTACATTTCACTTCTTTACTCTTTCCAGCAGACAAAATTGCAGTTCACTTAGCAAAACAAAGTAGTTCCTCTTACAAGCCAACAATTACAAAATTTTCTAAGGGAAAAAGCCCTCTTTCAGTCTTCATTCCCCCTATTTAAATTATAGCTGCTGCCCCTTGGGTTTCCCTCAGCGTGTGGCCTTTTAGCGCCCTTGACGATTCCTTTTCTTCTCTGGTCGTTGCGTTTTCCTTAATCATTTCCATAGGAGTTTTACCTCCTGACAATAACTGCTGAAAACGCCACGTCGATGCCTCTATCATCCGCTTGGGTTGTCCTTTTCCTCGCCGTAGGCCGCTCTAGCGATCTATGGGATTCTCCCTGCATATAACTTTAGTGCATTATCCACTAACATGAGACATTAAGCATCGAAAACTTTTAACTATGATGAAAAATCCATAAAAAGTTGGCCTGGTTCATCCGGGGGAGAACTCACGGTAAAATGAATCGGTGGTCGGGCGATACTTGGATCGGACGGGCTGAGAATATTGCATCGGATGGGCAAGGCTTCAGGAGCCGCAACGATGGAGGAGCATAAGAAGCAGGTGAGTGACAACGCAGGCGACCATACTGGGGATCGGACGCCGAGAAGGAACGTATCGGAAGCTAGATTGCTCTGCCACCCGCAAAGGCGGAGGGGACAAATGATGAAGATAGGCGACGGAGGCTAAGAAAGACAAATCTTGGGCGTCAGATGAAACTCGCGTCGGCAGCTGACTTCATCCCCCCGGCCGCTGCGGCGGGTAAGTAGAAACTCAGGAGCAAGCGGTTTGAACCAATGAATCGGGCGTCGGATAAAACTTCAATCGGGAGGGCAGTTTGATCTGGGAGTCGCAATGGCGGGTGAGTGAGGACTCAACATCTTCTGAAAGAGACCCGATCCAAAGAGAAAACCAATAGCGCTAAATCCCAATTTCGGCCAAAAATCAATTTCCTTCGTTAAGGCAAAATTTTCATGCTCTACGGGTACTAAAACAGACCATGTGACTCAAGCTAAACTGAACGAAGCAATCAAAAGGGTGGGAAATCAACTTCAAATGCAAAGATATACTCACAGGCGCCAAGCTTTCAACAATCAATCCAAGCAAATAATGATGAGGAGGGGTCCCAGAGTTTTAGTGAAAAACTAAAATCGGGGAGAAAGGTTGCGGCAGCAACAACTGACGATTTCCTGGTGAACCTAGATCTCTGGGTGATTTATTCCTTGAATAGCAGACTGTCCTACAACAAATGTATCCATTGAACTTTTCCAGCTATACATATTTCTCAATAACAAAAGTGTGTACCTTGATCATTTACATTGGTCCAATTCGGGCGATGAGACAAGATTTTCGAGTCTGGATAACTCTGCCGAGGCCAAAATATGAGTTCATTATTAATTTTGTTTTCAGGGGCTAATGACATTGGACACCAAAAGATTGTAGCAGGTGATGAATAGAGACGTTCATTTGTTCCTCATTCCCATGCCATCTTAGCAGCTTTTGTGCTTTTCGGATTTTGTACTTTTTTAATGAGAGTCTCCATGCATGCCTTTCTTACTGAATTTTAATTCAAGATCCTCTATCTCATAGTGCCCTTTTGTGTGAGTGATGTGCTTAAGGTTTCATCTCACATACGGAGAGGATCATTGGCAAATTAGTACTTTATGATCTGGATTTAGCTTTGGAGCATGATGTTGTTATAAGAATTCTGACTCTTATCTGCATTTTGGAATTTATTTCCTGGCATGGGATCATTTAGATTTAACACCCTGTTCATCTTGCTCTTCTCCGTGTGTCCCCTGTCATCGCCCCTTAGATTCTAAGTGTAAAGTGCGTGGAGCCTCAGCATAGTATTCTAGACTTTTGAATCTGATTGACCTTACAGGAGGTTAAGCAGGACCTCAATGCACGCAAAGATTTCGAGAAACTATTTGGTGGAAGAAATTCACATGGAAAACCACAGTATAACTATTCAACGAATGTTTACCATTTCCAAAAATTTGGAGTTTCCCACATAACCATGAGTTAACCACCTTTATTGAAAACAAAGACTCACTTAAAACAAATGAAAGCATAACTCAACACAACTTCTTTATGTACAAGTCAGAAAGCTCAAAAACAACTTAAGAAAAATAAGGTTTGAGAACCAGACCGTTAACTGGCAGGTTCTCCTCCCATCCATGTAAATCCTGTAACATATAGGTAGCAAGGCCAAGTTTAGCGGTGATTTGAAACGGACCTACCCATAACTGTTGGAACTTAGTGTGCTTCCCTTTATCATCATGGGGATGATCCCATTTTAGGACAAGGTCTCCTACTTCCAAGTCCTTCTTCCCGGCTTTGTGCTTGTCAAACCATCTTTTCACTACCTCCTGCTGCTGTTGGAAACGTTCTCTAGCTTTGGATCTGGCCTCTTCTGCTTTTAGAAGATTGTATATTCTTACTTGGAGAACTTCATCATCCGACCCCCTAGACTCTCGAGCTAGTATGGAAGACGGGAGCAGGATGTTGGGGGGAAGGATGGCTTCCTTTCCATACACAAGGGTAAAGGGTGACACTCCTATGGCAGACTTAGGGGTAACTCTATCATCCCACAGGGAATTGGGTAAGGCCGAGTGCCAACTTCACTGGTTTTCTATGACGTTCTTCTTCAGGATTCTAATGAGGTTTTTATTGGAGGATTCAGCCAGGCCATTCCCTTGTGGATAATAGTTAGCAGAATAGTGTAATTTTATCCCTTTTTCATGAGCAAATGCAGTAATCTTAATGGATGAAAAGTATTTAGCATTATAAAAAACTAACGAACTTGGAACCCCAAACCTGGTCATGATATGGTCTTGTAGAAAATTGATGACTTCGTCTTCATTTATCTTGCACAATGGAATAGATTCGACCCAGCGGGTGAAATAATCAGTTGTAGTAAGAATATACTTGTGTAGCAGGGAGGAATTTGGCTTTATTTCTCCAATGACGTCTATTCCCCATTGCTCGAAAGGCTCAGTGATCATTACAGGCTTTAGAGGTGCTGCTCGTCTGGGTTGTCTTCCACCACATCTTTGGCAAGTATCACATTTTCTGACGTGCGCATGTGCATCCCTGAAGAGTGTTGGCCAATAGTAACCGGCCCTAAGGATTTTGTGGGCTGTAGTGTCTCCTGAATAATGTCCGCCGGCTGGACCATCGTGTAATTGAGACATTACTTTCTCAGCGTCTTCTCTTTCCAGACATCTTAGAAGGACTCCATCATAGTTTCTTCTGAATAATATGCCTTCTACGAGTTGGTAGGAAGCTGACTTTAGACGCAAAGCTCTTCTTTGTTTGGAACTCCAATGTTCAGGCAGTACCGCTGACTGAAGGTAATGTACGAGGTCTCTATACCAAGATTCAGGAGCAGTGAATAAAGGACAAACATTCATTACATGCAATTCAGCTTCATTATCCCATGCCTGTTCTTCACTATTACTGCTTCCAGTCATCAGCTTGCATAGCCCCTGACCTTTCACTATAGTGGCTGGTTTGAATTCCAAATCGTATTCTTGAAGGGCTGTTACCCAATTGCCCCTTCTTTCTCCCAATTCCTTTTGAATGAGAAGGGATCTTATGGCTGGGTAAGGGACTATCACCTTGGTTCGATTTTTTAGTATATAAGGTCTGAATTGCTTTACTGCCTTAAATACTGCGTATGCCTGTTTGTCAATGGCTGGGTAGTTTAATTCAGCCCCCTGTAGCCCAGTGCTCATGAAAGAAATTGGGAATTCACCACCCCCATCTTCCTTTTGCATAAGTACGGCTGCCAATGAATCATCGGACGCAAAAGTATACATAATAAAGTCTTTGTCAAAGTCTGGACTTTTAAGAGAGGGCGCATGTGCAACAGTGGTCTTGATTTTACTGAAAGCATTCTTTTCGGTCTCAGTCCACTTAAATTGTGCGTTTTGCTTGACCATCTGCTGCAATGGTTTGACAGTCTGGGAAAAATCAGGCACGAATCTTCTTACAAAGTTTATTGTTCCCATGAAGGATTGCATTCCCTTCTTATTATGAGGCATGGGAATTTTTTCAATGGCCTTAATCCTTTCTGGGTCTATAGAGATACCTTTCTTTGAAACTATATGCCCCAGTAACTTGCCTTCTGTGACAACGAACACACATTTTTTAGGATTGAGGGAAATGCCATACTTCCGAAAACGCTCAAAAATTTTCTTTAGGTGGAACGCGTGCTCCCCTCGTTTCTTGGAAAATATTGTGATATCATCAAGGTAAACTACCACACTTCGTCCTATCAGTCCCTGAAAATCTATATCCATAGCTCTCTGGAATGTCGCTCCGGCATTAATAAGTCCAAAAGGCATTCTTCTGTAGGCAAACGTTCCCCATTTAGTTCTGAAAGTTGTCTTTAATCTGTCTTCCTCGGCTACTAGCACTTGGTTGTAACTAGAGAAACCGTCCAACAATGAAAACATTTCGGAGCCAGAAACCATCTGTAGCAATTGCTCCATGGGAGGTACTGGGTAATTGTCTTTGTCTGAGGCGCGATTTAGATTTTTGAAGTCCACGCACAGCCTAATGTCTCCCGATTTTTTCCTGACAGGCACCAGGTTTGACACCCATTCAGAATGCCTGACTTTAAAGATAATCCGAGCGTCCAACAGTTTCTTCACCTTGCTTTGAATTAGTGGTTCCAGCCTTGGGTGCATCTTCCTCAACGACTGCTGATATGGTTTGACGCCTACTTTTATAGGAATGATATGTTTGATGATACTAGTGTCATAAGTTTTTAAATATGCATACGTCCATGCAAAGACATCTTTGTACTATTTAAACAAACTGAGGAATTTGTCTCTTTCTGCTGGTGAACAACATTTGCCGAGGTTCACAAACTTGGCCTCCGTTTCAGGCCCTAAGTTTATTAGCTCGAACTGTAGAGTTGAGCTGTGCATCTTCACATTAGTGGGTCTTCTAAATTTCTCGTTCAAGTCAAACATCTTTTCTAACATCTTGACCCCTTTTGGAATGAAATTGTCATATTTCATTTTAGCCTGATGTTCCTCATCATCGATAATGGCTCCTTTAAAGACTTCATCGTTTGTCAAGCATTCAATTATCTGCTGATCATCGTCAAATACTCACAGGTTGGTGATCATGTCCAGTACTGAAGGCCTAAAAAGCAATTCGATAGAGCATTTGTTATTAGTGGGAACCAAACTGGTGGCTGACGTAGCTAAAAGATCAGCGGTTTCATTATTTATCCTTGGAATTGAAATAATGTTAAATGCATGAAAACATTTAAGCAATTCCCATACCTCGTTTTGGTAAGCTTTCAAATGAGGGGAGATACAGTGTATTTGATTTTTTATCTGCTTTACAACTATTTCTGAGTCCCCAAAAACTTTTAAATTACAAACCTGTAGCTCAATCGCTTTCTTGAGTCCCTGTAGTAATGCTTCATACTCAGCTGTATTGTTAGTACACTCAAATTCTAACCTACAGGACAAGAAGTATTTATTTTTTTGTGGATCAATAAGGATGCAGCCGGCTCGTGACCCTTCTAATGTTTTTGAGCCGTCGAAAAATAAAGTCCAGATCACATTATCTACTGGAAATGAATCTATTCCTACAGCTAAATCTACTATTTTACAATCAAGCGCATCAGCCTGAGAAAAACGAAGGAGATCAGGCTGGTTGTTAGATGTGCTACTAGCCTCTTCCGCTTGATAATTCCCTGGTTCTAGTTCAAGAAAGCAGTTTCCCAATACAGATTCAACTGGTACATTCTTCCCATCCAATTGAGTGACATTGTACTTCATATGAGGTTCTCTCAAAACCTTGATCTGATTAGGACTCCCTTTGTATGGAAACCAAAGATGTGACCAATCTGTGGTGAAATACCCATATAATTTGGCCAACCAATCTCTGCTCAAGACTAAGCCGTAAGCATCTGGTATGTTAGCCACTACAATGTTGATGACTTGGCACACTCTATCATCAGATTCCAGGCAAATTAGCACGTCCTCCATTTCGCCAACTACCTTGACGTCCGTCCTATCCAACTGCACCACTTTCCACATGGTTGGCTTGGGCTGCCCATTTATTTTCTTACATACTGATATGGGCATGACATTAATTGATGCCCCTGAATCCGCTAGACAATTGTGCACGTTATGATTAAAAATTTCAAACGTCAAGAGGAAAGGTGGATGTTTGGTTTTAGACTTACCTCCAGTACTAGCTTCCCCGATTTCTTCTTCCTCCCGAGGCTGATTGTCTGTGGGCAACTTCTCTTCTGATGTTTCCAGCGCTTTCAACAATTTTTCTTTCTACTGAGGCACTTTGCACATTTCAAACAGCGGGATGTTCGCCTTTATCTTCTTTAAATCTTCAACAATGTCATATTCGATTAGTTGTTTAACGGACTGAGATTTATCAGCGTTCGCATTCTCTTCATTTGTCCTGGGCGGCGTCCTATTTTGCTTCGGATTCTGGCTGGTAATGGTAAATTCCGGAATCTGATCAGCCAATGATTTGTCTTGAAATTTATTTTTTATATTTCTTTGCAGACTTCGAATCTTTGGGAGCAGAAGACTGTCATCACTAACCTCCCCTTTGCTCCTAGTTGTGACGTTAGCCTCTCTGATATCTTTGCGTTCTTGTGTATTTCCTTCTTCTGCATCGAGTACGGAGACAGAACTCCATAATTCCATAGTCTCTTCCTCCTGATCTTTCGTAGAAGTGGATGCGGCATTTTCTTTCCTTTCATCATCATCTTCTTTTGTCAATCTCGAATCCAACATCTGATTCATGACCAATGTCATAGAATTTATCCATTGCGGATAGTTTTTTTTCGGAATGAGGCTGTTGATGAAAAGTACAGAAATTTTCCATCCCTATTTCTGTCAGATTCATGGATGCCATTTTCTGAGGAGGAGTTTGGGTTTGGTTGCTATCCTCTCTTTTCTTATAGTATGGCCTGAAAAAAATTTGTGTTTCTTTTTCCTTTTCTAAGTCTATGATCTTATTGGACAGCTTTTGCATCATTTTAGCCATACTTTCATAGTCTGGTGTCTTTTCTTCTTTCGGCTTGGTGAACAGTAAGGTTTTTCTTCCCGCACCCCTCTCTCCTGATTGCTCCGGATAGTCCTCCACACTTTCTCTCTCCTCTTCCACCACTTCTGCCTCTTCATAGGTCTCTGTCAATGTAGGCTTGGCTCTGCCTTTTGCAAACATGGCTAAATCAGGACCCAACGCTGAAGTATAGTATTGAATCAGTACTTTGTCTGAAGGCTTATCTGTTTCGGAGAAGTTTTTTAGATATGCTGCAAACCTTTGTGTGAAGCTGTGCACTTTTTCTTTTTTCTCTTTCTTCAATGCACACAGTCTTTCATGAGGGCAGTGTGAGTCTTTTGGACGGCATACTTACTTCTGAACATTCTCTCGAAAGTATCCCAGTCTGGGATAGAATTGGCGGGCAATCCAAAATACCACGAAGCCGCAACTCCTTTGAGTGTATGTGGGAAAAATCTACAAACCACATCTTCATGTTCCCCAGCCCTCAGGCCCTCTATCGCCAAGTAGAAACTCTGTAGATGATCATCCACCAGGATTTTATCATTTGGGTCAAATTTGGGCAATAGCTTCTCAAAGGCCTGGGGTAGGTCATGCAAAGGTGGGGTCAGATTTAGAGGTGATCTGGCTTTCCATGTGGGTGGTGGAGGATTAGGTGGGGGTTGATTGGAATTAACACCAGCCATGAGTCGAGGTGGAGAATGCGGAGGTGAAACAACAGGGGTGTGAGGACGTGAACCAACAGGGGTGTGAATAGGAGAGCTGTAAGGAGTGTCTGGGCCTACTTGGTTCAAAGGCAATTCAACCTCCTGTAAGGCAGTTTCCACCAATTCTTCCCAATATCCAACCAACACGGAATCTTCAATTTGAGGACGGTCTTTCTTCTTGTATTCTCTTCTAGGCAATTCGTGGATAATTGGCAACCCTCCGATCTTCTTTACATAAGCACGGGTATGTCTTCTTAGATCACTTACAATTTCCTTGCGAACAGGATATAGATCTTCTCTGTTTTCTTCTTCTGGAATTGGATTTCGTGGTCCACTACTTTCAGAACTGTAATCAGCAGAATAATCTCTGTAAAACGAGTTTCCTCAGCCAGCCATGCAATGGCAGCCCTCCTTCTAGCGCCAAAACTGTTGAGGACTGGAAATTCGTAGGTGGCAACAGTAAGGGATTCTCCCCAATCAACGTTCCCAACTAGCTCATTGACTGTTTGAAATAGGGAATCCATCTGGTTTGCGGCCCGGCTACCGTAGGTCAAGTAACAAACAAAGGCTTTACCGGTTGCGGCCCGGCCCACCGAGTTTTTGTATTTTGACTTAAAAGAATGATATGCACGTGCCTAACTAAATGCAGGCTGGTCAAAAACAGGGAGCGGTCACAAAGTGATGCACAGGTTCTTACCTTTCGTCTTGCTCACAAGCATTCAACCGGATACAAAAGAAATAAGCTAACTATCTACACTATCCCTAGGGAGCATGGTTGTCATTTTGGCTGAGCAATACATTATCACATACAGTAAGAAGAATCACAGATAGCTGATACTTCTCCTAAAGCACATGAACGTTTACAGATATTCAAATAACCAGATAGCCGATCATTCTATAACAACATTTATTGCTCTTAGTGAAAATATATCCCAGAAAACTGCTGAAGAACACTTAACAAGAACGTAGGTTCAAAACATCAAATATTCTTACGGCAGATGAATTATAGCTGAAAACGAAATAGTTCCTCTTCAACATTATTCATTGAATTGCATTGGTACATTTCACTTCTTTACTCTTTCCAGCAGACAAAATTGCAGTTCAATTAGCAAAACGAAGTAGTTCCTCTTACAAGCCAACAATTACAAAATTTTCTAAGGGAAAAAGCCCTCTTTCAGTCTTCATTCCCCCTATTTAAATTACAGTTGTTGCCCCTTGGGTTGCCCTCAGCGTGTGGCCTTTTAGCGCCCTTGACGATTCCTTTTCTTCTCTGGTCGTTGCGTTTTCCTTAATAATTTCCATAGGCATTTTACCTCCTGACAGTAACTACTGAAAACGCCACGTCGATGCCTCTATCATCCGTTTGGGTTGTCCTTTTCCTCGCCATAGGCCGCTCTAGCAATCTATGGGATTCTCCCTGCATATAACTTTAGTGCATTATCCACTAACATGAGACATTAAGCATCGAAAACTTTTAACTATGATGAAAAATCCATAAAAAGCTGGCCTGGTTCATCCGGGCGAGAACTCACGGTAAAATGAATCGGTGGTCGGGCGATACTTGGATCGGACGGGCTGAGAATACTGCATCGGATGGGAAAGGCTTCAGGAGCCGCAATGATGGAGGAGCATAAGAAGTGGGTGAGTGACAACGCAGGCAACCATACTGGGGATCGGACGCCGAGAAGGAACGTATCGGAAGCTAGATTGCTCTGCCACCCACAACGGAGGAGGGGACAAATGATGAAGACAGGCGACGGAGGCTAAGAAAGACAAATCTTGGGCGTCGGATGAAACTCGCGTCGGCAGCTGACTTCATCCCCCCGGCCGCTGCGGCGGGTAAGTAGAAACTCAGGAGCAAGCGGTTTGAACCAATGAATCGGGCGTCGGATAAAACTTCAATCGGGAGGGTAGTTTGATCTGGGAGCCGCAACGGTGGGTGAGTGAGGACTCAACATCTTCCGAAAGAGACCCGATCCAAAGAGAAAACCAACAGCGCTAAAGCCCAATTTTGGCCAAAAATCAATTTCCTTCGTTAAGGAAAAATTTTCATGCTCTACGGGTACTAAAATAGACCACGTGACTCAAGCTAAACTGAACGAAGCAAGCAAAAGGGTAGGCAATCAACTTCAAACACAAAGATATACTCACAGGTGCCAAGCTTTCAACAATCGATCCAAGCAAATAATGATGAGGAGGGCTCCCAGAGTTTAAGTGAAAAACTAAAATCGGGGAGAAAGGTTGCGGCAGCAACAGTAGTATAGAATTATTTGTTCTTTTTTGAGATAATACATGAAAAAAACTAAAAATTAAAAAAAAAACACAAAAATAAAAAGGGAGATTACTGAATCTATTCATAATTCATCATGGAGAAAATGGAAACAATCAGTCCTTATTTCCCTTGAACAGAAGACATATCCTTCCACCAATTATAAGTACACCATTTCATTTGACTTAGGAAGATGTACTAGTAATTTGAACATGTCTCCATCGATAGCTTTCCTCCCTGTCATCTATGGAGCTTTCATTATTTCTTCTAGAATTGACGAATTTCACAATGGTTGGTTACTCAAGTATTATGTTTCCAAGTGTTTCTATGTGTCGCTTCGTGTTATGTGTTCAAAGGAATTCAAACCAATGTTGGCCATTCCTCAAATATTCCTGACCAATCATGTTGCTCTTCCTTGTGTCAGTATACAGTGTTGGATCTTGAACCTCTACCAACTTATACCATCTTATTGATCTCAGTTTCATGTCAGTTGATGTGGGATGAATTAATTCCCTCCTTCTGACAGATCCATTCCTATCTATTAGAATAATCAAACCCATAATTACACTTAGGAGACATTAATTTGTCAATTTTGTCCTATTCCTAGAATCCGTACTATGCTAGCTGGAATCGACTTGCACCTAAAAGTAAACAAATGATAAAAATAGATTAAGGAGATATTTAGAAAAATTTTGGAATCATTTCTGAAAACTCAGTAGTAATTCCAAAATAACAAAAGCGTAGTTTTTTTTTCTTCTGAAAGATGCCTTGCTTTTAGCATTTTTAAGGAAAAAAAGAAAAGCTAGTCTTAGAGTAACTATCTTGTTTTTTCCCAACTCATCCTCCTTTATTTTCTCCATCCAAAATCATGGATATGATCTCTTTACATCACTTATCATGTGGTACATATCACTCATCCAATTAATGAGCATCTTCATAGATTAGGAGAGTGATTGATGCACCTATGGGGGATTTTGGCTAGTTTAATAAGCCTTCTTTTTGTCCAATTAAAATAAAGTACTTATTCTTTGGAATCTCTGATGTAATTAAATATCTAGATATCCTATTACTTTATGAGTTTGGATGATGTACACTTATTCAATAAAGGATTGTGTTATGCTCCATATCCAGTCTCATTTTTGTAGAATTTTGCATGCTTGACTAATAATTTTATGAGTGTAATTGATCTACAGCTTGGGATTAATTCACACATGGTATCAAAGACTTCATAGATTGATTTCTCTCCTTCCGAATTGATATTGCAGGTTTGACATCATTGACTGGGAGCACATTCTATTGGTTCAAGGGTACAGTTGCTAAGATATGGACCAATCTCAAATGATCATCTTGACTGAATTCAACTTCTTCAAATGGAAGGATGATATGGATATTTTGTTGAGGAGTAAATTCCTCTACAGGGTAACCATGGAAACTAAGTTTGATCCCAATGCAGTTCTAGAGAAAATTAAATGGAACAACATGAGGGATGAGGCCTATGGTCTTTTGTGCTTGAGCATTTCAAGAGACCTTCTCTTCCATATTGATGGATTGACATCACCAAATGAGGTTTGGGAGAATATTGAGACTCTATTTGGAAATACAGATGAAATGAGGGGACATCGACTTGAGAATGAGATGATCTCATTGATTCCCAGTAGCTTCAAATCCTTGCAACTCTACTTTTCCAAGTTTAAGGCCCTTGTTCTGCAGTTAAAACAATGTGGAATCGATAAGAAGGATAAGAAACTAAACTTGACCATACTTTCGAAGCTTCATCTTGACTACCATTAGAGGAAATTTCAACTCAAAATGGGCCTTTTAACTCTAATTCAAATTCCATGTCCTCATGTGTTAGCCAATGAAATTTCTTTAAATTTGAAATACCGTATAGGTCTTAAACACATTTTTAATATAAATTTGAGGATAGGTATCATAAAAGAAACTACTTTTTTTGTTTTTATTTTCGACATATCTCCCTGTTTTTTTACTCAAATATCGATCAGGAGAGCTCGTTGGATGCAGAATTAAATTCCACATCCAACGAGTTCCCACTTGGTATACTTTTGATGGACCCTGCTACCTGAAAAACAAGAAATACCTGAAAAAAATATGGTCTGCAGGGTATTTTTTTCAGGAATTTCTTTTTTTCGGGGTAGGAGGGTCCGTCAAAAGTATGCCGAGTGGGAACGCATTGGATGCAGAATTTATTTCTGCATCCAACAAGATCTCCTAATTGATATTTGAGTAAAAACATGGGGAGATATGTCGAAAATACAAACAAAAAATAGTTTTTTTTTCTTTTCTTCCTCCAAAATTAATAAATATTATTTTATTATTTTCTTTAGGAGGTGCATTTTGAGTTGAAATTTCCTTTAATGTATGTTTTTGTTTTGTCCTTTCATGACACTAAATTGATAGTGTGAGCTTGTAATATTCCTAAGCTCACTGAGTTCATGGAATCCCTCACCCAGGAGCAAGATAAATTGGTAATGGTGGGTACCATCAAACCTTCCAAAGACCAAGATTTGGTTTCTAGAGATTCGAGGGTGGATTTCAAAGGAAAGAATAAATCTTGTAATCCACCTTAAAAAAAGAGAGACAAGTCCAATTTTCAAGAGTAGTCCTCAAGCTCCAAGAATAACGTCTAGAAGAAGTAGAAAAAAACTGAAATGAGCAATTGTGCATACTATAGTAAGGGCTATCATCCTAAGAGATCTAGTATGAAGAATCCAATTGACATGTTGAATCAACTCCAGGAGAAGAACAACACATCCCTTCCTAAATGTGCAACGAAGAGGGAAGGAGGATCAAATTCATATGACAAGGAAAGATTTCATGCTCTGGTTTCCAGCACTTCGAGATCATCCACCTTCATCATTGATTCTGAAGCATCAAGGCACATGGTTTGAACAAGGTAGACTTTCTCCTCTCTTAATGATTCAAAAGGTCCAATAATTGTTTTGGGAGATTTCTCTATTACTAATAGTATGGGGAAGGGTAGGATTGATATTTCCCATGGTTCTTTCAATGATGTGTTGTATGTCCTAGGTCTTGTTGATAACCTCTTGTCAGTGTATCATATTAACCACACCAGCTCTCCTAAGAATTTTTTCTTCTCTCCCAATGAATTTGAAATATCGAACATTTCAAATAGTAGAGTCATAGGACAAGGTGTTTTCGATCACAGTTCAAAGGTATACAAGTTTTCCAATTTCCTACTTTTCTCAAACCTCTCTTCTCTTCTCACTCGTGCTAATAATGCAAGAAATATATGGCATGAGAGATTTGGAAATATAAATGACAAGTATATTTAATATTTCAGTGACAAATAAATGGTCATAGGGTTACCAAAGATCAAGTTTTATAAGGGAGTCTTCCAAGGTTGCATCCTAGGTAAACACCTAGAGCACAAGTATGAGAGAGATAGTCATGAGAGAACCTTTGTACCCCTTAAGTTAATCCACAATTAAATTTATGGTCCATTCCCTCATATTTCCACAAGTCAATAAAAATATGTCCTAACCTTCATAGATGACTTTTCTAGGTACTGTTGGGTTTACTTCCTAAAACACAAGTCTAAAGATTTTGACCTCTTCAAGGTATTTTGAGCCTTAGTTGAGAACCAATTTGGGAGGAAACTCAATATCCTCAGATATGATCATGGTGGTGATCATGTCAAGTATTATTTCATCCATTATTGTGAATATTCAGGTATCCATATGAAACATTATATTCCCTACACACCTCAACAAAATGGTGTTGCTGAGGAGAAGAATAGAGCAATCAAGGAGATAGCAACTTGTATGATGGAGTCTAAAAATTTTCCACCATTTTTTTTGGATGGAGAAATAAAATGTTCATTCTATATCCATAATAGGGTGACTCACAAGAAACTTTATGGAATCACTCCTTTCAAATCTTGGAGTCGAAACAAGCCAGATGTGACCCATTTCAGGATTTTGGCTCAAAGGCTTGGGCTAGAATTCCAACTGAAACGAGGAAGGATTTGCAACCCCAAAGTCAAGAGGAATTTTTTTGGGTATTATGAATATTCCAAAGGGTAAAATCTCATCAATTTGAGCACTTAAAAATATTTCATCGAAAGGAGTGTTAAATTTGGAGAGCGTTTAGCAGCAGCAGAATTTTGAGAGTCCTCTTCATCACCACAACCACTGATTGTAAGTGAAGAGACTAATGAGTTTTCTGATTATTATCATTCTTATAATTATGATTTAATTACATATCATAGCAGTCCTACAATATTAAAATTGTTATAAAGGACCATTCATGCAATTGGGGAACTAGCTAGGAATCCTAGTGACACTAGGAGGACTATATGCCAATTTGAGAGTTCCCTTTTGGTGAAAGATCCATTATTTTCTGAGAAGTGTTATTTTATGTTTGAATAAGACCCCCATAAATATTAATATGCATAATATTATCCAATATGGAAAACAACCATGATAGAATAATAGAGATCGCTCCAGAAGGATGACACATGGGAACTAGTCAATCTCCCCTCAGGGAGAAACTAGTAAAGTGTAAGTGGGTTTATAAAACAAAATTTTCTTCTAATGTTTCACATTTGAAATATAAGGAAATATTGGTAGCTAAGGGATACTCACAATTTCATTGTATTGATTACAAGGATACTTTTGCAACAGTGGCAAAGATAGACTCCATAAGTCTAGCTTAAGTCATTGCAACTTCAAGGCAATGGGAGGTGCATCACATGGATGTGAAGTGTTACTTTATACATGGAGATATAAATGAATATATTTATATGCAGAAACCTAAAGTTTTTGTTTCTAATCTATCTTTAGTGTGCAGGTTAAAGAAATCATTGTATGGGCTAATGCAAGCCCCCCGGGCTTGGTATGCCAAGATTGATGTATTTTGTCTATCACATAGCTTTGTTCGATGCAAGTATGATCCAAATGTTTATTTGAAGCTGATACATGTTTCTTTAATGATTATTTTTTGTATTTGGATGACCTATTGATAACATGAAGTTTAAAGAAAGAGATTTCCTCCTTGAAGGATGCACTAAACCATTCCTTTTCCATGATAGATTTGGGATTGTTGAGTCAATTATTGGGGCTCAAAATTTATCGATCATCACATGGGATAAAATTTCATCAGTACAAGTATGCTTCAGATATGCTCAATAAGTTTATCATGAAGGATTGCAAGACAATCGATACTCCATTCCTTTTTGGAGTTAAGCTTGAAGAAGCAATTTCTTCTCCTTTGGTAAATAATACATTGTACATGAAGTTGATTAGGTGTTTGGTTTATCTGACTCATACTCGAACCAGCATATATTATGAAATTAGTGTGTCTTCCATAAACATGGATCAGCCTCATGAAATCCATTGGAAAGAAACTAAAATAATTCTAAACTTTGTTCAAGGAACAAGAACTCGTGGGTTTTTTAATGCAACAAAATCTGACTTAGATCAACTAGTTGGATTTACTGATAGTGGTTGGGCATGTGACAACAAAGATAGAAAGTCTACTTTGGGATTTATGTTCATGATTGTAGATGGACTAATCGTCTGGTCAAGTAAGAAACAAAGTGTTGTTTCACTCTCATCTATAGAGGCACAGTATAGATGAGGTGTGAATGCAGCTACTTAATGTTTGTGGTTGTAGCGAATACTTGGAGAGCATGGGATCAAATAAGATACATCCACTTTCGTATATTGTGAAAATAAAAGCAACATTAGAATATCTACTAATCCATTTCAAAGACAAAGAAACCAAACACATTGAGATCCATATGCACTATATCAACGAGCTTGTGCATGATGGTACCATTGCTCTACTCTACTATGCATCTTCAGATCAAGTAGCAGACATCTTCACCAAGGTGCTTTCCGAGAAGAACTTAAGTAATATCAAATAACTAATTGGGATTTCTGATCATGTGGTGAAGAATGATTTATAACAATATTTCCAAAAAAAAATTTCATGTCCATGTTTAATGGAGGATTTTTACCTTGGGTTTTTGCCTCTTTCCTTGGTTGTATGGACAAGCAGTATGTAAAGGGTGACTAAGCCTTGTTTTGAGGCCCTATAATCTGATATATTTTTCTAATATTTCACATAAATTCATGCTTAAAGGGGGGTGTTTGAATAATCAAACCCATAGTTACACATAAGAGACATTAATTTGTCAAATTTGTCCTATTCCTAGATTCCTTACTATTCTAGTCGGCATCCACTTGCACCTAGAAGTCAATAAATGATAAAAATGGATTAAGGATATCTTTAAAAACATAGTGGAATAATTTTTGACAACTCTGTAGTAATTATAGAATAACAAAAGTGCAATTCTTCTTTTTTTGAAAGCTGCCTTGCTTTTAGCAGTTTTAAGGCAAAAGGGAAAAAGCTAGTCTTTGAGTAACTGTCTTGTTTTTTACCCAACTCATACTCATTTATTTTATCCATAAAAAAGCATGGATATGATATATTTCCATCACTTATTACCTAGTACATATCACTCAGTCAACTTGTGAGCATATTGGCATATTAGGAAAGTGATTTATGCGCCTATGGGGGATTTTGACTAGTTTAGTAAGCCTGTTTTTTGTCCAATTTGAATAACATCCTTATGATTTCAACTCTCCAATGTAATTATATATTTGGATAGACAATTACTTTTGGAGTTTGTATTATGTACACTTATTCAATAGAGTATTGTTCTATGCTCCATATTCAATCTCCTTTTTGTAGAATTTTCATGCTTTACTAGTAATTTTGTGAGTGTAATTGATCTACAACTTGGGATTAATTTCCACACTATGGATGCCAAAGAATAATATAGGAAATGGACGTAGGAACCCCAGTGATTACCTTGGATCTTTCATTCATTAGTTGTATGATTCCTTGCAAATGAAAGTGGGTATACATCAATGTGCCTTGATTGTTTGATTCTACAAGTTGTTTGACTTCAAAACATCTATTCACACTTGTCACTTTGTACTCAAGTACCTTGGAGTCCATTTTCATTAATGGTGGGCCTCCTTACATATGTTAATGGTATACATCAATGATCGATAATCAGATGGTCTTTTATTATGCTCGACATCATCTCATTTATTCACATGATATAAAATAGTACTATCGTTTGTTTATTTGAATACCTTGGGAAAAAAATTTGTATCACTCATTGATGCACTGCTCGAGTTTCACAAGATCAAATTAGCATGTCAAAGTACCATGAAGACCTGGATATTTAGCACTCATAAAAAGTGCATGTATACATCTTTTATTTTCGACATGGATCCGTTGTGTATTGTTCGTGACCATTATAGTTTAGTTTTGAGCATGGGTATACCTGCCTCAAGAAGATATTGTATATTTGGTTTATTTCCTTGCAAGTGCTTTTCAACTCTCATGCTCAATATCCTACTCCTTTACCATCCTACCCTTGTCATTAAAGAGTATCAATATGAACAGTATCAGAATAAAATAACTATCAATGTATTTTGGCCCCCATTATAGCTTCAAAACTCACAGATTAGGGGGCATATGTTAACAATAAAATTAACATCGATGATAGTGTTGGTCTGAAAACATAATTCTATTTCGCTTGCAACATGAAGATCATAGTTTTTGAACAATTGAGAGCTTCAATCTCTCATTTGACCACTTCTTCTACAAAGGAAGAAATGTTTGAAGACAAGGTGGCTCTAAAGAGGCCAAGTATATTACCACTTAAGAGCATAAACCCAGTTCCTATAACTCACAAGATGGAAAAAATGCCTAACATGGTTATTAATTTCCTTGGAAATACTAAAAATCAAGTTTGATGCCTAAAAACTAGGTAAAGTGGGTTTTTTTGAAATAAATAATAAAAAAAATTCAAAAATCCTAATCCCACATTCATGGTTAAGAGATAGGGTGAAAAAAAACCAATCCTATATAAACAAGGCATATGAGGTGAATAAGAGGAAAAAAAAGAGAGAGATAAGGCATGCTGGAGGAATTCAGGGCTAGAAATCACTTTTCTACTACATTTTTTTTGGCCATCAAAGGCATGGACGGTAGAGGAGTAGGTATAGCCTGTGGAGAAGGAAGTAACTTTCAAGGGTTGTAAGTATTTCTCCATGTTTATAGATTTTAAATCAAGTCAGTTTTATTCCCAATTCTTGTTCAATGTTTTCCCTTCAAGTTTCATGTTGATGTAGAATTGGTAGGCAATTAGATCTAACCTATATTTCTTAAAGATAGTTTGGTAGGATGGTAGGAAGGATTTTGTGGTGATATTTGTAGGTGTGAAGGAGATTTAAGGAGTATCAAAGAAAACTATCGAGAAACTCCATCAAACTTCAAGGCTACAAGATGTATTCTCCTCTCTTCCTCCCCTTCTGAAACTCCATGAAGGAAGGTTTAAGATATTAAGATTCACCCACCGCATAGAAATAGAAGAGTAGGATATAGCTTTAGCTGTATAATACTCCAATAACATTAGGGATTACAACAATTCCTTTGGGTCGAGGCATACAAGACTGTAGTGGACATTAAGAACAAGTGTCCCCATACAACTTTCAGGAGGAAGACACCCAAGGAGGTATTCATAGGAACTCGACTAGATGTGAATCACATTCACAAATTTGGGAGTGTATGCTATTGCCATGTTCATGATGATACTAGGAAAAAGTTGGACCCTTCTGGATAGAATAGGTTACTTGTTGGATACATCGAGAATTCGAAGGAAAACATAGCATACATACCTTTTCGCAAGAGGATCATTGTGAGCAAGGATGTCGATTTTGATGAGGACGAGGCCTTACGGAGATCCATGGACTTACAAGAAGAGCAGAAGCCAACATAGGACATGGGGGTTAAGTTGCAGGAGCCACATGTATAGGTATAGGTATAGACACTGGGAACATGTTCTAGTAGTCATAGGGATTGAGGTGGACATGATCCTCCTATCTTCGATTGTGAGGGTGAGAAGCAGGAGGACGAGGACATCAAATGGTCAAAACAAGAAGACAATAGGACACGCACTAAGTGGTATACATCCATTGTTCAAGATTCTGAGAAGGTGAGTCTTCCACAAATATCTTTTAGATGGAACTGATGACAGAGTTGATTAACTATGAAACTTCTAGTTTTGAGGAGGCTACACAACATGGTGTGTGGAAGGAAGACATGGTTGAGGAGTATGAATTAATCATGAAGAACTAGGTATGAAAGGTTTGCCAAGACCTGAAGGAAAGAAGGTAGTGGGATCCATATGGATCTACAAGGTGGAGCATGCATCAAATGAAAGTGTGGAGAAGTAAAAGGGAGGCTTCATGGAAAATCGGTTTTCAGAGAAGGAGGGTATTGACTATAAGGAGACCTTCTCTCCTATTTTGAAGTATTATTCCATTGAGACCATTATCTCTCTGGTAGTTAAAATGGGTTTCTGAGTCCATCAGATGTATGTCAAGACTTCCTTCTTCAACGAAGTGATAGAGGAGGAGGTATATATTTAGCAGCCATAGGGGTTTGATGTGGAGATTAGGGAGATGCGTGTATGCAGATTGCATCAAGGTCTTTATGGGCTCAAGAAGGAACCTTGAGCATGTTACTTGAGGATAGACAACTATCAACAAGAGATGGGATTTCAACAGAGTGAGGCTGACCACAACTTGTACTTATTAACAGTTGAGGTGCTTCTCATAATGGTCTTATATGTGGATGATCTCTTTCTTACAAGAGATGAGACGCTGATTGGAGACTCCAAGTCCAACCTTACAGTGCAGTTTGAGATGAAATACCTTGGGTTGATGGATTACTTTCTAGGATTGGAGGTTTGGAAGAGAGATTGATGCTTCATCATTGGACAAGGGAAGTATGCAGTAGAGATCTGGGAGAGATTCAGGATGGAAGAATACAATACTATGGGCATACATCTAGTTTCCAACTAGAAGAATATTGATGGATCAAGGTCATATGGATTCGATCCTACCTTATATCGCCAGCTTATCAGATCCCTTATGTATCTAGTCAACACTCGACCAAACATCAGCTTTGTAGTCAACTCTTTAAGTCAGTTCATGGAGGACCCTCAGAGAGTGCATTAAACGACTATGAAGAACATACTTCACTACATCAGAGGTACAATGGAGTATGGATTGGCTAATGAGTACAGAGGGAGCATACAGTTAGCAAGATTCACAGATGATGTCTGGAAAGGATGTGTAGAGGACATAAGAGTACTTCAGGGTTTTTTTTCAGCATTGGATCAGGGGTTGTGTCTTGGTTCAGAAGGAAGCAAAAGTCAGTTGCATTAAGCTTGGTAGAGGTTGAGTACATGGAATCCAGAATAAATTCTTGTGAAGGTATGTGGTTGAGGAAGTTAATTTTAGGGTTGATCAGGTGTAAGCTGGAGGATATAGTAGTTAATTGTAATAATCAGAGTGGGATCAGGATATTTGAAAATACAGTGTTCCATGACCGGAGCAAACACATAGACATCAGGTACCACTTCTTGAGAGATTGTGTTTAGAGAGGAACCATTCAGTTGGAGTACATACATACAGTTGAACATGTGCAAGACATTTTCACCAAGGCACTTTCTAGACATAATTTTGTGAAGTTTAGGGATAAGTTGGGGTTTCTACTGAATCCCGTCCTCGTTGAGAGTAAGTGTTAAAATAGCAGTAACAAGGAAGGTCTTCCTGCATGCATGTGTCCTTGCATGGAGAGGACTTAAATCAAGAAACCAATTGTATTTTAATTTACTTTTCCTAAGTTTACTTTGGAAAATAAATTAAGGTGATCTAATTATTAATTGACTTTTTTAAAACACTTTTTATAAAGTGAGAGTTTAACTAGGGTTTTTGCTTCGCATAAAGTTATAAAAGAAAGGTAAATTGGTGGAGAGGATACACAAAATTGCATTCTGACAAGAAGAAGCAGAGAGGGGGAGAATTTTTGGGAAGAAGACAAAGGAGTGGAAATTCAAAATTTCTATAGGAGAGAGACATGAATATTTAGCGGAGGATCATCAGTCCAATAGCAGGGCCATACAACCATAAATCAAGGTCATACAGTCCGTGTGAATCTATACAACGGGCCGTATGAATTCTGTATAGTCATATAGAAGTAGGAAATACAAGTGCCTTGGTTACTGTTTCATCTCATAGCTTTTTCCCAGTTGATTTGCGTGTTTCTATTTTTCCAACTAAGGCATAAATTGATTTTTCTAATATTGTAAAAGATTTGTATTTTCTTAATAAAATATCTTCTCATACTGCTGCACTGATTTTTCCATCTTGGGTTTTTTCCGAGGAAGTTTATATCCAAAAAGACTGTTTCATTTCTATTGAAGTGATTGATGTTGTAAATGGTTCTAAGTCATTTATATTATGCTGCATACTAGTCAAGTACATGTGTAGTCATTTCAATAATTAAATTAAATATATTGTTTTAGCCCTAGTTTTTCTTTGAAGAAAAAATTCCATTAGTATTCTTTCTAATGCAATTTTTTTGGGTTTACTTTCCAAACCCCTGTTGTTTAGAGATACCACCTTCATTCGGATACCCTTCCTGTGATATTTGTTTCTCTAAACGCCCCTAAAATAGGTTTTTATGTTTTCCATCTTTTACATATTTAAGTGGAATGCTCTAAGCATTTAATAGGTGTGTTGGTTTTCTCCCACCTTTCCCATTTTGAAGGTTTAGGGTGTTTCTCATGAGATCTTGTATCTATGGTGTGGGAGCTGTAATGTATCAGATGTCCTTAAAACTTAAACGAAAGCAAATGGATTATCTTCCAACGAGGAGGTAGGGTTCTCATTACTAGTTTGGCTCGGGGGGAGGGATTGTGAGTTTTGTAGAGGGTTTGGTTGTGGTGGGGGGATATCGAGTTCAAGAAGTGGTTGTGGATATATGTGTTATGAGATATCATAAGTAACATTTGCTGAGGTAGGGAAGTGTTTTGAATCAACATATAAATCAAATAAGGAAGCTTCCAAATCGAAAATAGGGGGGGAGAGAAACAATTTCTTTAGCCAGAATATGAGTGACTTCTACGTATTTTGTTCCTTTCATGTTGACTCCCTTCTCTCTCTCCTGGGAGCTCCAGACATGATCCACTCTTGGGTTCTGATTATGTGCTTCTTCCTAGTTCAATATCTTAAATCTTTCTTGATTTCTTTTGGTGCACCAGTTGAAGTGGGTGCCTCTGATACCCTTTTTGAAGATTTTCCACTTCTCTGGTCCATCCCTTCATTTTCCATAAGTCTCTTTCTAGATATTTCAGAAATATTGTTAAAAGTGAGTTGGAATTGTTTTTCCATATGTTCATACTAATGACATGTGTGGCATCATAGGGGTATTCCTTCATAATCGAGCTTCTTCCTACGGTTCACTTGTCCCCAAATAAAATTCAATTCATCTCTAAGATTGGTCCTAATGTTTAAAGATACCAGAATTATTTCCATAGAAATTCTTCCTATCTAACTGAAGGTCATGTATGCATCAATGAAATCTTCTAATACATTCCCAATGTCTCTAAAATATTCCCAATTAAAAAACTTCCATGGAAGAATCGACAATCACCTATACCGGGATTATGTCAAATTTCTCTATGTCCACATCAAACATCAATGTCCAGACACTTGAATAGAATGGGTGTGGATCCGAAACTCCAGTGTTTCTAGAGAGTTTTTCTCAGATAATCCTTACACTTGAGTTTAAAGATGAACCAACGCTTGGAGAGAACCAGAGTTTCAGTCTTGTAATTAAAAAAAACCCAAAAGTTTTCCCTAACCCAAATTTTCAATTTTTCTCTGCTCGGATAGTTTTCTCTATAACACACCACTACCACTTTCTCTTCCATCTAGAGTGATTGAGAAAATGATACGTTTTTTTCCAGAAATCTAGTTGAGAGGCTCATTTGTGTTATTGAGAATCTTGCTTCTTTTTCACCTTTGTGCATATCCCTCTTGAGAGATTTGAGTCTTCATTATAGGTCCTGAATATGAGTCTTCCTTTATGGGGGATTCTTCCCTTGTTAATTTGAGAATTGTAGGAGGGAGGCCATAAATCTATCTGGTCTTTCACTCATGAGTTCCTCTGGTTATTATTGCAACTAAGTTGTTATGCCTCATCTCTTTTGTGAAAGACCACCTGAAATCCACCAAATATGAGCCCATATCCAAAACCATCTTATTTCTGTTGAAATATTGTAACTTCAAAGAATACTCTATATCTATTTCTTTGTGGTCCCCGATGGTCCTACTGGGAGAACCACTTGTATTACTTTGTACCCCGATGCTTCTAATCAGAAGAACTAATAAGAGTCATGAGGTAGTCCCCTCTAATTGTAAGGGTGGGTCATTAGCACCCCAGTGTGATTACTTGAGCCTACATGTGTAACTTGAGCCTACATGTCAGATGAGTTAACTTAAGTGAACGGATGAATATAAATAGAGGTGTAGTGCTCCTCATTTGAGACACACACTCTCACTTGTGTAGCGCATTAGTGGAGAAGAGAAGAGTAGCTAGAGA